>PVJH01001334.1:0-92202 GCA_004026705.1 Nesogale talazaci | reverse complement strand
AGTGTCGTTGGGTTTAAGTGGAACCATGGCGTTCTCTGGTAGATGGCTGAAGTGTGAGCGAGAGCACATTGGAAGGAAGGGTGGAGTTACCATTTGCCGTTGTTTGTGTTGGTGAAGTTTGAGGAGATTAGGCCACAGCTGGGCAGGCTAACTATGGGATGCTTATTTGGCATGGAGATACAAGATGTACGGAGGGGATTGGATACGTGATCTTGGGATTCAGGGACGAAGCCTTCACCAGAGATGGAGCTTTCAGTGAATGTTGTTGTTGAGGGCCATTGAGTCGGTTCCAACCCATCGTGAGCCTATGCCACTGTGTCACTATAGCTCCTTGAGGGTCTTCCCCTTTTTTGCTTCCCCTCTACTTTACCAACTGCAATGTTGTTCTCCATTGAATCATCTCTCCTGACAACATGCTGAAAGTATGCAAGATAAAGCCTTGCCATCCCTGGCTCTAGGGAGTGAGTGCTTTGGCGGTACTTCTAAGATAGATGAGTTTGTCCTTCTAGCAGTTCCCAGGTATTTCAGTACTCTTCTCCAGCACCACAATTCAAATGCATTGATTCTTCAGCTTTCCTTATTCAGTGCCCAATGCTCACATGCTTCTGATGCAGTTGAAAACACCATGGCTTGGATCAGGCATTCCTTAGTTCTCAAAGTAGAATCTTTGCTTTTCAGTACTCTAAAGAGGTCTTGTGCAGCAGATTTACCTGATGCAACTCATCCTCTGATTTCTTGACTGCTGCTTCCATCCATGGCTTTTAATTGTGCATCCAAGCAAGACAAAATCTTGACAACTTCAACCTTTCCTCCTTGATCATGATGTTGCCCATGGCTCCAGTTGTGAGGATTTGGGTCTTCTTACATTGAGGGATAATCCATACTGAAGGCCTCAATCCTTGATCTTCATCAGCAAGTGCTTCAAGTCCTCCTCACTGTCACCAAGCACTTGCTTCATCTACATGTTTCAAGTTGTTCATAAGGCTTCCTCCAACCCTGATGCCACATTCTTCTTCATATGTGCCAGCTTCTCTGATCACATGCTCAGTATACAGACTCAACAAATACGGTGAAAAGAGAATCCCTGATGCCCGTATTTCCTGACTCTAAACCACATAGTATCCCTCAGTTCTATTCCCCAAATTGTTCCTTGACCCTTGTTCAAGTTCCTCCTGAGCACGATGAAGACTGTTGGAATCACCATTCTTCCCAAGGTTGTTCTCAGTTTCCTATGGTCTGAACAGTCGAATGCCTTTGGATAGTCAATAAAACACAAGTAAACTTCTTTCATTGTTCTCTGCTTTTAGCCAAGATCCATTTAACATAACAATAATATGACATTTAAAGTCAAGAGGCTCTGATGAGCTGATGTCAAGGGCTCACCAGAAAGTAAATGTCTAGAAAAGAATGAAGACAAGATATGTACAAATTCACCCGATGGAAGTGATATATAGATTGTGACAAGAGTTGTAAGAGTCCCCAATAAAATGAAAAAAAAATTAACAGCATAAAGTCAAGAGATAGATGAGGCCACCAAAGAAATGGCTATAAAAAGAGAAGACAATAGGTTCTCAGACTGAGTTTTTACGATAAGAGTTTGGGGAGTTGAGGAATCGTCCAAGAAGACGGAGAGGGAGCCCTGGGAAAGGAAAGCTGAAAATCAGAGAGTGCATCCTGACAATGGCGTGAAGGAAGTGCTTTGAGAGAGGTTCTGTCTCGCGTGACCAGTCACATCAACTACTGCTGCTGCTTCAGGGGAGAGGGGGTCCAAGAATCGACCACTGGGTGCCAGAAGCAGTTTGAGCTGAGCTGTCAGGCTGAACGCTTTGCTCAGAGAAGGTTTAAGATAGGATTGAAGAGGGCATATCGACCATTGTTTTGAGTTGTGTTCCAAAAGGGAGCATAAATGAAATTAAAAGCAGTACAATGATTTGCCAGTGCCGTGATTCCTTAGTGGTTAGACAGACACAGGCATGGCGAAGGGGCGGGAGGAGGGTGGCCGTCCTGACCTCTGGTATGTGGGAGGGAGAATAGGATGCAGGGCATGGTGGAGGTGGAGGATTTGATTCAGATCTTGCCGTTCATCCCTTGTACTAGGGGAACAAATGGCTGCAGAGGCTGGCATGTGGGTAGATGTAGCGGCGGAAGGAAGCTTATGGGGATTCACTCCATATTGCTTCTATTTTCTCAATGAAAATGAGGAGTCAGGTCATCGGCAGAGGGTGGCAGGTGGAGAATGTTGGAAGTCTGAGGAGATGGTGTGAAATCGTTTTCTGGGAGTGCGAGGGAGTCAATGGAGAGGTGATTGCTGGGCAGCCTTCAGGACCCACTTGGGGTGAGTGGTGATGCAGTTCACGAGACACCAGTCCGCCCAACACTGGTTTTTCTCTGGACTCATAGCTCAGGTGTGGGTGCAAATAGGTGGAGAGCTGGCTTTCAGGGTGCAGTGGCCCCTGGGTGGTTCTGATTTCCCCAGCAGCTCTGCAGGCCAAAGATTTTGTGATTTGTTCCCATACAAGTGGTCACTGGTATTGGGTGCCTTCGCATGGACTCCGATGCAGTGACTCCATCTGACAGAGTGTAACTGTCCCATAGCGTTTCCTAGACGAAGCTTGATTGGAGCAGATAGGACCACAACAATTCCAATCTCGGAAAGCCTCCTGAGCAGTCGGACTCTGTCACATGGGGTCGCAACGAGCTGAAGGGGCCTCAGTGACTGCTGACAGCCAGCACCCCTGCAGTTTTGCCAGGGGAATATACTGGAATGGGAGAGGGTTCAGACTGTTCATGTAGGATAGTGATGGCCTTTAAGCTAAATAGGCAGGTGGGGGTGGGGGGTGGGGGGCAAAGACAGCGAAGATAGTAGACTAGATGGATGAGAAACCCCTTTTGAAATGTTAGTCTTGAATCTGCTGAACAAATCCAGCCTGCGGAATAGGCTGCGAAAGCTGCCTTGTTGCACACAGCAAGGAAGAAGTGGGCTTTGAAACCAAATGTTCTGATTTTTTAATTGGAGGCTCTGACGGCCCCCAGTAGAGCGAACGCTCGTGTGTGAGCGAGGGAGGTGCATGTGCGTGTGCGTGCGTGCTCCCGCATGCACAGTCATAGGGCAAGTTGTGACCACCAGGTGCCTAGACGCCTCCCGCTTTCTCCCCCACCCACAGGACTTCACTCTGGCGCCCCTGGCCCCGCTTCAGCTGGCTCAGGCTTCATTCATAGGGCTGGCTTGGGAACATTTGGGGATTGAAGCCCACCCCGCCCGCCCACCTCCTCCATCAGCATTGCACTCTGTAGTTTTGTTTGGCTCTTCAGCGTGGCGTCTGTCTGACTCTTTTTGAAAAACACACTTATGTTTGCAGCTTCTGCTGTTGCGTTTGGCAGCCTGTTCACCAAGTTTGTAACATGTCCTCTCCCTGGACACTGCTGAACTTGTCCCCTGCCCCCTGCCCCCTGCCCCGCTGCCCACTGTCCTCCTCAATCGGGCACCTTGGCCTAGGACCCTGTACTCTGTGGGTCCGTCAGCGGGGGAAACTGACCTGTCTTTCTCACTTCCACCACGGCCACCATCCCAGGCATGCTTTCTGTTCTTGGCATAGCCATCGTGGTTTCTTGATAACGTGTTCGAGAGAACCTGCCTTCACATGGAGGGCTTATTCCACATGTGCTGGGTTTGCTGGGGGCCTGGTACCTGGTTTTCTCAGTGTGCACAGCCTGTCTCCAGGTCTTTTGTCTGTGCAGAGTTATTAGGTGGGCTCAGGGTCCCTCTCTTTCAGCCTGATCTAATACATACCTGTGGCCATGGGCCTCGCCTGCCCAGTGGACCGCACGCACTGTGCTGCACTGTGCTGCCCCGGGGCGGGTGGGCTGGGAGCTCTCTTCCCAGACACTAGGCCTTAATTTCTCACCAGGCCACGGAGGGGCGGGCAGAGCTTGCCTGGAGGTGGGGCTTTGTTTCAGAAACCCTGGAATCCCCTCCAGAGAGAGGCGTTTGAGAACCAGTCTCTGCATACCATGTAAACCACAGCCCCTGTTCAGTCCTCCCACCATTTTTCTTGAAAATGAAATTAGGGCTGTTTATTTCTGAACACCTGACAACCCTCTTGAGGGCACCAAGTAAATGCACATTCCTGGGCCCGTTGGCTCTGGATCCCAGGAGCCAACACTCCCCAGAGGTAAGACAGAGGGATCTGCATTCTTAATAAGCTCCCTGCGCCCTTGGGACTCTTGACATGGGAGAACCCTGGGTCCCTGCAATTGCAGTTAAGCCTGAGGAGGGGACCTTCCCCGTGAGATCTGTAGGACATCCCCCGTCACTGCCACTGGCCAGTACCCGTCTGACCTGAGGAGGCTGGCACACAGCAGCACTCCAAGGAAGCAGATGATGGGCCTGCTTCCAGAAGGGGCGAGACACCACGTGCGGGGGACACATGCGCTTCCCTGGACACTGAGGGCCCGAGAAACATACAGGGCAGCTTCCAACAGGTCCTGGACATGTTAGGAGAGTTAAACAATAATGAGATTGCTCCCATGAATTTTGGAGGCCCTACCCTCCCACTTTTTAGGAGAGGCTTATCTGGCAAGAGCTTCCACAGCCCTTCCCAGATAGCCCACGGCCAGCTGTGGCCTCTCACTGCCTGTGACAGTAGACCTGGCAGCATTATTTCTTACTTGCCCAGTGGATTCTTGAGCACTATTCTAAATTTCCACTTTTCAGGGGCAGAGCTCAGAGCAAGGCGGGAGGCCCGGGACACACATTTTCTCTCATCTGCCTGCTCCTTCACCCCAAAGGGTTCCTTTCATCCCTATGAAAATCAACGGAGATTTGCATTTCTCCACCTTCCTCAAGTCTGGTTTCTCTCGCTGGGTCTCAGGTTCTGCCCTGTAAGGCGTGGATTCACCAGGGTCAGACCCAACTCCAGGGCTGAGGGTTTGGGTTGTGCTTTTGTGATAGGCCCTATACTGGCCCCCCTCCCCGGTTCCCTTCTTCCCCCCCCCCCGCCCCCCGCAATACCTACCACCCGGGGGCAACCAGCCCTTTCCTTCCTCATCAGAGTTTGGTCTTGGGTGTAGTTTAAACCTTTTTTCCAGTTAATTAAATATACATAAAATATATCTCACTGCTAACTAGTTGATGCTGACTCCTGGTGACCTTATAGGGCAGACTAGAACTGCCCTGGTGGGTGTCCAAGGCTGCTTATCTTCACAGGAGAAGAATGACGAATGGGTTTGAACCAATGACTTTCCAGTTAGCAGCTCAATGGGTGCATCACTAAGGGACCAGGACTCTGTTCAATATTCATCACATAAAATGTGTCCAGTTCAGTAGCACTCATTACAGTCAAGGAGCCCTGGCAGTACAGTGGTTATGCTCCGGTCAGTAACTCCAAACCACCATCCACCTGTTGGGAGAAAGGCAGGGCTCTCTGCTCCTGGGATGAGTTACAGTTGGGGAAGCTTTCAGGGCCAGCTCTACCATGTCTTACCAGGTCGCTGTGAGTCGGCCATTGACTCAGTGCCTGTGAGAAGGACATTCACGGCCTGTTCTCTCCCAAAGAGGAACTCTGCACTCAGCACGCCATGACTCCCATCAAAATTCATTTTTAAAAATATTTTCATGGTGATACTTCCTTGAATCCAAGTAATCACATGATCTATTTTCAGCGTGGCGTCTTGGTGGCAATGTGGGATAGGTGTCAGCTATTGACTTCAAGGTTGATGGTTCAAATCCACCGGCCACTCCAAAGGAGAAAGATGAAACTGCCAACTCTGGAAATAGTTACCCTCTCGGAAACCCTGTGTGTGAGTCAGAGTCAACTCGCTGGCAGGGAGTGTGGTTTCTTGGCATCATAAATTTAGTCAACTACATTACGTTCTCTCTCAGTTCTTCTACTCTGAATTCTAAGACTTTCCATAGGAGCAAAGGCTTGTTTTAGAATTCTGGAAATAGAAAATTGAGGAGGAAACCCCCCCGACACTTCATTTTCAAAACCACTTATAATCTGTGTATTATGAATGAAATGCTCACACTTGGAGCCAACCCATTGTGCCACTGGCTTGGTTCCCATTTGTGTCCATCCCGGGGGCCCAGCTCCCTCTGTCATCACCTCTGCATTTACTTGAACTTGGTGTAAGCAGGCGACTAATTGGAAAGCTTGTAGGTCTGTGTTAGTCGCTGAAAACATTCATGCCAGAGATTGTTTGCTCACAGAGAGTGATCTAAGTGAGCACACAATCGTGTGCTCTCTGTGTGATTCAGGCTTTGCTCAACACTGTACAAAATACAGCAATAAACTGGATGCCAGAGGCTGAGTCAAGGCTGCCACAGCCGTCCTTAACCTTCACATTTGTATCTTCCTAGAAGCATTCTCATCCTTTGGAAGGCTTGAACCTCTGTGAAATAAATGCTCTGGATCTAAATTCAAAAGGAAATGAACACAGTGAAATGTAGTCAAAATAAACTTATATCGAATAGATAAAAACTTATATTCATTTTTTAAAATAGTCATTCACTGCCATCAAGTCGATTCCGACTCATCACAACCCTGAAGGACAGGGTGGAACTGTCCTGTGAGTTTCCAAGATGTTAACTCTTAGAGTACCAAGAAAGTTCATCCTCATCCCTTGGAGTGGCTGGTTGAACTGCTGACCTTGAAGTTAGCAGCCCAACTCGTCAACCACGAAGCCACCAGACTGATAATCAGACACACCTCTGCCAAAAGATGCCCCTTGATGTGAGTGTTAAATATTGGGGTTCTGGTGAAGATCATTTGTAAAAAAAAAAAAAACTACTCTGATATTAAAGGTAGTATAGTTCAGTGATTATGAATCCTGAGGAGCTGATACCAAGGGCTCAAGAACAAAGAAAATGTTTTGGAAATGTTGACATTTCCAAACATATGTATATATGTACAAGTGTGCTTGATGCAATTGAATATTGGATTGTCTTAAGATTGTTAAGAGCGCCCCCCCCCCCGCAATAAAATGATAAAAAGATAAAAAAGGAACACTGGCCCATCTTGACTACCTGTGGAACTTATAGCTTATTGAGCTTCTGGGCCATAGTTTTCTCACTCGTGCAGAGAGAGGGATTGTGGTGCCCATCTCATAGGGATATGTATGTCGGTACTAGGGATAAAGACCTTGCCACAGAGTTATGGTATTAGCTGTGACTATAGAAATGATCTGGACCCATCTTCTTCAATGGCCCGCTGTCCCTTTCTGTCCTTTTCTGACTGGTCCTTGGGTGTCTCTCACTCTGGTCACTCTGTCCCTCTTATTTATGCTTTGGTCCTCTTGGATAGTATAAACAGTTAATCAGTAGCTAATAACTGGGCTCCTGTCTGAAAGTTTTCAGGTTCACCTCCACCTAGGGATGGCTTGGAAGAAAAGGTTAATGATCAATTTCTGGAAAACAATAAAAACCAGCCCCTGGAGCCCAGCAGGACCCATGTCTGTTCTGTCACATCTCTGTTCTGTCTCCCCCCACCAATTTCTGGGGTCACCCGGTGCCTGGACAAATTGGACGGATGCATCTGCTTTATGGTGTTTGAGTCTCTTGGCTTCAGACATTGCCCACCGAGACTCTGTGCTATCTGAGTCACAGAAGCTAGATTCTTCCAGATCCATCACTGCCTCATAGTCTCCCTACTTTCCTTAGAAACCAAAAGAGAGGAGCTCCTGCCTTCCTCCTTGAAACTCTCTCCCCAGAGCTAAATGTCAGTAGCATTCACTTGGCACAACTCCCAGATCCCCTGTATGAATGCCAGTCTTCTTAATGCCTGTGTGGTTTCGCTCTGTCTAAATGTTGCTCTTCCCGCATCAGTCCCAGTGACCCAGCCATGGTCAAGTGTCCAGTAAATATCCATTGATGGATGGAGTCACAGCATGGCTCCGCGGACCCACCAAAGATGGCTTGACTTCCAAATTGCCCAGACCAACAGGACCTGGCAGCACATGCTCTGTTTTTTGATGAGTGAACTGCATCAGGGGAGATGCTGCAAGTATGAGAGAGAGAGAGAGAGAGAGAGAGAGAGAGAGAGAGAGAGAGAGAGAGAGAGAGAGAGAACACAGCAAAACTAATGGCTAGATGAGGAAGAGGTGTTACTGCACTATTTAAAGAAGGGTTTTGTGTAATGAACAGTTTCATTCTGTAACATAGTTGGTCTTCTGGGCGTACAACCTGCCCTGTGATGCTCTCAAAGAGAGCTGTAGCAATCAGTCTGAAAGGTGATTGGATATTAGGCTCAAATGAAGAACAGCCATTCCCTGTCTTCTGTGATGACATATGACCAAGAAAAGCCTCCAAATTGAGCACTGCATTAGCCTCCTCTCTCTCTCTCTCTCTCTCTCACACACACACACACACACAAACAGTTCTTGCCTATACTTCGCTGAATTCAGCATAACACAGACTTCCAACTAGCTCCTGCTTTGTGCCCTAATTAACACTGGTAACTGGTATAGGGTTTGATACTTACACTGAGAATTGGCTACTGTTTTATGAATGAGTCCTAGACCCTCTTCAGGACCCCATGATTGTGCACAAATCATCTGATCATTTCTCTGCAAGGCTGGCAACACAAACACCTAAGGTACATCCTTCTTGTCATCAGGACTTTGAGAGTAATACTTCTGCTCTATCTGCCTCAAATGAGTCTTACAGGAATGACACAAGACAAGGGGTGTGAAAGCCCTTTGAAAATATATCACCTGGGATGAGATCTAGTATCTTTCTCCCTTTCATGTGAAGATATAAACAATATCCTCGCTATAGGACTGCCAATCTTTGAGAGTAACATATTGGCATGGAGTTGTGAAGTAACAGAGAGAAATGTGGGGCCGCCCCAATCTGAGTTATGTTGACTCCCTCCCTAGAAGAATGTACTTCAGAAAATATAGCCCAGGAAGAGTGGTGGGTCTGCCCAGACCACAAGGGAGCAATCTAAGAGGGAGAGAAGAGCCAGAGAGCAGCATCCTAGCCCACCAAATCTTAAGAATGATATTCCTACTCAGAGAGGACCATAGGGCCGGCCCCACCAGAAGACATGGCCTCCCCTCACTGACTCACAGCCCTACAGTGATCAATATTGGATACACAGTGCAGGATTTGTACCTGGTCTGACCTTTCCACACACACACACTGGAGTAATGCACAAAGGCAGCAAGGGGAGCACAGCAACAAAGTCCTCTAGGGATCCTGAAAATAGACTTCTGACTACGAGGGCAGGGCTTGGCATCTCATTAGACCCGATCAGAAAACATTCATAAGAGTCAGCAAACAGACCCAAAACTATTTTTAGGTTCATTTTAAAAATAACTAATTTTGTAATGTCTAGCTATATAAGATAGACGGGATAAACATTACCAAGGATTAAACAATGGACCGATAGTTCCAGAGATCATGGGAGGGGAGGAGGTGTGAGAAAGGGATTGGGGAGCCAACAAACTCAAGAACAGGGGAAAAACAAGGGATCTAAAATTGATGGCAAGGAGGGTGTAGAATGCCTGGTGTGGCTTGATCAAGGGCAGTGTAGCCAAGAGGAATTATGGAGAGTGGAATGAAGGTCAAACATGATAGTGGGATTAGAGGAAAGTAAAAGAAAATAGAAGAAAGAACTAGGAACAAGAGACATTTATAGAGGCATAAGCATAGGCATGTACATATATAAATATATTAATATGTGATAGGGCTATAGGTCTATGTATATATATTTATATGTTATGTATTAAGGTAGCAGATGGACATTGGGTCTTTAATGAAGTCCTCCCTCATTATAAGAATATTTTGTTCTAATAACGTGGCACTGGGTGATACCCACTTTCCTGACATGGTCTCTGAAGACAAAATGTGGTGAAGAAAGCTGATGGTGCCTGACTTTTGAAAGATATAGTGGCTTAAAGGATTGAAGTTAAACAAGTGGCCATCAGGGAACAACAAAGCCCACATGGAAGAAGCACACCTGCCTGTGTGATCATGAGGGGGCGACAGGATTAAGTATGAGAAGATCCAAAACAAACAACCATATTCATGCAAACAAGGTGGGTTGCCGTGGAGACCCAAAGCTCAGCTCTAGGCACTTGGACATCCCCTCACAGAAGATTCACAAGGGAGGGATGAGCTAGTCAGGGTGCAGTATGGCACCGACAGAACACACAACATTCCTCTCGTTCTTTAATGTTTCTTTCCCCACACTATCCTGACCCAAGTTCTACCTTACAAATCCTGCTAGACCAGAGTATGTACATTGGCACAGATAAGAGCTCTCGACCCATCAACCCATCGAAGCCTGGGCAGATAAAGCCCTCAGGAGCAGTAATGGAAGTAACAATACCATGAGGGTAAAGAGAAGGTGGGGGGAGAAAAGGGGAACTGATCACAATGATTGATATACTCTCCCCCCAGGGGGATGAACAGCCGAAATGTGGGTCAAGGGAAGATAAGAAAATAATAATAATAATAATAATAATAATAATAATAATAATAATATAGTTTATCAAGGACTCATGAGGGTGGAAGGGTGGGGAAAAGAGGGAGAAGTGAGGAGCACTAAGGATGCAAGTAGCAAGGAAATGTTTTGAAAATGATGGTACAAGTGTGCCTGATATTATCGTTGTATGGATTTTTATAAGAGTTTTAAGAACCTCCAATAAAATGATTTTTTTAAGAAGAAAAGAAAGAAAACACATGACCGCCCCATTATAAGCATGTTCTTTTCATGAATTGTGTGGAAATAACAAGTTTTTCATTTTCATTTTCATTTCGGCTTGTTCAGTGAGGACACCTGACCGCCACCCCCAGAGGGGCTCTCTGCTTACTCTTGTTTCTTTTCCGTGTGCTCACGTGCCCCCCTTCTTGCCGACAAAGACAGTGTTGGACGTTCAGTGTTGTATATTCTGTGCGTGTTGACATGTTGTGGCTGGCATTTAGTGCCAAACATGGCTTCCAGATGCATTTGTGTGCTAATTCCCATTCTTTCCCACTCGCCTACCTCAGAATAGCTGGTGGATTGCCGCTCCCACCACTGCCGCAGTTGCGTCCTAAGAAGCGTCAGCACTCCATATGCTGCGGGTGGGGACTGCTGGGGTCCCACTCTTGGCAGCGGCGTTCCTGCACACCCTGGGCAGACCCCTTGACCTCGGTGTTACAGGCCAGCCAGCAGAATGAGAAGACGGGAGCTATAATGCTGTTGTTGTTGAATGAAACTGAATGTGCTCAACTTGAAACGGAATTTTTAAACTTTGAACGTTAAGGTCCTCCCGTTCCCCCAGTGGTGGGAAAAAAAATCCAAAGAACAAATTAGTTGCCCTCGCATGTCTTCTCTGAGGGCTGTTGGCCATGTGTATAACAGAAGGAAGCGGTGCCTAGTCCTGCACCTGTCTTAACGTTGCCGCTGTGCCAGAGTTCATTGTTGCAGCTGTGGAATAATACCTTTCGACCGAGTGGGGTCACCAGTTACCACTGGATTGGATAATACTCCCTGGGGGTGGGTGGGCATGGAGGGTTTTCCTTGGCTGCTTTTCAGAGGAAGATCTCCAGGCCTTTCTTCCTCATCTCTTTCATCTAGACGCTCTTCGGAAACCTGTCCATCATGGTATTTGAAGATTCAGTGGTGTAACATCCTGTAAGCCACTGCAGTGCAATCATCCAACAGACTGGTGTTGGAATCACCCTATTGCAACCTCCCAAGCCCCATTGTTTTTGTTTAGTAGACCCGTGAAAGCTAAAAAGCGAAACAACCACCACCAAAACCACAATGACCCTGGAGAGCCTGTATCTATGCTAGATTAATATAGCCTTAGAAGTAAGCATTATGTACTTGTGGATACATGGCGCTGTGGAAACCAATCTGCTGCCTGTGTTCTTGTTTTCGTTTAGGGATATTAAGCTCTTGTCCATTATTTTTTAACAGGAATTAGTAGTTGTGCATGTCAGTTGTCACCAAAGCAGGAATATCTTAGACACCTAACTTAGCTGGTTTGGGGTTGAGGTCCAGGAGCCCTGGTGGCATCATGGTTACATGTCGGACTGCTGACTGCAGGGTCTGCAGTTCAAAACCACCAGCTGCTCCTCAGGAGAAGATGAGGCTCTCTGCTCTTAGGAAGATTTATCATTCCCGACATCCACATAGACACTTCTGCTTTGGCCAGTAAGGTCGTCATGAGTCAATATTGCCAGGGCAGCAGAGCACTGAGTTGGTTTTAGGGAGGAGGTGGGAGGAGGCCTTGGCTTCCCTGGGAAAACCAGAACTCTGGTCTGGCCTACTTTTTCAGCCCCCGATTCCAGTGACAGGAGCTCGGCGAGAGCCATTCTTTCTCTCTCTCTAGAATACTTTGTTCCTGCTGAGATTGTAAAGATATGATGAGAAGGACACGTGGAAGTGCTTTCAGCACAGAGGCATGCTCACTCTGCACATCTAAGCACTATTAGAACATCACATCTGGAGGATTTTCACAGTGAGCTTTACAATGCAGATTATTATTATTTTTCTTTAGGTATCCTTTCCAAATGTGTTTTGACAGGTCTGGTCAATGGGGTTCCTTGGAAGAGGAGTTCAACAGATAATCAAAATATCATCAGGCTCCTTCTTGTTCCTTTGTGCACCAGACATCACGAGACCACGGCCTTCCCCACAGTTCTGGCAGACAGACCCGCCCTTGCCTGAGCGATCAGTAAAAAAGCAGTCCGTTTCTAGGTGGAGCAGAGAGGGAAAAGTGTGTGGGAGCTTGACTCATTTCCCAAGGGATGTTGGCTTCATCTAAATGACTTGGGTGTTGTGTGCCCCACTTGCCTGTGAGAGTGTCTCACGGGATCAGAGAGGCTGCTGTAAGCACTTTGGAAGGAAAGGCAGGGCCTCTGAGGCAGCAGGGATGTGCCCTCTGCCCCCACCTCCCCTGTCCCTTTCTGGGTACAGCCTCCCCCGTACCTGCCCACAATCAGGCTCCTGGCAGTCCCGTGTGCAGCTGGGATGACCAGTCAGGTTGGCACTACCATGGACGCCTTTTTCTCTGAGACTTTTCCAGCTGGCTTCTCTCCCCTCGCACCTTCCTCCCTGTCCCCAGGTCTGGGACAAGCGTGGCTGGTGTGACACAGCCACTCAGCAGCATGCCACCTGAGCACATTGGGAAGGGGCAGCAGAGTGTGGCGAGGCCTGTGGCTAGCCAAGTCCTGGCAACAACGTTCACTGAGAGGTGGACATCCCTGGGGGCATGCAGGCATCCTGGGACCACACAGTTCATTGCCTCATCAAGTGGCCAGTATTGGCTTGCCTCCCACACCCCCATGTACCCAGGGGCACTACCCTGGGCTGCCACAGCCTGTCCCCTTGCTCCCCTCTAGCAGCTGCACCAACAGTGAGTCCTGCCTGGGGAAAGGTCACCGTGGAGAGTAATTGCCGGTGTTTAGTCTGCGTGTGCGTGTGTGTGACAGCGGGAGGGAGGGTGCGGGCTTCTCTTTTGTACCCAAGTTATTTATTGCATTTGTCTTACGACTTCCATTTAGAGCCAAATAAGCTGCAAACGAGGTTATTTAAACTGAATCTTGGGTGCCTTCAGCATTGGGGAAGTAGGCGGAGAGGAGGGTGCAAGATGGGGGATTCAGCTGAGCAGACTCAGAGAAAGGGGCTGAAGAAATGCAGTTTGGCTCCCCTTACCACCCCCCTTTCCCTCCGTGTGTAAGACCCGAGTGCGCTTTGGTTTGTGTATATCCAGGAGCCTCCTGTGGCCCCGACCTGATCGATCGTGATCTATTGGAACACACATACAGGAAAAGCCTGAGGCATGGCTTAGCTTCTAGATGTTGCAGAGCCTGGACAAGTGTCCCCTTCTCTTTTCTCTTCTGCCCTGAGCATAGCCCACCCCTAACCACCCTGCCCTTCTGACAGGCACAGCCTGACAAAGGGAACAGACCTACAGACCCGTGTCTCCAAACACAGTATAGTCTCTCTGCTCCAATGAGTCTCATCTCCATAGCATAGTGCTCCCTTCCCTCCACAGCCCCCCTCCCACACATGTGGGTACATATATATGAGTGTGTGTGTTTGTGTGTTAGCTCAAACTACCTGCAAACCTGGGTAGTTCTTTGTCATTTCAAGAGACTCTTGTTTGATCAGAACCACCACTTTGGAATCCTATTTTGTACAGATTTGATAAGGGGTCTTTCCGGGTATCAGAGGGCTGTGTGTAATTCACAACATGAAAAAAGAGGGTGGGAAGCAAAAGGAGCGAGAAGAGATAATAACTGGGGGATGAAAAGTTTCAGCTTTGCTAGGTGCTTAGGAGAATGAGTCAGCGGACAGCATATCTGTCCTGAGGGAGAACTGTGTCCAGGGCTGGGTTCTGGGCTGGAGGCCCAAGTGTGCACACACAGGAGGGAGAAGAGGCCCCAGAGGGTCGGCAGGGGGGTGTGGAGGGCCAGGGAGAAGAGGCTCAGACGGAGGGTGGCGTCTAGCTCCACTGTGCCTCCTCCCCTCAACACGAAGAAAGGGAGGAAGGAAAGAACTATCTTAGGGCCTTAATCATCTCTCCATCTCTCATTACTCTCCCAGTTTAATTAAATTTCTTTTCTAATTTGGAAGAGCTCACATATCCTTTTCTGCAGTGGCAACCCATCTCTTTTATGAGACCTGCCCTGACACTCTGAGGAGCTTTGGGGACTTGGATCCTTGGTGGCCTTGGCCGTCACAGCCAGTCAGAAGTGGGCAGAGGTTGGTCTGAGCAGAGGAAAGGGAAGATCTGGCCTTGGTCGGAGTCAGCTTGTTTCCCAAGCAGACAGGTCTTGCCTGCCCGCTGCCCCTGGAGGGGAGACACATCCTCATTCACATAACTCACTGCCATGGAGTTGATGTCAACTCATATCGACCCTATAGGTGAGGGTAGGACTACTACCCCCATGGGTTTCCAAGACTCTTAACTCTTTACAGGAATAGAAAGCCCCATCTTCCTTTCACAGAGTGACTGGTGGTTTCGAACTGCTGACCTTGTGGTGAGCAACCCAGCACCTCACTGCGGCTCTGTGTTTTTCCTCGGGTTACTTGGCAACGATGCTGGAAAGAGAAAAATGATGCTGGAAAGGTAAATGAAAGACATGAGAGAGGGATGACCCTGGTGTAATGGTTGCTGTGGCAAGGCGTCACCAAGTTGATTCTGACTCACAGGGACCCATGTGGGAGGAAATAACCGCTCCCGTTCAGTTTTCAGAGCTTAGGTCTTTGCAGGTTGCCAGACCTTTCTTCTGTGGAGCTGCTGGGCGGGTGTGCAATGCCCACCCAGTGTGTGGTTAAAGCCAAAATGCTCAACTGCTGTGCCACTAGGGCTTCCACATAATCATGATTGTTTCTCTCTTGAATCATTGAATTTCTCCCTCCCTGAGGCACACCCTGGGCAGGACACTTGACACGCATGACCTTTGCTCTTCTGGTGGCCTCACAAGTGACCCTGCCATCACTGTTCCTTTCACAAAGGAGCCAGTGGAAGCACAGGGGTGCTAGGGAGGCTGCCCAAGGTTGGGGCTGCTGAGTTGAGACACTTGAGGTGGGAACCTACTAGCCAATGGTGAGTTCACCCTGACTCGCCCTGACACCGCCTGGGAGACAGGAACATGGTCCTGTGTTCCGTTTTCCACAGCTGCTGCTTCAGAAGTCCAGCGTGGGACCTTTCTTCCATGGGGACTGAAAGTGCTGACATTCCATTTACCAGTTGTCCCTGTTAACTGCTTCCTGACACTCCCAAGCTCTGGGATGGAACCTAGTTTTGCCAACCGGAAAAGTCCCTGGGCTGTCCTTTCTTCCTGCTGTCATCAGTTAGAGTAGAGCACTGGTAGAGGAGATGGTGACTGATTTTGGCAATTCAGGTGGACCTATTTTGCATAGCAAGAACTTGCTTATCTGCCACTTCCCACCAGCCCTAACAAGCTATGGCTAGCCCTGAGCACAAGGGTCCTCCAGAACCCGTCATTGTGCTCCTGAAGAACTTTCCTTCTCAGCTCTGCCCTTTTCAGGTCCCTGTGAGCTGGAGTCAACTCCAGTCAGGAAGTTTGTCTTTGGGTAATGCCGGCACAGTGATGTGAAGGGAAATAAGGTGGCAGAGAAGACTGGGGGAAGGCAGTTGTTTCCTCCTGTTCACTCTTGCCCAGGGACGGCTGGTTCACCACACAGCATCCAGCAGGAGCCTTCGATGTGCATATGGCACCTACTGCAAACACCTCAGAGACTTCCACTCACACTCTCAAAACGGCTGCACGCCTAGCCATCACCCACCAGGCCCAGTGTGATCTGACCCCACACACTCTCTAACTCTTTCTCCAGCCTCCTGCCATTCCTTGAATCTGTGGTCCAACCACTGGGGTCACTGCACTTGCTAGCCCTCCACCTGTAATATGCTTCTAATAACTTCCAAGGACGCACTCTCCCATGGCTGCATGCTGCTCCGCCCACCTCCTCCCCAGAACACCCCATCTGTCCAAGGCCTATGTCCCCTGACTCTGCACACCTGTCAGATTTCATCTGTGCCAGGCCTCAGTTTGTTGATTCAGACACAGCATGACCATTGGAGGTCCCACAAGCTGCCACTCATAGCCTCAAGTGCCGCACAGAGCTTTTGTGGGATGGAGAGGACACTCCAAGCTCAGTCTGTCCAGTTTGCAGCGATTCTCCCTTTGCACCATCTCCCTTTGCCTATACTCTGCCTCACTTATCACTTGTTCTCATAGCGCGTAAGCTTCTGGAAGGCGGGCATTTGTTTCATTTGCTACCACTCACTCTTGCTATTCAGATCAATACTGGGTACAGTCAATAGGAAACCAATCAGTGCTACAGAATTGATTCCAACTCACGGTTGACAAGGGGTGTGAGTGACCAATACCTTATATCCTGTGGTCCACAGACACAGTTGTGTGATGGCCATGTCTCCCCAACTGCTGTCTCTGACTGTTTTCATGAGAGCAGCCAGCTGGCTCCAGCAGGGTTGGACCAGTGCTCACTTGGTGCCTGTCATGTTCTTGGGCCAGTTGGCCCTTCCAGACTCAGGAGGGTCTCTGAGTTACCTGGTGCTGTGGCCACAGAAGTGCCACCAGTTGATGGTCTCAGCCAGGGCATTTCTTCTCTTGAGTGTGGGAGGCTGGAAGTTCAATTCCAAGTGCCGGCTCTAAGGGAAGCCCTTCTTTCTCTCTTCTCCGGGGAAAGGAACCTTGTCTCCTTCCAGTGTCTGCAGGCCCAGCATTCCTTGCTCTGCAAGTATCTGCACATCAATTTCCTCTGGATCCTGGAACTTAACAGTGCAGGGTCACCAGGTCCAAAGGACGCACTCCCCTCCTGGCACTTCCTTCTTGGCAGTAAATGTCTCTCTCTCGCAGTCATGCTTTTTTGTTCACCGCCTGTCAGCTGATGCGGGCCACACCCCAGAAGACCCCCTTGCACATCCCATGTGACAGGATGAAGAGTGTTTTACACCCCCACCCTGTGCCCTTTTCCTTGTCCAGCCACAGTGATACCCAGGGTCCATCCGCCAGCTCCAGATCCTCATATGGGATACCCTTTCTGTCTGGGGCACCTTGAATGACAGGATCAAAATTCCCAAGAATGTGCTCCAGAGTCCATTGTTCAGGCCCTAGACAGAGCTCATCTGAAAATGAACTCCCCATCCCCAAACCACACTCCCTGCCATCGCGTCAATGCTGGCTCACAATGACTGAGAGCACAGGGTAAAACCGCACCGGTAGGTTCCAAGACTGGAACTCTGTGTGGGATTACAAAGCCTCATCTCTCTCCCAAGGACTGGCTGGTGGTTTCGAATTGCTGACCTTGCAGTTAGTAGCCCAACTCATGGGTAAGTAAACCTTAAAACTAAGAGGGGAAATCTACTGTCCTTGAGGATGGGGCACATTTGCTTCTGTCCTTGGAGCTATTTAGTGTGGTGAAAAGGCCAGATGGAGGAAGACCAGCAAACACTTAGGTCAGAATGCAGTGTGTGCCAGGCATTGTTCTTATCACAGGACAGACATGAACCCTGTGTGAGATTTCTACTGACCCTTTGAAAGAGGACTGTTTATCTTCTGTGCTAATCTGGGTAGACTAGAGAAACAAATTCATAAACACACATATGGATATAAGGGAAAGCTTTATATACTAGAGGAATGGAACATTGAGAAAGTATCTCAACCCTGTCCAGTCCAAGGTCATATCTGATATTAGCCCTTATGTCTGATACCATTCTATAAAGTCTCCTTTCGACTCACAAAGCACATGCAATGACACCAGGACAATCAAAGGCCAGTGGGTGCAGAGTCTTGTGTATTCAGCAGTGGTAGAAGCATCTCAGCGCTGGCAGAGGTCTCCTCATGGGTCCTCGTTTCCAGGGTTCAGGGTCCATCAGCAGTATCCATTGACAGTAGAAGCATCTCAGTGCTGGCAGGGGTCTCTCTCTGGCTTTTCTGGCTTCAGAGGTCTGGTTCCATCAGGGTAAGCCCATGGGGCTTCTCCTCCAGCTCCTCTAGTTTCTAGGACTCAGAGACTATGCTGCCATCTTGTCTTGTCGGTAGAGAGAGTCAAATCTCTCTCTTCCAATTGGGAAATACCGCGAGACTTCCCAGAATTCTCAGAGAAAGCCATGCCCACTCTGAGGTCTCATTGACTATCTCCAGATTGACAGACTAGACTCCACCCCTACACTCTTAGTCTAAATGGCACCAGAGTACGTAACTGCCACATCCCCATTTTACACTTGAGCAAACCAAGTTAATCCGACCGTAGAGTCTGTGCTCCTCATGTTACCATTCTCTCATGAGAAGGATTGTTAAAGATTCATTGGCATGTGAGGGGTGGGACACAAGGCAGTGGTGGGGCAGCTTTCTTGCTTTAGATGTGAAGACCTCGGCTCAAATTCTAGTCAATACATCTCCTGTGCAGCTTCCACCCATCTCTCAGCGGAGGCTTGTGTGTTGCGATGTTGCAGAGCGGATTTTATTGGAGCATCCAAAGTAAGACAGAGTAGGAAGAAAGGCCTGGTGCTCTTCCCTGTGGGTCACAACAAGCCATCTTGCAACTGATTGTGGGCCTGGCCCCGGACCTCATATGTACAGCTCGGTGTGTGTGTGTGTGTGTGTGTGTGTGTGTGTGTGTGTGTTTGTGTGTGTAGTCATTACCAGCTGGAGCTCACTTAGGGGCATTTGGAAGGGAGGCAGAAGTTGTTTAATATGCTCGTGAGATACATTTGGACTTGTCATATTCTGGGGAGTTGCTGTGTGGGGAAATGGACTTTTTTTTAATGAGGTACGTGCATGTGTGAACTCGTTAATTAGTATTTCCAAGAGAAAGCAGGTCTCCCCACTCCACTGTGCCTGGCTGGAGGCTTTGCTCATGACTTTTTTTTCTTCATATTTTCATAAGAGAGAATGTTAAAGTAGGGCTGTCCTTTTGATGTTGGAGGGCTTTGGACACTTGAAGACTGGTCAGATGCTTTTAAGCATTTTTCATCTTTGATCTCCTGTGCGGAGAATTCTTGGTGATCCAGCAATGATTTCAATGTCTCTCTTCACCTCTATGCCATCCAGATGACTCCGGTTCATGGTCACCCTGTCCAGGGTTTCTGAGGCTGTAGATCAGCAATTCTGAACCTGTGGGTCACGACCCCTTTGGGGGTCAAACAGTCCTTTCACAGGGATTGCCCCATTCAGAACAGTAGCAAAATTACAGTAATGAAGTAACAATGAAAATAATGTTATGGTTGGGGTTCACCACAACACGAGGAACTGTATTAAAAGGGTCGTTGCCTTAGGAAGGTTGAGAACCACTGCTGTAGATCTTTCTAGCAGCAGGTAGCCTCGATTTTCTCCTGTGTGGCAGTTGGTGGGTTTGAACGGCTAACCTTGAAGTTCTAGTACTTACTTGACCAGGTGTTCTCAGCATGGCCAGAAAAAGGAGCCATGGGGGGCAGGCTTTGGTGCCTGCCTTGTGGGCCTCCATGGGTGGTTGAGGCAGAGAGGGTGATGAGGGAAAATGGATACCATTAGGTAGAGTGAAACTCTGACCCATCTCCCCTCCATGTTTGACCCCCTTCTCTGGGTGACAGAAGAACTTTGGAAGCACCGTTAGGTAAGCTGGCAGGTGAGTGGAGAGCTGCCAATAGCCAGGTGGTGACCAGCTCCTTGGAAGGAGAAAGCTGAGCCGGCCTGCTACCCTGGAGATTGATAAAACCTTGGGATTCCTAGGGGGGCTGTGAGTTAGAATCTACTTTTTGCAGTGGGTTTGGGACTAGGATTGGGGGGTGACAGAGCCGGCCTGCAGTTCTCATTTTGAAAGCACTGTGTTGTATGAGAGGGACCAGGCCTCTGCATTTGCTGGACCCACCTTGACTTGAGAGTCAGGTCCATGCTGACCCCAGAGATGGGTACATGGGTGCTTTTCGTGCACCAAGGCAGTGTGGGGCAGTTTGGGAATGGGAGTCGGAGTTGGGCCTGGACTGTCCTTTCCTCAGACTGACCTGGATATGAGTGGAGGGAGACCAGGAGAGAGGGGCGTGCATGCAGGGTGGTAGGTCCCCTGCAGGGGCCAGACCTCCTGCTGGAGGTCATTAGGCTTCTCCTGAGACTCTTGTGACAGCCGTGAGGCTGCTGCCAAGTCACTTGAGACAAAACTAGGTCACCTGTCAGGATTCCCGTGGGACTGAGGTAGAACTGTGCTTACCACACACCCCTTGCCCTACTTGAATGTCAGACGGGATCCAGCCCTGTAACACAGGGACGGGGACTGTGGGCATGCCCTAGTCAGGCCGGGCCAGTCCCTGACCCCTCTTTAAGTCTCACCCCTACACCAGGTGAGGACACAGTCCTGTGCAGTAAGATGAGAAAGGCCCCCTTTGTCATGCCTGTGTGGAGGTGGCGGGGTACTCGGTGGTCTGCCCTCGGAAACTGTGTCTGCGAGTTGATAGAAGGAGCTGGGGTGGAGCAGCAGCGCAGCACTTGGCTGCTCATGGCAAAGTCGGCAGTTCAAGCCCTCCAGATGCTCCCCTGGAAAGAGACGTGCCAGGCAGACTGCCTCCCTAAGTCCAGCTCGGAAACCACAGGGTGGCAGCTCCATTTTGCCCAAGGAGGTTGCTCTGCAGTGATGGCATGTGGCATTTGAGTGCTTTTGCTCTGGCTGCTTGATGCTTTTCCTCTGAGAATGGACACCAGGTGCCCAGAGCACAAGGCAGGGAGAGAAGAGAGGGGACAGGAGTTTGAGTATGTACACGCATGCTCAGACAGAGGCAAGGAGATAGGGTGGTGAGCGGTGAGGCTCTGAGTGCTCTCTGCTTGTTTTCAAGGTGCTGCAGCACCCCTTCACCTCTCAGCCAGAACAGGGCCCGGGCCAGCATGGAAACCTCCAACCACACCCAAGGAAAGAAGACCCTCTGGTGTCACAGTGCCTTTTCCTCTTGTTTTTGACATGGAAATGATGAGCAGCAGACACATACAAGAGGAGTCTGGGGGAAAGACAAGGAGAGTGGGGAAGAGATTTGTCATGGAGAAGTCCAAAACAGAATCAATATCACTCTTCTCAGTGGCTTGGGAACAAGCACAGGCCTTATTATCCTTGCAGCTATTTCTGTCCTCTGATGGACCAGACAGGGCCCAGTCTGAGAGTCAGTGCCCAGGTCTCCATGATCTCAGCTGCAGTTGGGCCAGCGAGGGCAGTGGAGGGAGCATTCTGTACAAGGTTCAGGCTCTACCTGGAGGTCTTTAACCACATGGAGAGATGAGTGTAAACATGTGTTAGTCTGTGCTGGAGAGAAGCTGGAGGCGATTCAAGAATATCAGCTTTGGCCATATTGCTGGGGGCATATAGATCAGTATATCTGACCTTCTCGCTCTGTAGTTTTCAACTTGGCTGCTTCCTCCAGCCATGGGAAGCTTCCGGCCCTGGCTTTAGAACCAGTGCCCTGCCCTGCGTCCTTCTGTCATTCTGGGGCTTTCTTCTCCCCACTCTTTCTTCTTCTCAACTTCTCCTTAGAAGTTGAAGGGCAGCACACCACATGATGCAGTCAGTAGGAGCTAACCTCTAAAGACATCGAGGATGCCAGAGAACAGATGGAAGAGGGCACCTCATTGAAAACTGCTTGACTATATCCTGGATACTTGGGTATGGATTGCGATCACAGAACCCTCTTCTGAGCTGCCAGCCTAGATATCACTATTCACTATTGTCTGTGCCAGTTGTAGGAGCCCTGGTGGTGCTGTGGGTTACGAATTGGGCGCCTAACCACAAGGTTGGCAGTTCAAAGCCAGCAGTTGCTCTGCAGGAGAAAGGTAAGACATTCTACTCCCATAACAATTTACCATCTTGGAAATTCACAGGGCGGTTCTACCCCATTGGTCTGCTATGAATCAGAGTCAACTTGATGGCAGTGAATTTGGTTTTTGATTGGGAAGTGCCTCAGACAAGCAAGGCTTAGAATGAAGTCTTCCTCTCCCCGCTGGGCATTGCCCCATCTATTCCATCTCATAGCAAAATGACCTCCCCACTTCCTGAGCTGCACAAGCCACAAAGTCTTGCTGTTATCTTTCTCAACGTCATCTTTGATGCTCCACTTTTCAGAAAACACCAGGTTTTATATTCTGCTTCCAAAACATGTCTAGTCTGTCCTTCTCTATCCTCATCACTACTACTGTAACCCAAGCCACCGTCTTCATTCCTACACACCACACCGTCATCTCTTGACCCTCAACCTAGTTCCCTCTGTGGTTCCTCTTCAGCCCATTCTGTACTCTAGAGCCAGAATGGCCTTTAAACAATGGAAATCTCCCATGTTGCCTCCCTTTCAAAACCCTTCACTGGGCCTGGGAACACTGAGCATCTGTTGAGGAAGACGGTCTAATTTGGGAACAGATAAGAACGATGATGGAACAGGCATGATAAACATAATTAATGTCAACCAACTGTACATTTGAAGTGTATTCAACTGTCACATGTTTAGTAACATATGTAATTATCACAATAAAAATAAGAAGTCAAAGCGTCTAGAGTTTAATTAACTCGGCTACCAACTGCTGAGGAATTTCACAGTAATGTTGCTTCATTTTTTTAAAAAAGTGAAATATTATGTTAATAAAGTTGTTCATGGTGAAAAAGAAACTTCCTTTCACTTTGTTGAGGGAAAGTTAAAAAGTAAGAAAATATGAATAAAGTGTGGCTTAATTAATGATTTAAAGACAAAGACAACAAAAATTTCCACTTGAGATCTAGACCAGAATTCCAAACTTGATCCACAGGCATGTGTGGTCCCAGCCAGCCTGCAGAACGTCTTCAGCTCTTCATGTTTATTCTATAACCAAGCTGGCCTGTCAGTTGTTCCCACCAGCTTCAGAAACTTTGGACCCACTGATCTTTTTTTTTTTGCATCACTGCCTCTGGTGGTCGTGGGTGCTACCCAGTGCCGCTCCTGAGAGCCGCCGCTGGATTTGAACCGCCAAGCCCGCGGGCTGCAGTCCCGCACTCGGCCACTTACGCCACCAGGGCTCAGCCCCCACTGATCTTTTTGTATGTGAACATTTCTCATCTCCCCTTTTAGACTAGTGCCTACAGTGGGCTTGGTTTTCTACAGAAACAAGAACTAGTGATACTAATATATGTATAAGAAATAACTTTGATTCAGGGAAGAGCACTCAGCTCAGTCCAGTTCAAGTCCATGGATGAGAGGCTAGTTGGAGGCTCCTCCAGACTCACATGACCGCTGCTCAATGAAGCAGGAAGTCAGAGTGGGAAGTGGGGAGATCACTGGCTGGTGGTGGTTGCAGTTAATGTCTCCAAGGCCAGCAGGAATGAGGCAGGGCTGATAACTCCCATTGTTGGCAGGCCACAATGACCATAGGCCCCATGCAGAAGCCTCATGCAGGCACTAAGCAAGAAGAAAGAGGAGAGAGATTCAAGAGAGGCCAATCTTCCAGAGCACCTGTTATAATAAGCCACGTCCCCAAGGAGATAACCTTAGATTGTTGTAACATGCATCTCATGGAGGAGGGCTGGCTGACACAGCATGGAGAATCACAGCCAGACAAGTTGACACACGCTCTGACTGTGGCTGAACTAAAACCCACTGCCATTGAGTCCATGCCATCCCATGGTGACCCTACAGGGCAGGGGAGAACTGCTCCTGTGGGTTTTAGAGACTGTAGTTCTAAACAGGAGTAGAAAGCCCCATCTTTCTTCCATGGAATAGGTGGTGGTTTCAAACTTCTTAACTTGCCGTTAGCAGCCTAACACATAACTGCTATGCTATCAGAGCTTCTCTATGACAGTGCCTGTTATTTCCATATCTCTCTCTAAAAGACATGTCTTCAGGAAATCAACTCCAACTCCGCCCACTGTCCGTACACAAAATCAGCTGTCTCCTGAGATCACTTTCTCTATGCCTACTGTGCACTTCTTCAAAAGGGAAAACCCTGCTGGCAATTTTGCACATTAATGCCGTGCACTAGGCAGTTATGAATGCCACCGTGCAAGCAAGAGTGCGGCTGGCTGTTCAGGGTAGGTGTCTACTGGGCTGTGCCATGATTCTCTGTAGCTTAGCAGGCATGCAGTGATGTAATTTGGTAGTTGTGTAATGATGCAACTTGGTAGTTACATAACGATGTGGTCATCCTCCTTTTATGATTCTATGTGACTATCCTACATTTTTACATAATTCTGATTCTTGCATAATAACCCAGTCTTTGGAACTCAGCCATGTTGATAAGGGAGAAGGGTATATTTTTTCTTTCAAGCATTTACTTCTATTTTGCACTATTCTGGTTATTTGGGTACTTTTTTAAAATTAATTTTATTGGGAGCTCATGCAACTCTTATCAGAATCCATCCATCCATCCATTGTATGTCAAGCACATTTGTACATTTGTTGCCTTCATCATTCTCAAGACATTCATTTTCTATTTAAGCCCTGGGTATCAGCTCCTCATTTTTTCAACTCCCTCCCCGCTTTCTCCTTCCTCACAAACCATTGATAATTTATTTGGGGTACTATTTTATTTGATACCATTCATCCTAAAAGTTTCTTTGGATATCATAGTTAATTCAGTTGCTAACCAAAAGATTAGAAGTTCAAATCTGTCCAGGACTTCAGAGGAAAGACCTGGTGATCAACTTTCAAAAGATTACTGTCCTCCTGCACCTTGTGGTTGTAGTATGGGAAATGCTCATTTTCAGAAGTTTAATATGGGCTGAACCCTGGTGGCGTAGTGGTTGTGCGCGGGACTGCGGCCCACTGGGATGGAGGTTCAATTCCAGCAGTGGGGCTGGGCCTCCTACTCCCACCACCGGAGAGCAGTGATGCCAAAAAAACAAAACAAAACAAAAAAAAAACCAGAAGTTTAATATGGGAATAAATGGTGTATATACCTTAGTATTAATCACATACGGCATTACATAATTTGTTTATAGACAAAGAAATTACAAGTCTTGAAACTGACGTACATGGGTATCAATTTCAATTGTGCATGTGAAGGCTGTTGGCATGTCAGATGTTTTGTAGTATATCTAATTACCTCAGTGATAATAGAAAAGAGATCTGGAGTTAAAATGGAAATGGACACACATGGGGTTAGCATGGGCTCATCGCTTATTCATTTGGCATGTCACCTCCATAAGAACAGAGCTGTGTCTGTCATGTTTACTGGAGTGAGTGTATCCAGGGCGTGGCACAGGGCTGGGCACATGTACAGACTGTACAGAGGAATGCATTTCTGCTGAACATTTCTGTGCATGGGGCTTTGATTCAAGCATAGGAATAAGAGTAATAGGATAGGTATTCCAAAGATACAATAAAGGGTCTTTACCTTTAAGTTCCTCCTATCTCACCCCATTCCATTTTGTTTTATTATTGGTTTGCTTATTATTATTTATTATTCTGCATTGCAGTTTTCTCAAATAGAGAGTATATGCTCACTGAAGACTGAGTCTTACTCTTTGCTCACATTCATTTATTTTCTTTGACCCCTTACATACCTACAGATACTTCCCAGCCCCTGTTTGACCAGATACTGTGCTCGCTTCCTACCAGCTGGCCCATATAGTTGGAATCCATCTTACTCTGTGGCCCAAACGACCTTCATTGTAACAACCAGTTAGCTGTTTGTTCTCAGCCAAGTGTCATAATCTCTAGAAGCTTCAGCGCTCTGCAAAGTGGGGATGATATTATTAATGGTAATGATAGCTTGTCTGTCTGTCAGGGTTGTCGTTGAGGAAAAGATGAGTTCTTTCTGTCAGCGACTTTGAATATCTGCAGCTCTTTAGGAGAGTGTTGGAATTAAGTAAGGCTGTTGGGGCGTGCAGGGAGATGAGTAACTGCTCTCAGCTAGAGTGGCGAAGAAGGGTTCCTGGAGACCGTGGGGTTTGGATTGAGGCTTGGAAGGATGCTGTGTCTGGTATCAGTTCTTGAAGAGGATTTGTTGAAGTGGGCATTTAAAGGATGGGTATAGAAAGACAGCGACCAATGAGCCAAGTTTAGTTCTCTCTGCACTCACTCAGGAAGCCATTTATACTCCTGGCCCTGAAGGATCAAGGTGAGGAATGGGGTTCTACAAGCCCAGTGAGAGCGAGAACTATGGAAGCAGGGCTGCCAGACTGTAGCCATAGCAGGATCTGCCACAGTTGATGCACCAAAGTTACGAGAGATACCTCCTTCTGTTGGCACCTCCCATTAGAACCTAGAGGGCAGGGAGCCAGGTGATGCAGGTAGTAGGGCCTGACATCTCAAAACATACTGAAGAGCAGAGAATGATCAGGAGAGGGCAAGCAGGTAGCAGCTCTGGTGGGCATCCTTGGGGAAGGCAGACAGAAACAAGGAATAGTGAAACTGTCCAGGTGGGATGAGGGTGCGAGGAAAAGCTGGAAAATACTTAGGAAGTACTCAGGCAAGTAATGGGAAATGTGATTGCAAAAGTAAGTGATATTTATTGTTAGGTGCCATTGAATTGGTTCCAATTCATAGCAACCCTATGTCCATCACAAGGAAACGCCAGCCAGTCCGGCTTCATCTTCACAAGTGTTTCTATATCTCAGCCCATTGAGGCAGCCATGGTATCAGTCCATCTTTTTTCCCCCTCCCCTGCTCTTCTACTTTACCAAGCATGAGTCTTCAGCAGGAAATGGTATTTCCCGACAACATGTTCAAAGCATGTTAGATGAAGTCCTGCCATCCTTGTGTTAAAGGTACACTCTCACCATACTTCTCTCAAGACAGATTGATTTGTCCCTTTAGCAGTCCATGGTCTTTCCAATATTATTCACCCAAGCCACAATTCAAATGCATCAATTATTCTTCCGTTTTCCTTATTTAATGCCTAACTTTACTTGCATATGAGGCAATTGAAGATACCATGAAGTGGGGCTGAGCCCCGGTGGCGTAGTGGTTGAGTGCGGAACTGTGGCCCACTGGGTTGGCAGTTCAAATCTAGCAGCAGCTCTCCAGGAGCAAGGCTGGGCCTCCTACTCCTACCAGAGGGCAGTGAAAATACCATAACATAGACCAGGCTCACCTTAGTCTTCAAAGTAACATACTTGCTTTTCAATACTCTCTAAAAGGTCTTGTGCAGCAGATTTACCCAGTGTTATGTGTTGGTTGATGTCCTGACTTCCACTTCAATAGTCATTGATTGTGGGTCCCAACAGTACACAATCCTTGACAGCATCATTCCTTTCTTTGTTTATCAGCAGGCTCCTTGTTGGTTCAGTTATGAGCAATTTGGTTTTCTTTACACTGGAGTTAGAATCCACACCCAAGGCTGTGTGTGATATTTGATATTCATTAATCTAGTGCTTTAAGTCCTCTTCATTTTCAGCATGTAAGATTTTATTAACATATTGCAGGTTGTTAATAAGCCTGTCTTCAATTCTGATGCCACATTCATTTTTGTTTAATGCAGTTTCTCTGATTATTTGTCCAGCATAAAGATTGAGTATGGTGATGGAGTACAACCTTGATGTACACCTTTTTGGATTTTCAGTCATGCAGTATTCATTTGCTCTGTTGATACACTTGCCTCTTGACCATGTGCAAGTTCAGCATGAGCACAATGTAGTATTAGGGAATCCCCATTTTTCTCGTGGTTATCCATTGTGTGTTATGATGATCAGAACAGTCAAAATGACTTTGAATACATAGTCAATAAAACACAAGTAAACATCTTTCTGGTATTCTCTGCTTTAAGTCAAGATCCACCTGATATCGGCAATGATATGACTTTTTCACATCCTCCACTGAACTACTGCAGCTACTGTTGGTTGATCTTCAACAAAATTTTACTTGCGTGTGACATCGTTGATATGTTTCTATTGTGTGAGCATTCTGTTGGGTCCCCTTTCTTTGGAATGGGTACAAATATAAATCTCTTCCAGTCAGTTGGCTCATTAGCTGTCTTCCAAATGTCCTGATATAATAGACACATGAGTGCTTTCAGTGCTTCATCAGCTTGTTGAAACATTTCAGCTGGTATTTTATCAGTTGCTGGAGTGTTCCTTTTGGCTGTGCTTTCACTGCGGTTTGAACTTCTTCCTTTCATACTATCAGTTCTTGCTCAGACTTCCTTCTGAAAAGGTGGAGGGTTGACTAGTTGTGTTGGGTATAGGGGCTCTGTATTCTTTCTATCTCATTTTGATGCTTCTGCATCATTCAATTTTTTGTACATAAAATCGTTGAACATTGCGATTTCAGACTTGATTTTTTTCTCAAGTTCTTTCAGATTAAGGTATGCTGAATGTGTTCTTCCTTTTTGGCTTAGTAACTCTAGGTTTTTACACAGTTTGTTGTAATATTTGGCCTTTTCTTCTTGTGCTGCCTTTTGAAATTTTCTACTCAACTCGATGACTTCACCATTTCTTCCATTTGCTTTATCTACTTTACAATTGGACACAAGTTTCAGAGTGTCTTCCAACATCTCTCCCGACTGTGACCTTTTCTTTGTACCCTGTCTTTTTAATGACCTTTTGCTTTCTTCATGAATATTCTGATGTCATCCCAGTGCTCATCAGGCCTTCTGTTATCAGTGTTCAATGTATCAAATCTGTACGTGAGATGGTCTCGAAATTCAGCTGGGATATAGTCAAGGTCATATATTAGCACTTGTGAACATATTTTAATTTTATTTCTCTTTAATTTGAACTTACATATGAATAATTGATGATTTGTTCCACAGTTAGCCCTGGCCCGGTTTTAGTCACTGATATGGAGCTTCCCCACTGTCTTTCCTTGTAGAAGTAGTCAGTTTGATTTGTTTATATTCCTTCTGGAGAAGTCCTGTGTATAATGTGTTTTTGAAAAAAATCCATTTTCTCTGGTTAGACCAGAGGATGTATATTGGTACAGATAGAAACTGGAAACATGGGGAATCCAGGAAAGATGATCCCTTTAGAACCAGTGGTAAGAGAGGTGATCCCTGGAGGGTGGAGGGAGGATGGAATAGAAAGGGGGAACCGATTAAGAGGATCTACATATATAGCCTCTTCCCTGGGGTATGGGTGGCAGGGGAGTGGGCGAAGGGAGACACCAGACAGTGTACAATATGACAAAATAATAATGATTTATAAATTATAAACAGCCTATGAGAGAGGGGGAGCAGGGAATGAGTGGAAAAAGATGGAGCTAATACCAAAAACTTAAGTATTAAGAAAATGTTTTGGGAAGGATGATGGCAGCAAAAGTTCAAATATGCTTTGCATACAATGGATGTATGTACAGATTGTGGTAAGAGTTGTATGAGCCCCCAATAAAATGATTTTTAAAAAAGAAACATGAGCACACAAAAAAGTCATTTGCATTATTTGTTATTCAACGTGGATGGTGTAAGATATGAAATATATATATATATACATATATATATACACACACACAATTTATCAAGGGTTCAGGAGGGTGGGAGGGAGCATGAAATGAGGAGCTGATAATAAGGGCTCAAGTAGAAAGATAATGTTCTGTAAATGATGATGGCAACATATATACAAGTTTGCTTGATATAATTGAATTATTGATTGTTATAATATCTATAAGAAACCCCAATAAAATAACAAGAGAAAGATATTTCTACGAATAAGTTATGATGATATTGCAGCATTCTCTCATGTGGTCTCCAGTCTGTTTCTAACACCAAATCCATTTTTTCAACTTATAGTTCCTTCCTCTTCGTCTCTAACCTTTGCATTCCAATCATCAATAATTATCAATCCATCTTGATTGCATACCTGATCAATTTCAGACTGAAGTCACTGGTAGAATTCTTCAATTTTCACATCCCTCGCTTTAGTGGTTGGTGCATAAATATGAATAATAGTTGTATTGATTGGATTTCCTTGAATTCGGGTTGATGAAATCCTATCACATAAGGCATCGAGGTTCTTTTTAGCCCTGAGTGCAACATCATTCCTCTTGATTGTGTCCTTCCCAGCATAGTAAATCATGCTTTTTTGATTCAAAATATCCAATACTGTCCATTTCAGCTGACTAAATGGACACACATCTTTGTGCATTCTGTTTCATATTTGAGGACTGACAATTTTCTTGGAATCATACTACACACTTTCCAAGTTTCTGATGCTTAGCAGAGTTTTTCAGCTCTTTCTCCTTACCTTGAGTTGTGTGTGCCCCATCAGCAAATGAAGATCCAGAAGGCTCCATTGACTTTGTCCCACTCATATCACTCAGATCAACTCCACTCTGAGAAAGCAGTTCCTCCCCAGTCACATTTCCAGTGCCCACAACCCAAGAGGACCCAGCTCCGGCACTATTTCTGACAAGGTCCTGTATTGCATCAGAGTTCTGCCATTGTAAGAGTAGAGAGATTGGCCATTGATTGTCAGTCCTGGAAGGTTGGATTTAATTTTGCAGATCAAAGGGAGTTATAGTGAGTGTTTAAATAGAGATCTAAATGATTTGATGAAAACCCTTTCTGACAAAATGGTTCGATGGAAGGAGTGGGGCTGGATGAAAGAAGACTGGGCACCTGGGCTGCAGAGTGAGAGTAGAAAATGCTGGGTGCACATGAGGCCTATTGTAGGTGAGTGGGACTTGGATGTTGGGTTACCAACCATTGGGTATATCCACAGGAAACCCCAAGGCATTGATAAGGTCCAAGTCTTGCAGACTGGGCGAGATCACTCTGCTTAATTTTACTTTCTTCCCTTTGATTCTAGTCCCAGGCCTTGATTTCCTGCTTTGTTTTGTGTTTCTCCTTGGGGCATCACCATGGCTGCTACTCATGACCTCCTTAGTATTTCTGAAGATTTCTTTCAAATGGAGATTAGTAATTGCATTCTAGTATGCAGACTCACAGTGCCTGGGTGGGGTAAATCGTTAATATGCTCAACTGCTCACCAGAAGCTTGGAAATTTGAGTCCACTGCAAGGTACTTGGCAAAAAAGGCTGGTCAGTCTACTTCCCCCCAAAACCCACCATTGGAAGCCGTGCATAGCACATTGCAGAATTGTGGCCACATGGGGCAGCCAGGAGCCTGCGTGACTCAGTGCGGTTCCTGGTACTGGAACTGCACACTCAGACGGATGGGCCACAATCTTAGAGCCCTCGTGGCTTGAAAGTGGTGTCTCTCGACTGTGTCCCAACCTTTCCGCCACAACCTGGATGGCTCAGTCAGTGTTCGATTCCTACAGAGACTGCCATACCCAGAGCCATTACCCTCACATCCACAAAACTTGTTAATTTTAGGGAAAAGAAATGGCGAGAGACCCGTTTTTCTGCTTTGGCTTTTTCTTTTGCAACTGAATGAATAGTTCATTCATTCTACCTCCTGATCATCTCCCTGGTAGCTTTGCTTTATTCTTCCGCCGGTTCTTATTTCGCATTCACCAATCACAAAAGATGCCTCAGCCCTGTGGAAAGCAACAGGAACAGCTGGGCCTGCGCTGTGGGCTTTATCGTGAAATAGGGCAGATAAGGGGCCCCAGAGAAAGAATGACAGTGGGGGCTTTCTCTCTCTTTCTCTCTCTCTGGATGTCTAGACCACTTTTCCTCTCCCCACCTTCCTTAAAAGCCTCTTGCTTAGGGAAAGGTTTGTGTTTTATTTGAGTTCATAGTGTCAGAAGAGAGGTGAGATGGTTTGAAAGGATGAATTCTGCCAGAGAACATAATCAGAAAAGCAGTTGGCTAGTTGTGTCAGTCCAGGTAGACTAGAAAAAAAAATTATACTAGTATGTGTGTAAGAATGAGCTTTATAGACAAGAACAATTGAATATTGAGAAAGCATCCCAGCCCAGTCCAGTTCAAGTTCAAAGGTCCGACATTAGTCCATATGTCTGATACCAATCCATAATGTCCTCTTCAGACTCATGAAACACATGCAATGACACCAAATACAGGAAGATGACAGGCCAGTGGGTGGGGAGTCTTGTGGATCCAGTGGCGTTATAAGCATGTTAGCATTGACAGGGGTCTCCACATGGTTCCTTCAGCTCCCAAACTCTGATTGCCTCAGGGTAGCTTCTATGGCTTCTGAGAAATGTCTCACAGGGAGTGAGGCTTGTCAGTGAAGTCTCCAAGGGAGTGAGCAGAGAGAAGTGTTTCCCACCTCCAAGAAGGAAATACAGGAGTTTCCAGAATCCTCAGTAGAAAGGCATGCCCACACAGTGGCCTCATTGACTAAATCCTGATTTACAGGCTAGACACCACCCCTACACTCTCAATTCTCAAAATGAAGCCCAGTTTTCTAACTACCACACTCGGGTTGATGGGGAAGGATTAGAAATAAGGAGCCTGCGTGTGGTCAAATGGAAATAGGGGAAAACAAAGAATAGGCCACCCTCATTCGATGTGATAGAATGTACTCACTCAGGGGCAGTGTTGGGAGTGGGGGAGGGCTTTGTGTGGGTGTTTGTGAGCAAAACAAGCACAGAGGAAAAGTGTTAGGAAAATAACGCAAGTCATGGAAGCATGGATGCATCATGGGCTTTGCATCATTTCCCTGCAATTCTGTCCTCTAGAAGTACAGTTAAACTTAGTTTACAAAGGGCAAAACTGAATCTATGCCTGATTGATGTGAATAAGGTCACACAGCTTGTCTCATATTCCAATAGGCAAGACCACGAATGCAGAAGGATCTTTCATCTGGATGTAACTCCTAGACAAGAAATCCTGACTGACTGATGAGAGCTAGAAACAGTCACCAGGACAGAACATGCTTGTCCTACCTGTCTGCCTCTAATGTCTTGAAGCTAGCCAAGCACATCATGTGGTCTCCTAGCACTCCAGTCAAGAGTTACTCACTCAAGGCATCAGTCCAAGACTAGATGTCCAAGAAAGGCTGGGGAAATCTCTATTAGCTTGATTTGCAGAGTATATCCTTCTGACTACGGAGATGGCCTGTTACCCAGAAAGCCATAACAATGAGTTCCAGACATTGGGTCTTAGGAACCTTTGCCTTCAGTACTGCAGAGGTCCACAGCCTGGACACAATTCCTAAATACTCATTTTTCTAGAGTCCCTGAATATAAATACCAACTGGATTCTTTTTTTCCAATCATTCTCCTCATCAGAGTTCCAAATCACATATCAATAACTTAAGTCCATAAGGTAAATAAAATGTCTCTCAAAGTATGTTTGGCTAATTGGGGTTGTGGGATGTAGAAGTGGAATTCTTAGGGGCAGTACTCTCTTATTTCATTTATCCTCTAAGCAATTACCAGTTTCATGTTCTTTAGATCATTGACAAGATCTTTCATCCTCTAATTTTGAGTTGCGTCCCTGGGGCAGTTCTGAGGGTTAGGAAAGAAGGAATGGAAACAGGAAATATAGGGAGGCAGTGGGAGAAGCTGTGGTCCATGAAGGGGGTTACAGTAAAGTTGAATCAAAATGTGTATGAATTGTTAAGTATAAAACTGTGATCTGCTCTATAGTCCATTATGTAATCCACAATATAAAAGTAGTACACTTTTTAAAGAGTTGAGTCTGTGGCCTTGATTGCAAACGAAAATGGTGACTTATGATCAAGTAAAAGTATAAGCTACTAGAAGTAGAACCATACCCTAGAACTGTGTTCACAGGATGCCAAACATACTGTGTTAGTCCAGGTACACTAGAGGAACAAATTTCAAAGACACACATATAGATATAAGGAAAGGGTTTATATACAAAAGGAATGTGACACCAAGAAGGCATCCCAATCCAGTCCAGTACAAAGTCATAAGTCCGATATGAACCCATATGCCCGAAATCAGTCTACAAAGTCTCCTTCCGACTCAGGAAGTCACGGGTCAGTGGGTGCAGAATTCTGGTGCTGGCAGGGGTCTCCTCATGGCTCCTTGCTTCCATGGCTCAGGGTTCATCAACAGCATGCCGTTCCAGCTTCAGAGGTCTGGCTCCAACAGGGTAAAGCTGTGTGGTCTTTCTGCTGGCTCCTCCAGCTTCTCGGACGCTGCCATCTTGTCTTTTTCATGACTCATCGCCTCTGAGACTAACTCCCAACAACTAACTCCCTCATCTTCATGAGGGAAATATGGTGAGATTACCCAGAAGTCTCAGAAGAAAGCCATGCCCACATAGAGGCCTTATCGGCTACTCAATGGCTATCTCCAGATTAACAGGCTGCACTCCACCCCTATATTTCAATCATAAAATTAACATAAGCACATGACTGCCACATATACAGTCGGCATGCCATAAAAACCAGCCAATGAGATGAATGGATGGCTGAATGAATGACTGCATGAATGAAGGAATAAACAGGGAAGATAATTTGGTAGGGGAAAGCATTAAGCTGCAGATGGTGCTGATGGCAGTGGGTGAAAAGGTTGACTGGACAAGGGAAAGAAGGAATAACACTGTATCTTTCATGTTGACATCTGACATGCCAAATTGCCCTAGATCATTCCTTGCAATAGTACAAAAAGCTCTGATCCAAACATTGTGTCTCATGCTTCAATCATTGACAAACTGAAAACAAGCCTGGGAAGTTGATCATCTACCTGAAGCCTTATTTGCAAGGACACATGTCAGCACTGGCCTCTGGGGCTGCGGAGACACCTGCTCATATTGAAATGTACTCTCTACCTCAGTTGGTCAAGTTGGCGAGCTCAGTCCCATGGACATCAGCACACAGCTGGACTCAGATGGCAATAAAAAGAATAGGAACTGGAATTTTTCATTTCACCTGTTGCTATGTTGCAGTCACTACATTGAGGCCGTTAAATGAATTATTTTCAAATCTACAACAACTTTGCAATGTCAGATCACTATCATGTTTCAGATGAAGAAACTGAAAGTCTGAGAAATCTATATTACCCGAGGAATGTGGCTCTGTCAGAGGACTCCTCGGTCTTCTTTATCTCAGTGCTGACACATCTACCTCCTAATGACTCCTAGTCCCTTGAGAATAGGTTGTCCAACTCATTTAGCCTAAAGCTCCTTTTAAGGGGGAAACATTACCCATTGCCTCCCATGGCAATAAAAAACCATAGCTCATAATCCAGGATAAAGTGAGTATATTGTCTTTGCAGGCTCTCCCCCCCTCCGCCCCCACCACACACACACTGCTTACAGGATCATTCCAATGCCCTGCTAGCAGGTGGTATATCCCACTTTGGGATACATTCTTCCAGAAACTAATCCAACACACCACACCATGCGCTGGGAAAATGATGAAGAGTGAGGTGGGTTGCCTACCTTCCAGCTTTCCCTTCCCTTTCCTCACTGGAGTGAAATTACTTGGTATGGCTACTCTACCAGTCATTTGGTAGCCCTCACCCAAAGACTGGATGGAGCATACAAACAAGGTGCAGAGGTCTCTAAGGAGGGGTTGGTTCTTTGAGGGCATTCCACAGGGTGTAAAATGAGCCATTTCAAAAACTGGAAGAGAAAACCTTACCACCATCAAGAAAAATCACCAGTGGAGTCCATATAAGGTCTGCACAAAGTGATAGCAGTAGCAGAGGCCATGGAATTGAGATGATGAGGTAGAGTGGAGCGGGAGGCTTTCTAATCACAGAATGAGTGGAGCTGGGTGTTTTTAGTTAGGAGTGTTTTTAGTTTTAGCTGAGTTGCAGAGTGGGATGCACTTTGAGCATTTATCAAGACGAAAGGAGTTTTGCAACACTTTGCAGAGCAGGGCAGAGGTCAGGGGCCCATGTGACTTAAAGGCTGAGAACTGGAGAGAGACATGCTGCCAACATGCTGCTGTGGAGCAAACTGTATCCATAATGGTTCTGTTTTTGATTTACTGTGGACTTAGTAGTCACTAGAGCATAAGGAGCTTGCTAACTTTCCTAGTAAACCCACTTCATAGGGCGTACTCTGTGAATTTTGTGTGGCCTTTGCCAACAGATGATTGAGCTCAGCATAGGGTAAAGGAAGTTAGAGGGTAACGAGGTGTCTGAATTCTGTCTCGGAAGTCAGCTTTGGGCTGATGATGTAGAGTTGGATTTTCCTACCTCCCAGCTTAGCCAGAAGAGGTCAACCATGATTCTCATGGCATGTCCTCAATCACAAGTACATGTATGACTTCTCCTATCAAATTATCTTTCCAATCTAGTCATTAGAAGCCCTGGTGGCACAGTGGTTATTCATTGGACAGTGATCCTTGAAGTCAGCAGTTCAAACCCACCCACAGCTCCTTGGAACAAAGACGGGGCGTGCTATTCCTATAAACAGTGACAGTCTCAGAAACTCATGGGAGTAGTTCTACTCTGTCCTGCAGGGTTGCTGTGAGTCAGTAGGGCAGCATTGACTGAATGCCAATGAGTTTGGTTTTGTATTTAGTCATTGATGTACATACATTGCATGCTCACTATGTACCATGTATCTTGAGGCACTGCCCTAAGGAGAGGTTTTAGTTTTAGTTATTTATATCCTTGCTTGATTCCAGTTAAACTTTCTTTGGAAAACCAAACAAAAGACTAAGGGCTGAGTTTTTAAGTGAAAAATGGAATATCAAATGAATGTGAGGTCTAAGTGGAGAGATGGTGAGGTGCTTTGGATGCAGGAGCTCTTTTGAGACAATGGTTATGTTCTTGGCTGCTGAGCAGAAGGTTGGTGGTTCAAATCCATCTGCAAATACTTGCAAGGATGTATAATGCCTTCAGTCTTTTTTAAAAAATACTATATATTTTTCTATTATTCTTTCTATGATCTATAAATCACATGACTATTTATGTGTGTATGCATGTAATCTGTTTCTGGTGTCTGTTCTCTTCCATTGTGTCCCATCTCTCCTTTCATTAGTACCACGGTTTTATAAGAACTGTACAATAAATTTTAATCCATGGCACCATACCACCTGAAAACCTTGTGGCATTAGGTGATGTGGAGCAACCCTCTGTGGCAGAATTGATTTTCCCTCTGGGGCTCTTCCAAGGCTGTTCATCTTTACAGAAGCAGACTGCCCCATCAGAAGGACTGGTGGTTTTCAACCACTGCCCTTTTCATTAGCAGTTCAGCACTTATTCACGTTGCCATGTGCTAATATACACCCCCAGCATTTGTTCTTGAGATAGTTTCTAAATTTAGATGGGATATACCTAAGGTTATATGTTGGCTCTAGTAGAACTTTTCTAATTTTCTTTAGCTTCAACCTGAACTTACATATAAGCAATTGCTGATTTGCCTCACAACTATCCTTTCCTTTTCTGGCTGACTTTATTATGCTCCTCCCTGGGGGACACAGTGGCTATGCTCTGAGCTCATTGAAAAGGTCAGCAGTTCCAAACCACCAGCTTGCTCATCACTCCTCGGGAGAAAGATGGTGCTTTTTACTCCCTTAGGGAGTTACAGGCTTGAAAACTCAGGGAGCCAATTCTGCCCTGTCCTCAAGGCTCACACTCAGTCATCTCTATGGCAGTGAGGGAAGGTGTCATCTCTTTCTACATACACACTCAATTTGATTCATTTGTGTTTCATTCGACTACATCCATGTGTATAGTCACCATTCATGTTGTGCAAAAAAAGGTATATGCAATGAGTAAGTTGTTCGTGTTGCAAAATTCTATTATGCCATCTCTAGCATCATTTCTATCACCAAGGTAGCTTCTCACCCACCAAGCCTTCCTCTTTTTTTCAATTTTCAACATTGTAGTCACCAGTAATAATAAGGGCATCTAGATTGCCTGTTTAATCAATTTCAGAGCGAAGGAGTTAGCAAATTTTTTCAATTTCTTAAGCATTGACTTTAGAGGTTAGTGTGCACATTTGAATAATGGGTGCATTAATTGGTCTTCCGTATAGGTAGGTAGGATTATCACAGACAGTACTGTGTTTCATGATACATCTTCACAATAAATGTGATGCCATTCATCTTTAATTAAATATCCCAGTATGTACTATCAGATTGTAATCTGTATGACTGCCTTCTTAAAAATGGTCAATATCAGTCATTTCCGCATAGGATACCAATCTATTTCACTGGCTGGTGACTTATAATTTTCTTAGATTCATATTAATGGATGTTAGCAGCAGTTTCTCTTCATGTTGAGTAATGCTACATCAGTAAGTGAAGTTGTCAAAACCTTTGCTCCACCCATGTCATTAAGGTTAACTAGACTTTGAGGAGTAACCACTTCCCAGTTATATTCTGAGTGCCTTTTAACCTGAGGGGGCCCAGCCTTTGGTACAGCAGACAGTGCTTTATTGTAGTTCACAGGTTTTCAGTGGCTGCTTCTAAAAGTAGACTACCCTTTGCTCTTCACTATTTCAGTTTGGGGCTCCACCGAAACCTGTCTACCACAAATGATCCAACCAGTATCTGAAATACTGGTGGCATATATTCAACATCACAGCAATATGAAAACCACTCAATATGACAAACTGACAGCTAACTGGTGAAAAAATAAACCCTTAAAATGATGATGGCAGCATACGTGCAAATATTCTTGACACAATGGATGAATATATGGATTGTGATAAGAAATTTAAGAGCCCCCCCAAAAAGTATTTAATAAGAAGAATCACAAAAGTCCCAATGGGTTATCCAAGGATATCAGCTATATGTAGGGTTTCTGTGAATCAGAACTGACTCTTGGACACCTAGAACATTTTCCACATGTTAACTTTCCATTCACCCGGAATGGAAAAGTCACCTGACTTTTATATATCTTGCAAATGGGGATTGAGACTCATTTTGCCCATGTAGACATCAACCTAACCTCACATTATTTTTTAATACTATCTTTTTTTCTATTTTCCTTTCTTTGATCTTTTATCCTTAATGAAGTGACTAGTTGTGCATGACTGTATGCATGCAATCTGTTTCTGGTGTCTGTTCTCTTCCATTGCGTCTCATCTCTTCTTGCATCAATACCACAGTTTTGTAATAACTGTATAAGAAATTTTAATCCGTGACAACATACCACCTGAAAACCCTGTGGCATTAGGTGATGTGGAGCAATTCTCTGTGGCAGAATCGATCTGCCCTCTAGGACTCTTCCAAGGCTGTCCATCTTTATAGAAGCAAACTACCCCATCAGAATGCCTGGTGGTTTTGAACCACTGACCTTTTTGTTAGAGCCCAACCTTTATCCACGGTGCTCCCAGGTCTTCTTGTGCTAATATACACCCCCTGAGTTTGTTCTCTCTTTTCAAGTTTATTTTTGCTTTCAGTATTTCTGTACACATTTTAGAATGAGCTTTTTAATTTTCACCAAAAATTCTTACCATTTTCTTTTAGTGGGACTTCTTTGATTGAATTTGTAGTTCACTGAGGATAATTGATATCTTTAAAACACTTAGCCTTCTAATTCTTGAGCATATTACATCTCTCCATTTACCTCAGTGTTAAAGAAAACTCTTTACTTTTTCTCAGCAATATTTTGCAAATGTCTTTATAGAGGTCAGGTACAACATAAAATATATTTTAATACTCATGAATTGGCATTAACATTTTCCACAGGCATTTTTTCTTTTGTTAACAAGATTTTTAGGTGTTCTTTTTTTTTGTCGTTCTTGTTGAAAATTTATTTGCATCAATATTGCATCAATACCACAGTTTTGTAATAACTGTATAAGAAATTTTAATCCGTGACAACATACCACCTGAAAACCCTGTGGCATTAGGTGATGTGGAGCACATATACCAGTTTGATAACTCATACCTGTATAATTCAGTTGTATCCATTTATTAAAGCTTTACAATCATTTCACTTTCCTTTTCTGAATTGTTCCAGCCTCATGAACATTCACTGGTGTTATTTGTTAATTTTTATTTTAAGTATTTTATTACTAGAATATAGAAATATAAATTGGTCTTATATTTAGTTACTAGATTCATTAGTTAATTCTAATAGTATATTCAAAAAGCCCCTCAAATTTTCTCAATCCATAATAGTGTCATGTGTACAGTTATCATTGTTATCTATGAATAATGGCAATTTTACTTCTTCCTTTCTAATTTTGTGCATTTCATTTCTCTTCCATGTCTTATTGTTCAGTATAGGAACTTTAGGACTCATTGAATAGAAATGGCAATGATGCACATCATTGTGTTATTCAATGTCTCAGCAGAAAATATTTTAATATTTCCTCACTGAACCTATTTTCTGTAGGATTTTTTAGTGTATGTGCTGCCGAAGGAAGCACTCTGTAAGATTTTTGTAGTCATCCTTTTTCAGATAAAGTTCCCTTTCATTTTTAATTTTCTAAATTTTTTAATTATTTATTTATTTTGTATCATGAATATGGGCTGAACTTTATTTTCCTGCATCTTTTGCAATGTCCTAAAGATTTTTCTAGTATATTCCTTTAATGTGATCAGGTATAGTGATTGGCATTCTAATGTTAAACACACTTGCTACCTTGCACTAATGCCAATTGTGTTGCTGTATTTAGTCTTTTCTATATTACTGTTTTTATTTATTTTTTTTAATTTAGGACTTTATTCTCTTTTTCACCTGTAATTTTCCTTTCTTCCAACAGCCTAGACATGTTTTGATATCCGGCTTGTTTCCCTTGTGAAACAATTTATATTATCTCTTCATTCTTTACAAGAGTTTGTAAGGTGGCAGTTAGTTTGTTTGCATCCTTAGAATTTACCCATGAAGTTATCAGGGTTTGTAAAGTTTTGTTTATTATTTATTTGCTTTGTATTTGGGCTTTTATTAGGGGTGTGTGTCTATTCTAAGTTACAAATCCATTAAGCACTAGAAAATCAATATGATTCATCATATTAAAATAATAAAAGGAAAAATTATACGAGCAATGCAATTTATGCAGAAAAATAATATTTCAAAGTTCAAGCTCTGTTTATTTTGTGTTTTAAATTGCTTGTTTAATTTCCTTGGTAGGTACAGGACTATTCTGTTTTTCTGTGTCAGTAATTGAAGTTTTATTTCATAAGCAAGCTATTCATTGTATCTTAATTATCTAATTTAGTTGAATAAAATCATTTATAAAATCCTACTGCCATTGTAAAACCTGATAGGATCTCTAGGGAGATCTTGTTGTTTCATTCTTGATATAAATTATCTTTTCCTACCTTCTTCTTTTGTGTGTGTGTGTGTGTTTTATTGGGTTTTGTTAGAGATCTAACTTTTAAAAAAGTTTTTTAGTCTTTTCAGCAAACCAAGTCTTAGCTTTTCTGCTTTTCTGCATTGTAAATGTGTTTTCACATTTAAACCTATTTTTATCTTTGTTTTTGTTGTTGTTGACTCACAGCAATTGTGTGTACAGCAGAATGAACATTGCTCCATCCTCTGTCATCCCCTTCACTGTTCTGATCCCATTGTTTCAGCCACTATGACAATGCACCTGTCGAGACCCTTTCATTGCCATTCATCATGCTCCTTTACATTACCAAGCATGAGGTCCTTCTCAAGGGACTGGTCTCTCCAGATCATATGTCCAAAGTACGTAAGACTGAGTCTTGCCATTCTTGCCTCTAAGGAGCAGTTTGCCCCTACTTCATCCAACACAGATTGGATGAAGACTTTTAGTCGTCCATCATATGTTCATTCTTTTTCTCTAGCACCACAACTCAGATGCATCAATCCTTCTTCTGCCTTTTTTCAGGGTCCAACTGTCACGTGCCCATGAGGCACTGGACAATGGCATGGCTTGGTTCAGGTCCCTCTTAGTTCTGAAAGTAATATCCTTGCTTTCCAACACCTTAAAGAGGCCTTGAGCAGCACATTTGCCAATGCAATGTGTTCTTTGATTTCTTGGCTGCTGGTTCCCTGAGCATTGATTGTGGACCAAGCAAAGTGAATATCTGACAACTTCAATCTTTTTTCTGTGTATCATGATATGTTATCTCCTGGTCCAGTTATGAGGATTTGGGGGTTCTTTACATTGCGTTGTAATGCTTACTGACACTCTAATTCTTGCTCTTCATCAGCAAGTGTTTTAAGCCTTTCTCACGTTCAGCATGGAAGTTTTATCATCTGTGTGTGCAGGTTGCTAAAAATCCTTCCTCCTATCCTGATACCACATTTTTCTTCATATCACCTAACTTCTCTGATTATTTGCTGAGTATATAGATCAGGGGTCCTCACCTCAAACTTTTTAAACAGGGGGCCAGCTCACTGTCTCTCAGACCATTGGAGGACAGGACTATAGTTAAAAAAAATTGTGAACAAATTCACTGTGGTCTGGGATTAGTCGGCTGCTAGGCAGGACAGGCAGCAGCAGCAAAAACACCTGGCAGCCACTAAATGTCCTCAGTGGGCTGCATGTGGGCTGTAGACCATAGTTTGAGGACTTCTGATATGGACTGAATTGTCTGGTGAGAGAATACAATTCTGACACACACCTTTCCTGATTTTAAACTGTATAGCATTCCCTCGTTCCGTTCACACCATTGCCTGTTGCTCCCTGTAAAAATTCTTCATGAACACAATGACACAATGAAATGTATTGGAATTTTCATTCTTAAAGCTATCTATAGTTTGCTATGATCTACACAGTCAAGTGCCTTGGCATAGTCGATAAAGCACAGGTAGACATCTTTCTTGTACTCTCTGCTTTTAGCCAAGGTCTATCTGAGGTCAGCAATGCTCTCCCTCGTTGCACGTCCTCTTCTGAGTCATCAGGAGCCCTGACAGGGTAGCATTAATGAGTTGGTTTGCTAACCATGAGGCCAGCAGTTCAAGATCACCAGCCACTCAGTGGGACAAAGATGAGGCTTTCTATTCCTCATGAGATCCAGTCACAGAAACCCTGTCTTGTAGGCTTGCTGTGAGTTTGGATTGACGAGATTGCAGTGAGTCCAAGTTGGCTTTAATATTTCATCCCAATTTGGGGAAAGTTCATATAAAGTATTCTACTTCAACCTTTCTGTGTGTTTACATCTAAGGAGTGTGTCTCATAAGCACTTTTTTGTCATTTAAGACGGGTATTCACTATATGTTTTATTTGGCATGGAATGATGTGCCCATAATAGCGTTGGACACATTCTTAAGCACCACATCAGGTAATGGTGAGTGAACGGGCATCCAGTTCTCTGTCAAGAGCAGGTGATTGGGATAGAAATTGGTTTGAGTTTGTCTAGAGACAAGTGAGTTGATGCCACTTTTCCGGGGGAGGGGGGGCGTGTTGCTTCATCCTCTATTTACTTGCCTCTCAGATGAAGATTTAGCCAGCTATCATGCTTCTCTATTTTATGCCAAGCCCTCTATCTGCTTTCTTCCCCACTGCCATCACTCACAATTACAGCAGGGAGAGGTGCAGCAGGCTTAAGTATATAGCAGGTTCTTTGCCAACATTCCCGACGGCCCCTCCTTTTCAGTGTTCTCCCAGAGAAAAATTGCCTCCCACATCTCTCTCCATAAAAGAGTCCAAATGACTCTGGGTATTTTAAGGGGCACAACGTTGTGACAGTGACAGAATGATGTGGTGTTAACACAAAGACTCCATTGGAAGTGTCATTAGGGCTTTCATGTCATCTGGGTGATGGCTGCTTTGCCCATATACAGCTGGGTTAGTGAGTCCCAAAGCGAGGGAGTGTTTTTCAATGTGGGAAGAAAAGCTTCTTGAGTTTGCATGGCAGCTTCTTTCTTTAAGACTTCAAACTCAATATGGTTCTCCACCCCCTTCGTCTTGCTCCAGAGACCCAAAGCTGCAGACAGATGAGCCCCTGCTTAGAATTTAACTTGCCTCCAGAGGTGACTTGAGTGTTCCAGATGAACCAACCATAAATTGGCTATGTGTCCACGTTTAAGTGGACGTATGAGATGGTAAGATGAACCAGGAGGAAATGCTTCTGGGAAGAGCAGGCGGATGCTAGAGAAGGAATGACCATAGGCATAACAAGTAAGATTACGGCAGCGGGACAGAGAGAAATCATTGGATTGAGTCCCCTTGACCTCAGCTAAGTACAGTACTACTTTTATATACAGCAAACTTGAATTCCAGGGATGTTTCATTAAATGATGAAGAAGTTAGCATCTGATTCTGCTAAACTTTTGTAACCCACAGAACTTCATCCAATGACTAGTGCAGGGGTGGGCAAATCACGTGTAGCTCTTTTGGTATCTACAAGTGGTTCTGGAATTGAAAATAAAACTATTACAGGTTTATTTAGAGGACATTATTCACATAATGATGATTCCATATATTTGGAAAAATATATTTTTGACTCTCAAATCACTTTTAAATTGTTGAGAAAGGCCGGATTAGGCTCTTTGGTGGCAAAAGTTTGCCGAACTTTTGTCTGACACATACTAGGTTCTCAATAAATATTTGTTGAATGAACACCAAATACTCGTACATAACCTGATGCTAGTACATTTTCATTTCCTTCAAAGTCACCCTTTCGCACAGTCTTTAGAGTATCCAGTTAGGCACTAAAGAATTCTAAGGTGATTAGTTTTCCAATTTATAGAAATGCTGTGATGGCCATAAAATAAGTAGTTGATGAAATTAGGAGTCATTCATTCAACAAACCCTTATTAAGTATGCCCTATTGTGTTGGTCTGGGTTGATTAGAGAAACAGATTTAAGGGAGAGTCATATATCTGTAGGAAAAAAACCTTATATCACATGGTAATTGTATATTAGAAAATAGTCCAGATCAAGTCCATAAATCTGATATTAGCCTATATGTCCACTAGCAGTCTATAAGTTCCTCTTCAGATTCATGCAACACATGTAATGAGGCCAAATGCAGGAAGATCACAGGTGAGTGGGTGGAAAGTCTTGTGGATCCAGTGGTGGTGGAAGCATCTCAGCACTGGCAGAGCTCTCCACATGGCTTCTCCAGGTCCAGGGCTCTAGCTCTATCAGCACAACTCAATGTGTCTTGTGGGTAGAAAAATGAAGCAGAGAGAGTGGGTCTGGACTTCAGTGGGTTATTTTTCTCTGTAGTGCCTCCAAATGAGATGATCAAGCTGTGACCTGATTGACAGCATAAACTCCACCCCTTCACTCTTAATAGTCTCAAGTGAACACCAGATGATGTAACTACCACAGCTATGTACTATGCACTATATGCACTGGCCCAGGTATTGCACATAAGTAAGGAGTAAAGCAATCAAAATCTTTATGCTCTTGGAATCTATATTCTAAATAATGCGCAATACTATACAGGTGGTCTTAGATGGTGCAATAGTCCAGGAAGCCAGGTATCAAAGAAGGACATAGTCAACTCCACTAGGAGGACTTTATGACACAGTTTTGTGTAGGGTCCTTGGGAAAGTTCTCACAGAGAAGTTGACTTTGAAGAAAGGTCTGAAGGAAGCGAAGAGTTAAGTCATGAGGGTATCTGGTTAAGTCATAAAGCATTCTGGACAAAGAGACTCTTAAGAGACACGGTGGGAGTATGTCTCTATCTGTTGAGTAAGAGGTAAGATACCATGGCTCTCAATAAGAGAGAAGTAGTACAAACGGAGATCAGATTTGGGGTGTGGTGGGAGGGGTGTCAAGTCATACAGGGTGCTGTGGGTCATGATGAGGCTTTGACTTTGACTTCTGCATGGGTGAATTCCTTGGGGATACACAAAGTTCACACACTTGACGTTTGATCCAAACAGTAGAGGTCCAGGTCTGCTGAAAGGCACATTGAAAGCAAGACCTGCCAATCTGCTCTGAAGAGTTCCCCGTTAGAAGCTCTGTGGAGCTCCATTCCAGTGGGACGCACCTCAGGTCACTCTGAGTCAGAATCAAGTGGGCAGCAACTGGTTTAAAATAGGAAGCTGTGGAGAGTTTTGCAGAAAGCAGTGCCATTGTTCAGCTTACGTTTTAACAGGGCCACCTCTGCTGCTGTGTGGTGGCCAGATGGCAAGAGAGCAGAGGCAGAAACTAGGAGAGCAGTTCACAGGTTAATGCAGGCAGGACGATGAGGGCACAGACCATTGTGGTAGCAATGCAGTGGTAGGGAGTGAAGTTCTTGATTGATTTTGAGGGAAAAGCTGAGCTATGTATTCATGAACCAAAAATAAGAAGTGAGCAATGGAGTGGGGAGGTGGAATCATGTCAAGGGAGACTGGAAGATTTTGCCCTGAGCAGCTGATAGGATGGCATTGCCACTAACTAAGATGTGGTGGTTAAAGGAAGGAGTGGGTTTGTAAAGGGGAATGTCAGAGACTCAGTTTGAACATGAAAAACTCAAACCAGACGAAGCCTCATCATTCTCCCACAGCACCGCTGGTGGTTTTCAAACTTCTGACCTTAAAGTTAGCAGACCATCATGTAACCACTATGCCTTCAGGTCTCTTTAGACACGAAGGTCATGCAAATTAGATGTTGACAAAGCTAATGCCATCAACCCTCATTCCTTTATAACTTTGGTAGGTTTCCCCTCTTTGGGCCTGGTATTGATTCATTTTAAGGCCCAACATAAACTAGCTGTACAGTAGCAGTGTGTGTTAACTCCCCAGCGCTGCCTGGTGAGGGAAGGGACCTGGATCAGCAACACCCAGTTTCACTCTCAGGAGAGCAGCCTCCCGTGGTGAGTCAAGCTTGTTGAATATGCAGATATCACCGGGATGGATGTGCAGACACGCCTCATCTGGAGAATGTCACTGCACCCCGCACCTGCATACTGAAGCATGGGCCAACATGTGCCCTTGAATTGGTTTCCTTTATTCCCCTTAGGGTTCATTCATCTCAAGGTAAGAGGTAGCAGTGGAGTGGACAGATGAGACAGAGAAAGCACAAATCAAAGCATGCTGAGGACTGATCAACACTGGTCTGCCAATTAAACTCAGACAAAACTGCTCTCCACATTTTGGGGAATATCCTCTTCCCAGGAGTCCCAAGTGGAGTGTGCTACATTCATAGCATGGGGGTCCTGGGGGTGCAAAAAGGTTGAGGTCGTGCAGGGTTTCCTGTAGGAACCTGTCACCTGGTCAACTTAGATAAAAGGTTAAATCATAGTATGAGATGGAAGGTGCCATGATTCAGGCAATATGTCTTATGAGTCATTCAGGGGAGAGACTACTGAGTGCTATGAAGGCAGGGTTGGCACTTTCTCATTCAGGAGATGGCATTCAGACTGGTTTTAGATGCATGAAGGGACACTAAAGAGTAGAAACCAGAGGTGGGGTTGCCCTGTGTGGCTGTGCGGTGGTCCGTGTGCAAATCTAAAGTAGAGCACCATCTGTATCACCATCCATATGCAGAACTGACCTCAAGACAGAGTGACCCTCCAAGAGGAAAGAACAGCAGGACAGCACGGGCAAAAGCAAGGAGATGTCTGTGAGCAGGCTTGTCTCAGAGATTCACTGAAGAAAGTAAATGCATATATGTTGGTGCCGTATTGTGGCACTCTTTGAATGTCAACCTAAGGAGTTAGCACTTTGCCCATGGGCAGTTTGTAGTTAAAGAGGGGTTGGGAGAAAGGGTCGAGTGCTTTTAGTGTTTGGGGGGAAGGTATCCCGGTGACTCTGTGCAACATGTGTTGAGAAGTGCTTGGCAGTAGAGAAATGGAGGAAGACCATAGACCAAGAGAAGAGCTGAGGGGAATAGAGGAATGTAGTGAGAATTAACTCAAAGGGGTGGGACCGTTTGCAATCATAGAGCCCCACAGAATTTGACAGAATCTTAGTCAAGAATGTGTTTGGTAAACTATCCATATAGTTTTCTAGTACTTTGAAGGAGATGTAAAAGAAATATCTGTATCATTACATCTCTGTCTCTCTCTTTTATAGTCTCTATTATGTTTATATGTTAATACATAATGGCATCATTGTTTCTTTTAGTTGTCCAAGAATCTAACTTTGAACATACAGTGCATGTCTACATTGATACTGGGACAAGCACAGTCACCCTTCCAATAAATAAGGACCCATATCCATTGCTGTTGAGTTAGTTCCCACACATGGTGACCCTATAGGAAAAAGTTGAACTATCCCCGAGGACTGCCAAGTCAATCGAGCAGTCCGGAGACTCACTGTCATGTCTTACTCGCATAGAGAAGCTTATGTATTTGAACCACTGTCTTTTCACTTAGCATCCTAGATCTGGATTACTGCATCACCAGCACCCCTTTAATTGAAGAGAGAATGTACGTAGATAAGCAGAAAGAGAGAGGGGGAAGAAATTTAACATTTGCTCACAGAATTAGCGTTTCTGGCTCCCTTTGCTGTTTAGAGTTCGATCATACATAGTCTCACCGCATGCTCACTGCAACCCACGGAAATTGGTATTATCAGCCCCACTTGGTAATGAGGAAACCAAAACTCAGAGAGACCCAATGACTCATCATGTCCACCAGCCTGGGAGTGGTGGCAGCACATCTTTTCAGCTCATGTGCTGACTCTATCTCATGCCGCATTTTTAATATCTCTTCTGTAACCATGGGAAACCCTGCCAAAAGTATCTATGGGGCTGTGTCTGGGGGTGCGGGAAGGAGGCGTTTTCCTTTCCAGCATTGTTTTTAAGGGGTACACCTTGATCCTTGCCAGAGCCCCTCCCAGTGCCAAGACCAGTGGCTCTACAGTGCCTACTTTGGGGAACCTTTACACACACAGCCAGCTTTGTCGGTTGTGGCAAGAATAATGTCCAGCTAGACCATGAATGCATTCCCAAGACAAGGTCCTGTTTAAGGTGAGACAGGGTCTTGGGCTCGGCTTCTCGGTGCCCAGACTATTCCTGGTTACAATCACAATATCATTGGCTGGCACGGTCCTCACTCTCTGATCCTGAATGTGTCAATAGGACCTTTGGCAACCCCTTGGCACTGACCCATGGGAACGGATTCATGTCCATGCACACTGCCCATCCTTAGGCCCTGCTGTGAGAAGTATTGGCAGATCCAACACTGGTTTGCTCCTCTGTTTCCTTTATTCCACAATCACTGAGCATGCTGAACAAGCCATTCTTGGTTTACTGAAGGGCTGCTGTCTTTAAAGAGGTCGGAGTCCTTTCGTCGTTAAGCCTTCGCCATTTATCAAGGTGCCTTTAGAGTGGGTGAAAGGGCAGCTTTTCCTCACTGCACATTTCACCTTCGCTCCTTTCCCCCCTACGCCCTGCACATGCGCATGCCAGCCTTCCTTGGTGAAGTCCTTTGCAGCTGGAGTCAGAGACTCCAGTGGGGATCTGAAGTTGTAGATGACAAAGACCTTGACAGCCCACTTAGGAAGGAGCTCTTTCGAGACACTCTGTAGCATAGCCACCTAGTTGGACCTCCTGTGGTGAAGATTTTCCAATTTTCTTTATTAAGCTAATTAGGAAAAAGAAGCAAACTCCTTTTCCTCCAAAAGGTATTCCAACAGGGACCCAGTGATTACCAACTGTCACCAGCTGGGGTTAAAGCTTCTCTGGGTCATTCAGCAAACATTCCTTCACACCATTTCCTGATTATTCAACTTCTCAATTCAAAGCTTCATTATCTCTAAGAAGTTTTATCAGAGCAACTGGTCCACAATGATGTATCTCTTCTAAACTCCTGTTACACTTGGTGTCTAGATGATGCACAGCTATCTCTGGTGCTATAGTGGTTACACATTGGGCAACTAACTGCAAGGTCAGAAGTTTGAAAGCACCACCACTACTTAGGAGAAAGACAAGGCTTTTTATTCCCCTAAAGAGTTACAATCCAGAAACACACAAGGGCACTTCTACCTTGTCTTGCAGGGTCACTGTGAATAGAAATCAACTAAATGGCAGTGAGTTTGTTTGTTTCTTTTTTATATATCTTGCATTTTGGAATCCACCTCTTTATGCACATAATCTTTACACAGTAAGTTCCTCAAGGGCTAGGACTATAGCCTTTATATTTACGTGCCAGAGGATAGCAGAGAGTAGGCACAAGGTAAGTTCTTGAATGTTTGTTGAGTGACTGAATGATTAGGTGACCTGTTTGAAGCAGGGATATTTCTAAGGGTCCATAAATTTAGAAATGCCCCTTCAAAAATAGTACTAAATAAATAATTATGTAGATTTTACAGATTATGGATTTGAGGAGAGGACATCAAACAGTAGTAAAATTCATTTTAAATCCAAACCATATGACACTCACCTATCTTAGCCCTGTGACATAAAGCCAAGGACCTTGGAGTGAGGTTAGAGAGCAAGAGAACCACTCACTCTCTCTTCTGAACTCACAGGCCTTTGGGCACTTTGGAAATTATTCATAGTCCCTCAGGAATCTCAGGTGACCACTAGATCTCCTGCAGTGTGCAGGTTTGGGATGTTCAATGTGGTTGCCTGGAATGGCAGACCGAGCAGGCTTCTGAGACCATGTCCACGCCTATCTATGAAGAGTGTCTTGATTGATTAGCCACATCATCACATGCACAGAGAGAGGAGAGAGAGTGTAAGTAGAGATGCTCTCTGGGGCCCCTCTGAACAATAAAGTGCTATGAATCTGTGATTCAGGGAAAATTCTTCAGAACCTTGCAGGAGCCCACAGTCATCACTTAGAACATTTGCTTGCATTATACTGTTCATAGGTAGGAGTGCTCATTAGCAGCGATTTCTGGTCAACCAAATGCTGTGTGAGTACACAGTACGTGACTTGGTCTAAAATCAGGAAGACTTGCACAGGCTGTCGGATTACCATACATAAATCTGTCTAATTGCATTGCTGTCAAATTTGCAATTAAGAGGATAATGACTGTGGTTATCTTTAGGTGTTGACTGTGGGTAATTTTTTATTTTCTTGTTTATACTTTTCTGTACTTTTCAAATGTTCATGTACTGTCATTATCATTAGGAGGAAAAAATTCCTATTAAAAAGTACGTGTAAAGCCTGAAAGGAGTGAAAGAACATCGAGGAATTTTAAAGTCTGTTCAGTTTATTGCAATCTACATTTATCTGTATCATTCAATAAATAGTTAACCCTCATTTCTAAGGTTTCAGGTATATGGGGGCTCCTGGTAGCTCTGATTCCTGAGGGAGAGCCGTTCACAGGACAAAGTTTTACATGTGAGGGAGAAGCTGTTGGACTAGGTCTTTGGGAAGAGTTAGCCAAGGGGAGACAGGATATGGAAGTGGCAGGTTAGGCAGAGGACAGGACGCCTGCATCAAAGGGCTGTGAAGGTGTAAGCTTAGTTGGATGGGAGGACTGTGGGAAAAGGAGGGGATTAAGGTTCCCCAGATAGATCAGACTTACATCTCAGGGCCGTAACTTGGTGTGGATAAGGTTCCAGGTGACCCCACTTATATCACAGGAGGGCTGTGCTCCATAGACCTTTCAGTGGCTGAGTTTTTTTTGCCCTCTTAGGGTTACTTCTGGCTGGACTCAAACCTCTACCCTTTCAGTTAACAATGTGGATGCATGATTCATGTGAACCCGCCCTAGACTCTCATTCAGGTGTAAACCCAAACTTGTTATCATCAAATCAAAAGCAGCCCTGTAGAATGGCGCAGGATTGCCTTTGAGGGTTCCAGGGCTGTCATTGATAAGGTAGCAGCTGCTGGATCCAAACCCCCTGACAAGTGAGCATTTTAATCACCGTGCCACCAGAGTTCCTTAGTGCAGGGAGCCCAAACTCACTGCCATGGTGACCAATCAGACAGGGCAGAACTGCCCCAGTGGGTTTCTGAGACTCTAACTCTCGACGAAAGTAGAACGTCCCATTGTTCCCTGGAGGAGTGGTTCGTGGTCTCAAACTGCTGGCCTTGCAGTAAGCAGTCCCACCGGGCTGAGGCGTCATTGCTCATGCCTTTCTAGAGTTTAGAGAGGGGGCCTTTCGTGGTGGTAGATGTCTCCGTGGTGACAAGGCTGCTCCCGGGCATTCTAAATTATGTCAATCCATGGAGAGCGAGACTTTTAAATGGTGTCACTAGCATGCTTGCCTGGTGGGTGACGGTAAAGGTTACAATGCGATACACTGATTCCATTGTTTTAGTGTCACGCCTTCTCTAACCACCTCTGCTCTCTCTGTTGAGCCTTCTCCTCTCCCAAGCTCACGGCATTTAGCTCACATTCTTGTTAGCCTCAAACTGAAGCCAGTTATTTCCGTTTTGAGAAACACATTTGACATCATGACACTAGTCGGTCCATAAGCCAGGATTTTCATCACAAGGCTGAAGAAGTCATTTTCAAAGAAGAAAACAATGACCAAGAAGCTAGATGGAAGTGGGGAGGTGTTGAGATGGCCTATGTGACTCTTGAGTCAATGTCAGTAACCTTTGAACCTTATCTTAGGCAAAGAGTTCCAAGGTGTGATCCAAATGCAGGTGTCCAGTTCCTTGCTGCCACTGGTCCCGGGTGACCCTTGGGAGAGGATCAGGACCCTTCCCTTTGCACACATTTCTTTGCAGCTCAGAGATGATCCCTGGTGACATAGCAGGTTACATGTTGAACTGCTAATCATGTGACCAGCGGTTTGAAACCATCAGGTGCTCTACAGGGGAAAGATTTCATGGCAGAAGCCCACAAGGGACAGTTCTACGTGCCCTTCAGGGCCACTACGAGGTGGCATAGACTCCATGACAGTGATTTCCCACCCCACCCCCCCACATACACTTTGGTTACAGCCCTCGGGGAATAGAAACACCCACTCTCAGGAAATATCTGAACCCAAATGTGGGAGTAACACCTACACAGGACCAGGGTGGAACAAAGGTTAAAGAAAAATCAAATCTGTATATCTGAATTTTTTTTCATATATTAAAAAAATTAAAATTTGTTCGCTCCGGAGTTCATTGCCAGCGACCCTCCTTTGTAGTCTTTTAGTCAATTAAAAGTCATTTCACTTTTGGAAGATGTGAGCTTGAAGTGGGAATGTTCTTCTGTCACGTGAACCTTTTCTCTTTTAAAACCATAGAAAAATCGTTTAGGTGGGTGTTGATGTCATGATTAATTCAGAGAAAACTAGTTGCACTTAGGACTGAATGACAGGGATCACTCTGAAACTCATTAGTAGTCTGAAAAATGAGTATTTGGACTTTGTCCTTGACCCAAACCCACTTGTCCCTGAGTGAGATAGGTGCCCGTGGAATGCAGCACAACACCCTTGTAAGTGGACCTTTCTGTATGAACCAGGCTTGCTCCTGAAATCTTGCATGCCAATCTACTTTTTGTAAATGGAGTCCTTTTTCTTTCTTTCTATTAACTTACCCTGTAATTTCAGCAATGTTTAGCAGTCATTCCTGATTGATCTTGAGTTGGCAGCCCACTGCTAGCACTCAGCTTTAGGTGCGACTGCTTCTTGCGTGATCCTTTGCTCTTTTCCTTTTTGCTCCCATTCTTTCAACAGCTACATGAGGAACACATACTTTGTCCTAGGCACAGTGTTAGGTATACATCAGAATAACAGGTCAGTCATTTACATACCAGGGGGTAAGTGCAGGACAGAGGCAGGGACTTCTATAACAGCACAGAGCCATCTGTCTAGAGACATGAAGGACGAGTTTTGCTTGAAATGAGGTCTGAAGCATTTAAAGATGTGAGGAGCTTGTACTTTAAGAGGCCTGGTTGGGATCAACCAACTGAAAGGGTTTTGGTGTTCAACAGTCAGTCATTGATGGCTTCTACTTGGTCTTCTTTGTGGGATGACTATATATCCGGTGCAAGTCATTTGAAACCTTTGTTTCTTCGTGAGCAGGCAGAGGATCTTTCACTTTTCTCCCACCCTTTCTTGCAGATGTGTTTTTGGTGGTTCTGTTGTATGAACTGTTTTGTCTTAAATCTATTGGAGAGAATCACGTTCTATCAAAATCGTCTTTTTCATGAAGAAGGTCGCTCCCCCATGAGGTCCAGTGGGAAGGCTAATGTGAGTCACTGTAGACTCGATGGTAGTGAGTTTGGTGGAAATCCTGCTCTTTGGGTGAGTAGCTTTAAGAAAGTGATTAGATACAAAGAATAAATGTGTTTTATGGTAAAAGATTTCATAAGTAAAGTTAGGATAAATTCTGTGATGCCACAGAGTTCTAATAGAACTAAAATACAAAGTGCTTATACAGATCTAGAAAAATAAGACCGAAAATCCCATTAAAATGGGCAAATGTTATATGATTAAGCTATTCGAGACCAAGGAAACTCATATGGTTAATAAGGAGAGACCAAACCTGCAGCTGCTGAGCGGCATCTAACTCAGCTACCCTCTGGGGCAGGACAGACAGCTCCAGGAGCTTGCTTGCCAAGCCTGCCCATCTCTGTGGGAGCAGACTGACACACTGTTCTGGCTGGGGAGTGTCAACTGCTGCCTTTTCCGTGAGCAGCTGAGCATTTTACCACTTTGCCATCATGACTCCTTTTTCATTAAAAAAATATTTTGTAGACTAAATAGCTGTTTTTGATATTTGTTTGTTTTTAACTTCTTATTGTGAATGAGTGAAGGTTTACAGAATAAACTAGTTTTCCAGTCAATACTTTATATACATTTCATTTCTTGTTGCAATCCCCGCAATTAACATCACTTATGTCATTTCTTATTTCCATTCTTTTTTCTGTCCTAAGCCATCTAAACTCAGTCTGGGGGTAATCTCAGATAAGTGATGGTGTTGGGATGTGGATCATTTCCCTGGTAGACTTGAGTATTGCTTGGCAGACTTAAGGAGTCAAGAACATTGAGCATTGGGGCGAACTCATTTCCAGACCTGAAGGTTGACTACGGGTTATAGTCTTTAAAAAAAAATTATTTTATTGGGGGCTCATCCAGCTCATCACATTCTATCCATCCATCCATTGTATCAAGCACATTTATACATTTATTGCCATCATCATTTTCAAAACATTTTCTTTCTACATGCTATCAGTTCCTCATTTTCCCTCTCCCTCCCCAAACCTTTCTCTTTCATGAACCCTCGATAATGTATAAAATATTATTATTATTATTTTTTCATGTCTTACAGTGGCTGATGTCTCTCTTCACCCTCTTTTCTGTTGTCTGCCTCCCTGGGAAGGGGTTATATGTAGATTCTTGTGATTAGTTCTTCCTTTCTATCCCACCTTTCCCTTATCTTCCTGGTATCACTACTCTCAATATTTGGGCCTGAGGGGCTTATCTGTCCTGGATTCCCTGTGATTCCAGCTTATATGTACCAGTGTACATGCTCTGGTCCAGCCAGATTTGTATGACTGAATTGGGTCATGACAGTGGGGGAGGGAGGAAATATTAAAGAACTAGAGGAAAGTTGTATGTTTTAATGGCTCTATACTGCACCATGACTGACTTGTCTCCTCCCCACAACCTCTCTGTAAGGGGATGTCCAGTTGTCACAGATGGGCTTTTGGGTCTTGCCTCTGCACTCATTCACAATGATATGATTTTTTTGTTCCGGGTCTTTGATGCCTAAAACTTGAAGAGTCATAGTCTTGAGGTTACATCAGATTCTGCTTGAAAAGTAAGCAGCCTAATATCTTTTTATGAGTATTGGTCCTCATTTCCTCCCTGCTGTATCTAAGACCTTTTAATGTAACCCCTTTTAGAACAGTTGGTAGTGGTAGCTGGGCACCATCTAATTCTTCTCATCTCAGCATGTGGAGACTGAGGTCCAGTGGTCCATTAGTCTATTGAACCAAGTGTTCTCATACAGCTTCTGTTTGCCTCATTCTTCTTTCCTTTGGACGGAGAGAGATCGATAAGGCCCCAGTCACTACTCAACATAGTAGGATGATGAACATTGTCTTTCTGGACTGTGTTTTGCCTGCTGACCCTATTTTCCCCAAGACTATGATCCTGAGCCTCCAGCCCCAACTACTCATTCCCTCAGGTGTTTGGTTATGACTAAGATGTTTTCATAACTTTGTCCTTGTATGCTCTTCCACATTTATGACTATATTTGCTTCAAAGATGAAAACACATGTATGTGTATCCTCTGTCCAATCTTTATTTGTGGGTGGACACCCCTCTCCTTCAAGACCTATTAAACCTGTATTTATACTATACCTGCTTAAAGCATTATTGAGATCCATTTTGCATTCATCAGAATGGCTCAGACTTAAAAGTGATAGCACCCATCCCTGTGAAGATGTGGAGGATGAAGCATTCATGAATTTTTAGAAGCCTACTTCGCTGATTGCTGCAACCTTTAGAGAATGCATTATAATTTCCATTGCTACTGAAAATTCATGTCCTTTGACCCTGTAATCCATTGTTGAAACACCCACTTATTGTAATAAAAGTAGTATTTGATAAGGGTATAACATATAATGAAGTGTATTGCAGCATTAAATACACGAAACAAACCAACCTCAGTAGAGATTTCAGTGAAGAGATTGTCAGGAATCTTCCTGTGGATGGCACCTAGCCTTGTGTGTGTGTTATCTATGGGTTTGTCTGGGAGGCATAGTCATAATGCCTTTTAAACAAAGTAAGTTATGGGATGGAGGTTCAATTTCAGCTCCACAGGAGCAAAGGCTGGGCCTCCTACTCCCACCACCACCGGGCAGTGATGCCCCCCCCAAAAAAAAACAAAGCAGGTTATAGGGAAATGTATATAGTACAATGTAATTTTTAACAAGAAGAAAAATTCTATCTATTTGGTATAAGTAAGAATGATATGAATAGAGCAGACTTTGTGAGAGTCAAGTCTTTAAGACCTTCCTTTGCTGATGGCCATGGCTCAGAATGAGACGATACAGTTACAAAAATCTTGTAATGCTCAGAATTTGAAATGTGCAAAGTATGGATAAAGGAAAATAGTATATTGTAAATGAAATAGAATTCATAAAAATTGATATGCCTTTTTGAGCTGAAATGGAGTGATATTGGCCATATTGAATCATGGAAAATGTATCATTTACTCTGCCAGTTATGACACACTTTAGAGAAATGGTTGTCTGTAGCAGCATCAAAAAGGACATTTCAAGCTCTAGTTTATAATACAGTGTTATACCTGTAATAGGATGATATTTATCCACATACAAAGAAATCCTATTAATACAACTATTATTCAAATGTGCATCACTAAAGCTAGTGATGTAGGAATAAATGAATCCTACCAATGACTTCAGTCTGAAATTGATCAGATATGCATTGATAATTATTGGTGAATGGAATTCAAAAGTAGAAAGCAGAAGAAGAAGCAATAGTTGGAAAATATGGTCTTGGTGATGACAGTGAAGCTATAGCTCAAAAGACAGAATTTTGCAAGATCATCATGACTTGTTCGTAGCAAATATCTTTTTCCAACAGCACAGAAGGTGACTAAACACATGGATTGAATACAAAAAAATTAAATTAACTCCATTTGTGGGGAGAAATGAGGGAGAAGCTCAATATCAGCAGCTAAAACCAGGTCAGGGGCTGCCTATTTGATAAACTATCAATTATGAGTTCTGTTGAAGGTGAAGAAATTTCATAGGAGCCCATGAGAGCCAAAATATGCCCTTGAGTATGTCCCATGTGAATTCCAAGAACTAATTGAATGCATTGAAAAATGACAGAAAACCTGATGATCTGTGGGATGAGATCAAGAACATCATCTGTTATGAAAACAAGTAGTCATTAAAAAGACAGGAAAGAAAGAGATCGGACTGGACATCAGAAGAGATGCTGAAATTTGCTCTTCATCAGAGAGCAGCTAAGGCAAATGGAAGAAAGAATGAATTCAAAGTGCTGAATAGAAAAGGTCAAAAGAAGACACAGTAAAATATTGTAATGAAATGTGCCAAGAATTCATGGTAGAAAACCCAAAGAGAAGAACATGTCAGAATAACTTCAATTGAAAGAATTCAAGAAAAAAAATTAAAGCCTCAAGTTGTGATATTAAAAAATTTTATGGCCAAAACATCGGATGTTTGATGCAAGAAGCATCAAAAGATGACAGAAAATTCACAGAATCACTGTCCCCAAAAGAACTAGTTGACATACCACTATTTCAGGAGGTAGCATATGAACAAGAACCATGGTACGGAAGGAAAAAACTCAGGTTGCATTGAAGGAATGAGCCAAAAGCAAGGCTCCCGGAATTGATGGAATACCAAGGGAAACACTTGAATGAGCTAATGAAGCTCTGGAAACACTCACTCATCTGTGCCAGGAAATTTGGAAGACAACTACTTGGTCAAGTGACCTGAAGAGATCCATATTTGTACACCCCCCCAAAGGTGACCCCACAGTATGCTCAAATTATAGAACAGTCTCATGAATATCACATACACGTACAATTCAACTGAAGCTCTTCCAACAACAGTTGCAGCAGAACATTGACCAGGACGTGCCAGAGGTTCGTTCTGGATCCAGAAGAGGATGTGGAACAAGGGGTATCATTGCTGATGTCAGAATCTTGGTTGAAGGCAGAGAATTCTAGAAAGATGTTTATGTGCTTTATAGACTATGTAGAGGCATTCACCTGTGTGGATCATAATAAACTATACAAGAGTGGGATTTTATAGAATACTTCATTGTGCTAAAGAGGAACTTAAATATGGATTAAGAAGAACTGCTTGGTACAACCATACTAACAGAACCAAAGAATATTGCATGGTATAAAATCAGGTAAGGTGTGCATCATGGTTGTAACCTCCTACCATACTTACTCAATCTGAATGTGAAGCATCTAATCAGAGAAGCTGGATTATATGAAGAGGAATATGGCATCGGGATTAGAGGGAGATTTTTTTTGATAACTTACATTTTTCAGATGACACACTCTAGCTTGTTGAAAATGAGGAGAACTCGACACACTGATTGATGAAGATTAAATATTGTAGCCTTCACTATATTGACCTTCAACTCACGGTCAAGAAGACCAAGATTCTCATAGCTGCGTCAATAGATAACATCATGGTGAATGGGAAAAAATTTTTTTCCAAGTAATCAAGAATTTTGTCTTGCTTGGGACCACGATCAATTCTCATGGAAGCCACAGTCAAGATGCATGGCATTTGGATAAGTCTGTTGCACAAGACCTCTTCCAAGTTGTAAAAAACAAAGAGGTTACTCTGAGGACTGTCTTACAAGAGCTACAGCCAGAATGCTCCGTAGAGGCAAAGATGGCAACCCTTGATCGCACATTCTTTGGGCGTGCTCTTGGGAGTGACCTGGAAGACATCATGCTTGGTAACATAGAAGGTCAGTGGAAAGGGGAAGCCCTTGACAGGATGGGTGAACACGGTTGTTGTACAAACGGGCTCACACTCAAGAATACTTGTGAAGGTGGCATGGGACTGGGCAGTGTCTCTTTCTGTTGTATGTGGGATAGCTGTGAGTTGCAGGTGACAGGATGGCATCTAACAGAAATTGTGTATGGGCGTGCACGGGCGAGAGAGGAGGAACAATGCAGGGAGGCAAGTTGAGGTGCGAGATACCTTGTAGGCTTTTAAGTTTTTACTTATTTTTATTTTTCCCCACTACCTCTCATAGACTTTTTAAAAGGGCACCTGTTTCTATTAAAAGCTTCAAAAGGTAGGAACAATGTAATTAAACTAACTGAATGCGTAACATAGAGTTGGAAATGGAGGAGTGTGGTGGTGGTCAGATTTTCCCTGTCCGTCTTTGCATTCATGACTTGAATGACTTGTGACTAGTAGATATTGCAATTTAAAAGCTTGCAAGTAAAGAGACATACAGACTGAAAGCCAAATAGGGCTCTTTTTATACTGTTCTCTGGCCATGATATCCTCCAAACGGTAACAGTGACAGATGCTAGGCTGAGATGAGCACCCAGACCCTTCCTTGTGGCTTTGTCATCATGTCCAAGACAAAGCCTTGTGCTTCCCTCCGAGTGCTCCCACCCATCATGAGCAAATATACATTCATTCATTTCTTAGGATTTTAACAGGAAACTTTGATTGATTGCCTACCATGTGCCAAGCCTCCAACGTGTACTGGCATGTATCCCTGATCACTTCCCAGGCATTGTTTGCAATGCTGACCCAATTCCTCCCAAGCCAGGACGGCCAGCCTCTTCTGGAAGTGGCCCGAGGCAGGCAAAGGCCTGACTGGAAGGAGCCCTGGTTCGTCCCCCTCGGCTGGGTGGGTGCCCCTTGGAGACCGACTCTCCAAGAACAAACAAACCTGGCCTCACGCTGCATAATCAGGGAGATTTCATGGGCTCCGTGCCCAGAGCAGTCAAGTTGCCAGCTAGGTGCGTGATCCTGAGATAATTAGGTGATTACACACCATCCCACCGTCTAGGCTGTGTACTAATGAGCCTGGCCTGAGGGTGGAGACTTGATTCTGCAGGGAGGGAGAGAGCACTCTAATATTTCACACCCTGTGATGACTTCTCTTTTGATCATAGCTCAGACCATTCGAGTCTCAGGATCACCCAAGCCCTCCAATTAGATCCCTTCTATTTTCTCTGAACGTTTGTATGCATTTCCATGTTTAGACATAAATGCGTATTGTTGGTAATGCCTTCAATCATTGTACTTTGAAATCTTCTGTCTGGCTCTTAAACTGGCTGAGATCAGGAAGTGTCTTCTACACTGGCATAGTGATTTAGATTTAGGTAGTACTTCACACATAGGTGCTAGAGGGTTTTCAGAGTCCAGGGGAGTGTATGGATCTGAAGTGCCTAACCAAGGCGGTCTTGCTGCATTGGGCATGGACCTCTCGTGGCAGACTTCTGCCTGGCCCTCTGGAAGATGCTCTTCAGCGTGGTGTGGGTCCTTGAGCAGGTGAGGGAGGGACACAAGCTAGGATCTTAGCTTCCAGGGACACAGACTGAGAGTACACCTGTTCCGTTGCCTTGATCAGCTGCTCTCACCAGCAGTGGAATAGAAGGCTAAGGAACCCTTGGTTTGACTACTTGATTTGACTGACGGATTGAGCCAACCCCTGTAGGATGTTCAATCTCCATGATCTTTTCTTGGGGCTCCTGCTGGCTCCAAAGCTGAGGGAAATCTGATTCCCCTCCAATGTTTTGGTCCGTGGATTCCCTAACCCCCTGGCACTCTGATTTTTTGGCACGTTCTTTCTCTGTACTCATACACAAAATGGGGGTGGTGGTGGTGGTGGTGGTGATGGCAACTTCACTGAATTATTAGGTAGATGAAAATAAATCAGCTTTGGGATAGTTCTTTGCACATGCCTCCTCCCCACCCCAATATAAATAAGCTCACCAGTGAAAAGTTTCCAGATTGCGCATGGCTTTTCTGAGGGCAGGGGCCCCTCCTCATTGCTGCTGAGCCGTGAGTCAGCCAGGCTCTCTTTGGGTCCCTCTCTCACGTGGAGAGAGAGTGAGGCTGCCTGCCATGCAGTTTGCTCAGCATTCTAACCCTAGCCTTTTGGTCTAATCATAACACAGTTCCTCTTGGAAGCAAACATAGCAACAGCAATTTTATCTTACTTTTAATGCCTTAATTGGCTGTAAACTCGCTCTGACTATGGTATTTCCATCAAATGTATGGAGCTTTGTGCATTGAGTAGGTCTCAGTATCTTGCTTCAGCAGCCCACCTTCCCTTTGCCAGTGATGCCACTTAGGTGTGGCCTTGGGGTTTAGGACTCAAGGGCCTGCCTGGAAGGTCAGCTATTCCCAGCACTGCCCCGGGGCAGTCTGGTGGGCCTTCTCCTCACCCCCTCTGCTTTCTTTCAGCAGAGTCTCTGGCTTCACATGCCTGGGTCAGTCGGGTTCTATTCTTTCTCTCTATGTAGGTCTCCTCACTTGTCTGGCTCCTGGCTGAGCTACCCCTGGTCTCTGCCCCTGGCCACGCCCTCTTCTGCTTCCAACCCAGCAGCTCTGTGGGTGTCCCTCCATTTCATCTTCAAGTCAGTTGTTCTTTCTCAGTAAGTGCGATGTGGCCAGGCAACCCCAGTCAGACTGTGGTATGGTGGGACCTGTGTGCAAAGAAGCAAACCCAGGGACTTCTTTGTTGGCTTTTCACCTAGAAGTCTTCTCTGACTTTCTGGACAGGAAAGCTGCCCTTTGCCCTTATGAAGAGGTAACCTTTCCAGGAGTCTAGACAGGGGGTCAGAGTTTGTGTGGGACATTTCCTCTAAGCTTTTCCCCTCACTGGTTTTGTTTTCCCACTCTCAGAAGCTTCAGTTCTTGGACAGGTCTCAGGCCTTGTCTCGATGGTTTGTTTGATGAGTGGCAGCTTGGAGAGGGGACGGGAAGGGCTGTTCCAGTGGCTGTGGCAGCACCCATCTGAAAGTAGAAACCTATTTCATTCCCCTGGTGAGGATGAGGTGGATCAGGCTTCTCACCTGCTTTCCTTTCCCCACCATCACTTCCTGTGGCTATCTGTAATCTTCCTTCCTTCTCCACCTCCTCCTCAGCCTCAGGCTTCCACCTTCCCCTGATCCCTATGAATAGCTAAGTCATCCCATGGCAAACTTCCCCTTTGGTTATTCTAGACCAGTAGTTGTCATTCTTCACCTGGTGGACTTGTTCAAGATAGATTGATGAGACCTAGGCCCAGGGTTTGACCCTCATCATGCAAAGACACATACGACCCTTCACAGAGTAGATGATGGACAAGCAAATGCATAGTGACTACATGGCATGATAAGTATGAATCCTGTAGCACAGTTACCAAAACGTCAGTGGCTCCAGCCGACCAGTCATTCCATGGGAGAAATATGCTGCATCTATTTCCATAGAGATTATAGCTTTGGAACGGGTCTACTCTGTACTCCCCTGGGTGTCATTGACCCAACAGACTCATAGAGACCTTGTGTACAACTGAAGGAAACACTGCCTGGTCCTTTGCCACTCTGACAATTATTATGTCTGGGCCCATTGTTGTAGCCACCGTGCCAATTCATCTCCTTGTCTATCTTCCTCATTCCAACTGGCCTTCTGCTGTGCGAGCATGATGTCTTCAGAGAAAAAAGATGATACTGACATTTGCTTCAAAGGATCATTGAGAAGATTAAATTACTGGGTGAAAGACATTTCATAAGTGTTCCAAGAAGTATTGCTCTTCTTACCAGTATTTTTGAGAGTGACCTGAAGTTGAAGAAATTCAAGCTGTTTGATTCAGGCGTTAGCCAACAGAATATGGGCCCTGACCTAGACAGACCCCAGAGCAGCATTGGAAAGCCCCAGGAGCATAATTGAGAGGTAGCATGACCCAGGAGACTGAGGACGTCAGTTCACCTAGAGAGGGGAAAGAAGAAATGGTTGGGGGCTTCCCAGGACTGTCAGAGGACTGTTCAGCAAGGGGAGGGGACTATCAGGACTATAATTTAGAATTGTTTCCAGCAGAGGAAACATCTTTACTCCAAGTCAGCTGAGGAAGAAAGAGCCTTCTACCTTCGATCTTAGGTGGAAAAGAGTTCCCATCTTTGAGGCCTAGACTTGCCATTGAGAACCAAGGTCACCTTCCAAGAGAGATCTTTTCTTCCCTGTTCCTTCATGCCCAGATGCCATGTAGTGGGTGCTGACAGCATTGACTATCAGTACACATCTCGCAAAGGAAGATTGTGTTTTCTGCTGCTTCATCCCACCTACCCATCACTTGACTTAGCCCCTGGGAGATGGGGTTATATCAGTGAGTGTGCCTATATAATCTTTGGGGCCTCAAGGGGCCACAGTCCACTTTCATGGTATCAAGTTGTTAGTTTTGTGGATTTTTTTCCCTGACACCACCTGCCTCCTGCATTACAGCTGAAATTGTAGCTATATGAAAAAGCTGAGTGAATCTACAGACCGTTTTGTTTTAATCCTTTCCTGGGCTCATCAGTGATAGGAGTGATAGAGCCTTTCCTTTTCCGGAGAGGATTAGTGGATGAAGTCTTTTGTGGCAAAATACACCTGGGAAGGGCTTATTAAGTGATGATCCTGATAAACTCTCCCTAATCACCCACTAACTGTGCCCTCTTAGTGGTGAGAAAACCTACAGGCATTTAATTAGCTCATTGAGAAATACTTTTTCTCATTATCTTTTCTGTTTTCCTTCTGCTTGTAGATTTAATCAGAATGTACATGTAGCTTGTAAGTTATCCATTTACGTATTAAGTCAAAGAACACTTGCTGAGTACCTACTGAGAAGTAGGTTGTGTTTGGGAATAGCTTCGTAGACAAATAAAGCCCCGCTCCTTGTTGTTGAAGCATGTCAGGTTTTGCAGTGGAGAATGTCTGCTAATTCTTGGGGATCACCTGGGTATCTTACTAAATGTAGTCTGATTCAGTATATGTGGATAGAAGCACACATTCTCAGCTGGAGCCAATCCTTAATAAACTGTTTCAAAGCATTGGTGGATACCTCAAGAGCAAAGCCTAAGGTTTAGAAAGAGGGTGAAAGTTGGAGGAACTTAAGAAGTTGTGTATGGTCGTGTGACTTCATGGACAGGGAGTCAGGGCCAGAATCAGTCATGGTAAAAGATTTGGTAAGGGCAACCGTTGGAAGACTTAAAACAATAGAGAGACAAGCAGGGTGAGGTGTGCTGGCCAGAAATGATATCTCTTCTCTTCTCTAATGACTAGAAAGAGAGTCATGTGTCCCTCTTGACTGGTACCCAGACCATCCCGACAACATCATGGCTATTGCACAGGTGACTGAGAACTTGTTAGGAAGCCTTCCAACTTTGTCATGCACCCAAGGTAGAAAAGATGCTTCAGGGTTGAAAATGTAGACATCAAAGGTGTCAGAAACAATAGCCTCTGCTAGCGTTTAGATAGGATATAACATGGGTCAGAAAGCATTTCCTTTACTGAAATAGAGAGCCTCATCTTCCTTCCAGGGAAAGGTTCGTAGTTTTGAACTGCTGGCTTGGCACTTAGCAGCCTGACCTACTCTACTCAGAGTTGCCTCTGAGCTACCTGGGCAAGCAGAGAGCATTTTCTTTGCTGGCATAGCTGTTGTAAATACTTAACATCCATATTCTGTTCTTCCAACATGTTCCTCCTTAAAATAATACTGATACTTTGCTTTTTCCTCACAAGAGGCCACACAAAGCAAGAGAAACACAGATGTTAAGAAGGTTAAAACTGGTTTGCATTCTGGCTCTACAGCATAGTAACTGTGGAATTTGTGCATATCTTATAGTTTCCTGAGTCTGGGGAATTATATGCATATAGGTTTTAGATATATGTATATGTGTATGCAATTACAATAACACCTATCTGACAGGTGGTTATGAAACAATAGAGTTAATATATGGTCATCTGACTCAGTGACCAGCATGTAACTTAACAATTTTTTATTATTTATTTCTCCATAATTACCCCAGAACTGTAGCATCAAAGGCACAGTCAATACTTAAGATGAAATGCTTTGCCAAATACCTATAGAATGATAAGAAGATATGTATTTTGTGATTTCATTTATATTTATTGATAAATGTATTATGACATTTATCATTAAATTTCATTTACATTTAACGATAAGTTATATTTTACTTAACACTATTGCATGTTATAAAGAATGCTATATTCTCAATACCTCCAGGTATAGGGGTGGCAGAACTGTGATGGGTCTACCAACCCATAGCTTATAGCCATTCTTGTTTTGTACACCCATTATCCTTGATTTTAGTACAGATTCTCTCTACAGACAGCAAAGAAAATTGTGCAAAGAATGGTAAAGGTAAAAATACATTCTTTCTAATGGTTCTCAGAGGGGGGAAGCATGAGCAATATGCTTTCATTATCTGTATTGTCTTCTTTCAACCTTGTGCCCCACCCCAATAATAAGACCTGTGTATATGAAGCAGGCAAATATACAGAGGTCGAATTTATTAGTGATTACCAGCGGTAAAAGGAAGAAGGCAAAGGGGAGGCCTTGTTTAGGGGCATTGCATTCATTTCTACTTCTATTGTTGTTAGATCACGCTAGTACTAACTCAGAGCAGCCCTGTGGCACTGGAAAAAGCATTGCTTCAACCTGAGCCATCCTCACAGTGGCTATGGCTGAGTTCATTGATGTAGTCATTGTTTCTGTCCATCTGGTGGAGGGATCTCCTCTTTTTCACACTTGACAGAGCAAGATATTTTTCCCCAGGGACTGTTGTCTCCTGCACTAATGTGTCTAAAGTCAATCAATTACGTGAGATGAAATATCATCATCCTTGCTTTCAAGAACCTTCTGGCTATACTTCTTCCAAGTCGGGATGTTTATTTTTTCCTTTGGGAAACCCACAGCATTTTCAATATTCTTCACCATCACCCTCATTTAAATGCATGATTCTTCTTGGGTCTTCCTTATTTATTTTAATTTTTTAAGCAAAAGGGAAGAAATGTATTGGAGTTCATATGGGAAACCCTAGAGGGGTCCAGCATACCCCACTGTGTAGGCATACTCAGGCAAAGGGTCACACCATTCCCTGTGTCCATGTTCCAGAGGTACTTCCTTGACCCAAGCCCCCAAACCTCAGGACTGACAGGGGAACGGGGTCTTCCTTATTCAATGTCCAACTTTCACATGCACATGAAGCTACTAAAAATACCAGATCTTGGGCCAGACTTACCTTAGTCATCAACATCCTTGCTCTTCAACACTTTCCAGAGGTCTGTGCTGCAAACATGCCTAATGCAGTATGTCATTTGCTATTGTCACTGTGGATTCTGTTATTGTATATTGTACAAGCAAGGTGAACCCCTTGGAATCCCCCTTCATCTTTTCTCTATTCATCATGATATTATCTATTGTGAGGAATTGGGTTTTCTTTACATTAAGTTGTATCCACACTGAAGGTCCAGTGCTTGATCTTTATCAGCAAGTGCTTCCAGGTCACCTTGCTTTCAGCAAGCAAGGTTGTGTCATCTGCATACCACAAGTTGTTAAAGAAGCCTTCTTCTAGTCCTTCTTCATATTGTTCAGCTTCTTGGATGTTAGGTTCTGCTTACAAATTAAATAACTGTGGTGAAAGGATAAAACCTGGATGTACGTCCTTCCTGATTATAAGCCATTCAACAGTCTCTGGTTTTGTTTAAAGTTATCTCTTGGTCCATGAATGAGCACAGTGAAGTGTTCTGGGGTTCTGAATCTTCCCAATGCTATCCATAGTTTGGTATGATTGTGTTAGTAGTGGTGGAATGACTTGGAACAGGACTATAGCAATGACTGCTCAACATGTTGTAAAGCTATACATCTCAAATGGTTGCATTTGCTAATGGCTTATGACTTTTTTACCACAGTAAGATATCAACCAAAAAAAGTGCCAAAAAAAAAAAAAACTCATCGAAATGCTCAATTGGAATGAGCTTCATGTATCGGAGGGAATAGAAGAAGAACTAGAATGGGTTTCTAGGAGGGTGGCAGTAGAGTGTACAAGAGAGTAGACATCAAGACATAAGAAAAGAAGTTGCAAAGAGGTAGAATCGGAACCTGTCATCAGATGTCGGCACCTGTTTAAGGGAGGAAGTTTCTCCTTAGTCTCCCTGATAGAGGCCTACATAGCACAGTGCTTCTTGTAAGTTTTCCCACAATGAAATCTGACAACATGTTTTGCCATTGGGATGATTGACAAGGGTGAAGCTGCCCATAAGAAGAAATTCCCCTCCTGGAGGCTCTGGTTGCCTCAGGCTCTACCGGGGGCCTCAAGGTCAGAGGGTGTGGTTTCTGGAGCACCCTCAGAAGTAGACCCTTCGGGATACTTACTGTGCTGTGAGAAACTCTGATCTAGTCGGGCCCTCGCGAATAGTCTCATCTTCTCATTAGGGCTGAATGTTTCTCAAAGATAGGACTGCATGCATCTTTTCTTTCTCTTCAGTCTGCTAACGTTCAGATTATGATTCTCTCTGTGTACTCTCAGCCACTCGGGTGAGAAATGGACACTTTTCTAGTTCTAGTCTTGTTGATCCTTGATTCCTGGTGACTCCATATGTGTCACAGTGGGATGGCACTCCTTTGGGTTTTAAATAGCTGATTTTTTTTTTTCAGAATTGATTACCACCTAGGCATTCATTCATTCATTCATCTTTTTTTTTTTTAAGATGTCGCTGGGTGATCTCAGATCTCTGACTTTTCAGTTAGCAGCCAACCCTACTGATTAACTGTATGTCCCCACCAAAGGACTCCAAAAGGTCAGTCTCCTAGGACTGAGTTTTTATCCACTGTTAGCCATGCTCTCCAGAGGTGCTTCGTTGGAGTCTAGTGATACAAAAACTCAAAATTCATGAATCCATGGCTCCTTACTTTCAAACAGTTCTTAGTAAGAAGTAAGAGTTCATTTCGGTGGGCACAAAATACATAAAGGTAACTGACCTGAGGCTTCTTCACAGAACCTACTGGACTAACCAGCCTTGCATCGTGTTTGACTCACAAGCATGAATTAAAACAAGAATGTTTGGCTGAGTCCTGGTAGCGTAGTGGTTGTGTGTCGGACTGAGGCCCACAGGGTTGACAGTTCAAATCAAGCAGCAGCTCTCCAGGAGCAAGGCTGGGCTTCCTACTCTTACCAGGGCAGTGATGCCACACACACAAAAAAAAACCCAAGAATGTTCAACAGTAACTTAATCCATCTCCTGCTCAAAAGCAATTGAGGGGGAAAGAATGAAAGCCAAAGGAATTGATTATCTGCAGCTTTGTCTAGATTGTCTGCTGTCATAGGCTGCTGTGTGTCAACCCAGATGCCATTTTATAGGTACTATCTTCATGTCTTCCAAGCGTGAAAGAGCAAAGACATCACTTTGAGATCTAAAGTGCACCTGACCCAAGCTGTGGTACATAGGAAAGCGGACAGTAAATAATAACTGCATTTGAATCATGATGTTGTCAAAGAATATTGCTCATACCATGGACTGTATGAGAAGAATGAACAGATCTGTCTTGGAAGCAGTACCACCAGAACTCTTCTTAGAAGCAAGGGTGACAAACCAGACTTTGTTTCACCTTGTTTGGATCCTGTTGTCAGGAAAGACCAGTTCCTGAAGACCAGTTCCATCATGCTGGGTAAAGTGGAGAATCAACAAAAAAGAGGAAGATGCTCAAGGAGATGGGTTGACCTCATGGCTGCTGCCACACTGGGTTCAAACCCAAGAGCAAGCACGAAGATGGCGCATGGCATCTAGACCAGGTTTCTTTCTGTTGTACACATCGGGTCATTTTGAGACAGAATCACTGGACAACCCCTGACAGCAACAGTGATATTTATGTCTGAGGAAGAAAGGATGTATAGGCCTCTGACACAGATGACTGACTGTGCATTTTTCTCTAAAGTCAACTACTTTAGTGAGAATATCCTATATTTAGGTGCTGCTAGAATGAGAGAAGCATGAAAGATACAATTCTGTCTTTGAGAAACACTCAGTCCTAAGAGGAAGGGAGGGTTGATAGTGAAAGAGACAGAAGGCATGTGAAGAAGGTCGTAAGTAAGTATAAATAAATACCTAAGTGCAACACTTAATGTTTTCTTTGTTATTAGAGCTATGGGTACTCATGACGTAGTCTTCTTATGAATGCCAAGGTCCTTGGGACTGTTTTCCTTTTTCATTCATCTTGTGCATCGTCCATACTCAGAGATGGATACATGAATGTTTCCAGCTGCTCAGGGGTTTGTCTAAGTGCTGGGAAAGGAAGTCAAGTGGAATGGAGCAGAGTGATGGGCATATAGGTGGCCTTATAGAGGCTGATCAAGGTGGGCAAATGTGAGAGGGTTCCTGGCAGGGCAGAGCAATGGGACAAGGGAGAAAAAACAAAGAAGGGCACCTCAGGAGTAAGTGAATGCAAATATTTTCATTTTTAATCCCCCCCCCATTTTTATTGGAAGCCCTTACAGATGCTACAATAATCCATAGTTCAATTAGATCAAGGAGGATTGTACAATTGTTGCCACCATCATTTTCAAGATATTTTCTTCCTTCTTGCACTCTTTCATATCAGTTCTCCTTTATCTCATCTACCATCCTCCACCCTACTCCCCAAGAACCCTTGTTATTATATTAGATCTTCTCCCTTGCCCCTTCATATCTTACATCATCCAATGCAAATATTTTAGACGTCCATCATGGACCTGTCATGATCTGCTCCTTGTCTTACAGCGCCCTATTCCTGCTAACAGCCCTCAGTAACTTCCTCAACCCACCCTATTTCTGTCTCCTTGGAGTGTCTTCTTCCCTTGATTGACCGATATAAGCCTTTCTCCTATCTCAAGTTCAGATAAAAGATACAGCTCTGGGAGGTCATTCATGGCATTGAGCCCATTCTTTATGAATTGGGGGCGTAATATTCACTGATCTGAGCTCAGTGCCCTGCATACGATCATGGTGGTAGATGGATCTTGTCGCCAGACAAAGTGCATGCAAAATAATTGGAGTGAGGCCATCTACAATTAAGGACTAAACTGAGTGCGTAGATTGGAGAGCTGTGTAGGGTGAATGGGGTCAAAAGTTCTGCATTTCAGTTCTCCTTCTGCAGCCAAGTGGTAGAGGATCCCTTAGTGGTCACTTAGCTTTTGGCCCTCAGTCCATCTGTCAAGTGAGAGATTCAGGCAAGATGCTGTGATCCCTTCTAGCACGATAACCTATAAACAAGACCAGGAAGGGTAGAGGCCTGCTATCAGATGTAAAGGACAGGTGTGGTTGGGCTGTGCACTATACTTCTCATCATTTTGCTGGAGCAAAGAGGGGACCAAAGGAAAAGCAGGTAAGTGCTGGTAATGAGAAGGCTAATCCCTGAGGACCAGTCGAACTCTAGCAGTTGCAAGGTGTTGTGTGAAGAATCTCTCACCTGCATACTGGCCATCGGGAAAGAGCTCAGAAAGGGTGGTGGCAGCAAGAGTGGAGTTTCCACCACAAAGACTTGAAGCAGAGCAGCACCCTGAGCCTATGTAGGCTCTGAGGGGCTCCCTTGTTGTCCCTGTTGGTGTGGCAGCAGCCATCTTTCCTGGGTTTGCGATTTCTCTTGAGTTCGCTTCTCAGCAAGGTTGAGGGACTGACCATGGCCTGTTTGCCCAACACCATTAATGCTCATCTGGTGAGATCACTTGCAGGGTGGGGGCAGGACTTGGCCACAAACCTGAGCAGAGCCTCCCCTCTATTCTCATTGCCACTACCCTGCTTTCTGTCAGTGGGGTGCATGCAGTGCCTTTCCCTGGTCCCCCTCTTTGCCAAACTGATTCTACTTTGATTCCCTGCTAGCATGTGAAGGAAAGAAATCCAGGGCAAAAGGCTCAACGTGTCCATCCCTCCCTCAGGTGCTTCTGGATTGGAACAAAAGTACTTCCTTGCCCTCAGGGACCACCACAGGCAGGGGAGAGAAGGTGACTGATAGACAACAGGTCCAGGGACAGGTGATGACTTGAGTGTGTGGGAAACCTCATTGCCTGGTCTCAGGCTTGGGGTCTAAGTGAGATGTTGCTGTTGGAGCTTGTTAAGGTGGGGAGTCTTCGCTCTTGAATATACTCAGGGATCTGAGACCTAATACAGTGCTGTGACCACAGGACCAATAGGAACTGACAGGTCCAGCCTCTTTCCTAGGTGGTTCTGTTTCAGTTGAAGATCTTTGCCCTCGCTCCCCCACCCCATCCCCTGCATTCTAGTCTGGGGGACTAGGAAGACAGCTCTTTGAGCTACAGGAAGGTCCTAATGTGGCCTTTCCTATGGATCTTTTCCTGAGTGCTCCTCGAGTTGATTTTGACTCATGAACCCTGGCAGTGAAGTCCAGTAGCATTGCCCAAGGGGATTGGTGACCACGGCTGGATGGGAGCAGACTCCCAGGCCTTTTCTGTCCACGTGGTGCTGGTCAGTTCTAGCTGATGACCTTTCCATGATCTGCCAGGCACTGAACTAGGGCGCCCCTCGCTCTCCCCTAGCAGAGGGTCATCGTGTGGGTAGGACTGCTTCTAAGGAACCTGGCACTAAATGAGGTGGAGAATCCAGTGTTTTGAAGACACCCATCGTGGATCTCAGTCAGCATTTCCCAAGTTCATCAGTACCACGCCTTGGGGGCCACTGGAATGACTACATTTTATTCTGGAGTGTGGGCTGTAGAATAAAGATTTTTCATTGTCAGGTTGGAAAGGGGGCTGAGTGTTTGCTTGTTTGTTTGTTTGTTTGTTTTAAAAGAGGATGATCCACCAAACAAGTTTGGGAAACTGTGTTTCAGATCAAGGTTGGCAAATCTTTTTTCTGACAATGGTCACTTGGATATTTATCATATCATTCTCAGCCATACAAAATTGTCCATTTATAAATTGGCTTCCTTTTATCTGGTCAGACATTTCATGAACTCACCCCTGGTATGATGACTGGCACACCTTCTCTTTGATGAGGCATGTGCTTTTAGCTGGTATGGATGATTTCAAGGCATAGGCTGCCCTCGGGCCAGACATTCTCCACCCCTGATTTAGATTGTGGTCCTAGTTCTGCCAATAACTTGCTGATTTCCCCAAAAGGTCACTTCCCTTCTCTGGGCTTAGTTTCCTCTTCTATGGATTGATGTGGAGACATGACTGTTTTCTTAATCCTCTTCTGAGAATGCAGGACTCACAGGCAGGTCTTTTCTGTTCAAGAACTTGGGGAGTGCCCTGAACATTATGGTCTTTCCTCAAAACGTGGGCACAGTAAGAGGATGAACCATGGCCATTAGAAATACCTTCCCACTGGTATGATTCTGGGAAGTGGTGTGGCGAGACTGAAAGATGAGACTGAGATAGAATATCTCAAGTTAAGATTCCCAGCAATTCCTAATCTTTAACTTTCTCTCACTTTTTTCCCCCACGTACCATAATACATATGTTCTCTGTGTCTCAGCCCTCTGCTATCTTCGGGTAGTTTCTTAGACTTTCCTATGATTCTTTTCTCGGGAAGCGTCAGCAAATCTGTTGCTAACCCCCTATATCAGATCAGATCAGCCCATGTGTCAGCACTCAGTATGGTGTCTTCATAGCAGCCTCTGCACTGAGACATTCATGGATGTGAGCTGAGTCTTCCCCGTTAGACTCTAAGGGACACCGGTACAAGGACACTTTGCTCACCATTGATCCCTAACATCTAGAAAGAGACTCATCCTATTTTAGGTAGCTTACAGATTTGTGGGACAGAATATGGAACATGGAAGTCAGACAACGCAGGGTGGAAAGGGACCTGGCATGTTTGGTGTTGGAGCAAATTGGGGCCCAAGGAGAAGGTATTAAGCAACTGAATCAGGCAGTGACTTTGGAGAAATGCTTCTGCTAAGATAAGTCGCAGACCAAGAGGGCTGCTCCAACCCAAGGCTTTGAACCCTTTCAGTCATGGCAGTGGATTGAAACGGCAATAGATCTCGGTCTGTCAGACATGGATGTTCCGATGAGTGACCACCATGGGAAACATTGCAAGTCAGAGCCTTAGAATGGAAGAGTTGTGAGAGGCATAGAAGCCTACTGTAGAAGACTGAAATTTTGCCAGGACTGTAGAGAGAGCAGCACCCATCCAAAGCGATGCAGTTAACTGTCATCTTTAACATGAGCAAGGCCGTTTCTGATTGTGCCCATCAAGAAATTTGGTTTTCCCAACACACATGATGTCTTTGTGTTCTTGGAGGGAGATTACGTTTTCAGCAGGGCATCAGCCAGTAAATTTGCACATTCTGGTTATCATGATGGTTCACCTGAATTCTGCAGATGCAGTTCTGTTCCACTTTTACCTCATCCGCCATGATGGGACCGGTGAGACTCGGCTTGCAGCCCTGTTCCACCCATTCCTGGCCCTATACTCAGCTATGCTGAGCTGCTCATCAAGCGGGGAATAGCTTCTTGAAATCGAGCCTCTAGGCCAGGGGTCCTCGCCTGGAAGTCACCATGCTGTTTGACATCTCTTTTTTTTTTTCTGGCATCACTGCCCTCTGGTGGGAGTAGGAGACCCAGCCTTGCTCCTGCAGAGCTGCTGCTGGATTTGAACAGCCAGCCCAGTGGGCCGCAGTCCTACATACAACCACTACGCCACTGGGGCTCAGCTGTTCTTTGACAATTCTTGGAGATATTTTTTCACCACTGGGGTAGCGCATATAGTGGGTAGAGACCAAGGGTGAGGTTTTAGACCCACTATTGCAAAGGACAACTCCCCAGACAATGAATTATTGAGTCTCCAGTAGGAATAGTTCTAAAGGGGAGGACTACTGATGTGGGGACCTCATGGCATGAGCCCCTAGAGCAGTTGTGGTCCAAGAACCCTTTCCTTTGGACCAGACCTTGCATTCCCAGCCCCAACCGTCTCACAACCCCCCACCTCTGTCAGAATCCCCATGAGCAGAGCTGCCCTGTGGGGAGGGGCATGGGCAGGGCTGCTTAAGCATGGTCTCCACAGCGCCTGGGCAGTGGGAAGTTGGGACCTGCTTCCCAGAGTAGGGAACTGGTCTTGTCCAGTCAGCTCTGGCTGGGCCCAGCCGGGGCCCCCATCCTCTGGCTCCCTCCCTCCCCATCTTCCTCTCCAAGCCTGCTCCTCCCACCCCCACCTCCCTGGAGATTAATGTGATAATTGCCGTGTGTGCCTGTTTACTCAGGGAGTGGGTGAGCTCACCACCTCCACGCAGGCAGGTTCCCAAAGGAACACAGTCCCACCGTGTCAGGCCTTGAACCGCTGAGCACTCCCAGTACAGGTGGGCTGCCACCCCCACACGGCTTTCTCTGTCTGTCATCACCCCCGCCGTGCACACGTGTGCATGTGTGAGTGTGTGTGTGTGTGTGTGTGTGTGTCACTCAGGGGATCAGCAGGTTTGAGAGACGGTGCCCAGCCTGCCTGCGCTTCCCGGGGCACCTGGGCAGGGACGGGTCAGGGAGATGGGTGAAGCACCTTGTGAGTAAGACACCATTGTCCTCCCCCCCCCCCCCCATGAAAAGCCCTCTTCCCTTGTGCCTGGCACACAATCAGACTAAACCAAATCAAACCAGTCTCATCTGTTCTGACTCCTATCGACCCCACGTAGCACTGAGAGCAGAATCTCTTGGCATTTTCTTGGTTATCATCTTCACAGAGGCACAGTGCCAGGCTTTTCCCACCAGTGATGCAGGGTGGGTTTGTACCAACAACCTTACGGTGGGTAGCTGCAGGTAAACTGTGGCACTCAGTCACTTGGACCCTCAATAACCCCCTGCCATTGGGTGGGTTCCTACACACAACAACCCGAGGTCAAGTTTCTAAGGCTGCACATCTTCCTGGAAGCAGACAACCTCACCTTTCTTCCACAGATCACCCAGGGGGGTTGAACCTATGAGCATGCAGGTAATCATCTGATGCTTATCTGACAGTACTCCCAGGCTCCTTGACACACACTGTAGGTGCTGCATGCATGGTGTGAGGTGAAGATCCTGGCACTCCTGTGCAGTTTGGTTTCCAGAGAGGGGTTTCTTGGTTCACAGTGGTGATCTGGGCAGTAATGGTTCTAGGTTCTACTAGACTTCTGGGGCCAGACCTCTGCAGTACGTGCTTTGGAAGCTGTGTTATCCTCCCCACGACCTTAATTGGAGGACTTGGTCTGGCTGTCCCAGGTTCCCCAAAGAGCCTTTTGAAAGTAGGAGGCATAGAGAGTTAGGACCCAGAATGAAAACAGCTTGTGACCCCGTCAGCCTGGCCTCCAAAGCAGACCCAGTCGAACCACACCCAGTGTCCTCCATCAGTTCCAACCCCCAGTGACCCCAGTGGGCAGTGTCGGATGGCCGCACCGGCTTTCCCAGGCGATCACCTTCACAGGAGCAGTAACCCCGTCCTTCCGGCTGGTGGGTTCCAAGAACAGACCTTCTGGAGAGCAGTCAAGTTCTACACCTCCTGGACTCCCTTTCTCAAAAGCAAAGGGGGACTCTCCTCCTTCCCCCACACATCGCAGACCTCCTCTCCAGACACACATGCACAGCATGAGAAAGGCAACAGCTGCCACTCTGGGGTTCAAGTGACAACGTTCTGTGTGGCACACTGCCTCCCACTCTGCACTGCAACCCTGGCAAGCCCTGTGGCTCCCTCCCTTCACAGCTGCCTAGCCCTTCTTACTCTTCACCTCCCCCCCACCATTAGTATTATTATTTCAAAAGAAACTTCTGTAGTTCTGTAGTTGTCTCTCCTACACTGGACAATTTTAAGGTTTTAGTAATGATGAATCAGAGGAAGATAGAAGTCTTTAATTAGCATCTGAAAGAACCTTGCTGTGTTTTGGGGGGTGGTGGTGGTGGTGGCTGGAAGCCTTGGCTTGCATACTTCCTGCTAAGGGATGTCCCCTCATGATCCATTAACAGGTAAGCAGGGTAGGGCAGAAGCACCCTGGCAAGGGGCTCGGGGAGGGGGCCGGGGGATGAAGTGAGTGGCACTGGAGGGAGAGGAGAAAGTTGTACGTGAGGGTGAGGTTCTATTAAAAGGTTTGTGAATAATAGAGGGAGCTGTCAGGATGCTCTCTCCTAGGGACCTTCTATGCTGTCAGTCATCCTGCATCACCCCTGAGGGCACAGAGTGGTTGGGACAGGGTTACAGGGTTCTCCTTCTCCTCCTTCTCCCTCTCGGCCCTTTCCTCCTCTTAGTGTGCTGTCCAATAGGCCCCGAGACTATAGAGCATGCTATTGTAGCACTGTAGCTAAAACACTACAGAGCGAGAGGGCCAGTATCAGTGAATTTGACTAGTGTGCTTCAAATGAGAGATGCGTCTGATTACAATTGTGGTCCTCTGTTGATGAATAATTGAACATGTGCTTGTGCCAAGCACAATGCAGACACCAGGTACATGGAAGGCAGCAGAAGGTCCAGGTTCCTGTATGAATGGCAGTAAGAGCAAGAGCAACCATTCTCACAGAAGACCGAATGGAGACACACTGCTCATTGTGGAGGTGATGGAAGAACGGAGAAGCACAGTTCAGAGTCTTGGCCATTTCCCAAGCTGTAGACACTAAAATGTTCATGGGTTTGTGTGAGTGAGTGAGTGTGTGTGTGTGTGTGTGTGTGTGTGTGTGGCAGAGGGCAGATGGCTCCATGATCAAGACACTTAGGATGGAATGATGGTGTAAGTAAAGGAAACCACACTTTCTCTGAAAATCTTCTTCTAGTTGAAGAGAGCAACATACACAGAGTGTATTAACCTCTTGAAAATCAGTAGAAATTTGGGGAATTCTCCTTATCTATAGCATCTGGGCAATCATCACTCATTGAAATTACTGTGAGCTATTCTTAACCTCGAGCTCAGTCCTATGACCAGCAGCACCTTAAAAGCAGCAGTTTTATGCTAACCACTGAGGGTACCAAATAATATTTATGGCGGCTGAACACTCACCCAGATGCTGGAAGTAGACTTTGGTCCATGCCACTGAAGAACATGCTGGGAGTGGGGCTTGGCCAAACCTTAGGACTACTGGGATCTGCTGGCTGGAAAACCATAGGGACACAACCTCACTAACTGTTCTTTAAGCTTGTTTGCATGGAATCAGGCATAAAGACAGAGCTGGCTACTCCCTGATTAGGATGATTTATAAAGTTCAAGCTGCAGCTCACGGGAAGACCCAGCCCTCGTCTCTGTCAAGAAAGCCAGCTTTCTGGTTCCACTTAAAAGAGCATTAGTGGCACAGTGACCCAAAAGCCAGCAATTCAAAGCCAGCAGCCCTTCTCGCAGGGAGGTGTGACAGCTGGCTTCTGTAAAGGTGATAGCCTTGGGTATCTTGTGGGGGAATTCCTGCTGTATGAGCTGAGATGGGCTGTAATAAGGCTTGGAGGCTTTATTTCATAATGCTGGGCACTAATTCTTCTGTATCTCCCATGTATCTGATGGTCAGAAACAGTTTCTTCTGAAGTCTGGTTCCCATCATTTCCTTCTTGCATTTAACTGAACATATCTGCTCAGGCCACAGGTTTGGATTTTCTACATTGACATCTGAAAGTCTCTGCCTTTGTAGCCTCCAATTCAGATGGTGGGTTTCGCTTTGTTGATTTTAGCTTTTATTCTGTGTCAGATGCAAGCATCTCTCTCTCTAAACAGTGCAAGACAAAGGACCCAAGTTTGGGGAAAGAAATTTTCCATAGAAATCATTTTTAATTAGAGAATCTACTGTACAATGATAGCTGCCCTATTGAGGGAATTGGATAATTCATGATGAGTGAGAGGCTCTATTATATGGACAAATATTTGAGTGGAAGGCAGAAGGCAAATACAATAATTAGAGAGAAAAACAAGATGGAATGTTATAGAAGTCCAAAAGAGACATGATGGCATGGAATAAAAATATGGGTTTGCAAGTGTTAGCAGTTAAAGGAGGAAAAGGGAAATTGCAGAGACCCACCAGAAGCACTGTGCCATGAAAATTCTGAGTGTAAACGCCCTACTAAAATATAGGGTGTGAATTTTAGGCATGGCATTTGACTTTTATGCCCTTATTTCCACAATAAGTTGAAGATAAAATATATTTCTCTCCAGATACTATTCTGTTATTAGTGTCAAACAGATCATAAAGCAGAGGAATGGAAAAACAGAGGGTGTGTCCAAGTTCTGCTTTGAATAGAAGATAAAATAAAATGCAGGAATGTCTGAGAAGGTTAGTGATGCTATCACAGAGAGGGACTATCAAGGCAAGGCTTGAGGACTCTTAGTTGACACTTGATAAACCCATGTGTTGCAGAAGACTTTTTCAAAATGTCGCCAAGCTGTTTGAAGGTTCTAATAAGGTTTCTTGCCAAGAGTTGCCTCTTTGGGCTAAATTATGTGCTCTATCACGCCACCCCACCCTCACCCCCCAAATTATGTTTCCACACATAGAAAAGGCATAGGGAGACTTGAAGGTTTGAAAAAATACTGGTAATATTTTTATGGGCTTAAAACTTAATACATTATCTTTTCTCATTCCCTACCCCCCCCCCCCCAACCATTCACGGGCCTTGTCTTCAATTGTGCCACAGTAATCCGGAATGTGAGTTGCTATGCTTGTTTCAGTTCCCTGCGTGTCAGTAGCAAAGAGAAAGTGAGAGACTGCTCTTCAAATTGAGATTGATTCCTGGCCTTACTGTTCTGTGCAGAACCCTCCTGGGGCTAGGCTTGGTACTGTATTGGAACAGGGAAAGCCAGAATCCAGGTGAAGGGCTGAGCAGAAGGCAGGTGACAATACTTTCTCTGGAACAGACATGCTAAGGCCTTTGCTGCCGTTCAGAAGGTAGACGAATGGGCAGAGTTAGCCTTTGTCCCTTTTAGAATCTGTTTTCTATTTTAGAGTGCAAAGGTGACCAGACACTATACACCGCTGATCATCTGTATGATTTCGAACAAGTGCATACGTTACATTTCTTAGCTCCCTTTTCCCATCCTCTAAGTGAGGGTTCTAGAATATTCCAATGGTAGATAGTACAGTGAGGCTGATGCAGCACTCTTCAACTATATACAGGAAATGTTTACCTCACATGGAAATAAACTTGGGACTAGGCAGGATAGCTGCACTGCACTGTGCTTGCTTCAGCACTCCAGGTGCGGGGCTGTGGGGCTGTGGGCCTTCTTCTAGCAGGTGGTTTTGGTTTAACATGAAGGAACCATTTTTCTTTCTTTCAGACCAACGATGCCTTAGGAGCCACCTGGAATTGGCTGTACTTCATACCCCTCATCATCATTGGATCCTTCTTTGTTCTTAACCTAGTCCTGGGAGTGCTTTCAGGGTAAGCCAGATGTTTCCCTCTCCTTGTGACATCTTTGCAAACTGTAAATTACTGTCTCCAGACTCAATCACTCACCTTTCATTGAGGCGGCATTTTTTGAGCAGCTCCTGTGTGACAATCCCTGTTCTAGATGCTGGGAAAGCAGCAGGGAATGGCCGTTCCAATCATCATCATCCTTTTAGGAACTTATAATGTAAGCATTTTAACACACAAAAAAAGGCCCTTTTGATACATCACTGACCCTGGTACTCAATGAGAATCCATTCGTTCACCCATTTTTCCCTCCAGCCCTTCAACAGTCACAGCCTTTCTCTGCTAAACACTGGGTTGGGTATAAAGTTGAGTATGGTACAGGCTTTACCTTGAAAATATGTTCATGTTCTGTGTATTGGTTGTCAAATCCCCTAATTTCGGTATGAATTCATTTGTTTCAATTAGCAAACACTCAATGTCCAATGCCAGGCTAAGAACTTTTATTTTGTAAAGAGGAGGCCAGAGACCCTTGAAACATGGGGTGGGAGTTCTATTTAGGACTCCTGTAAGATACATGTCATTCGTTTTTAAGGGGGGGCAAATCCTTGTCATCTGAAGTCATCGGGTGACTTCAAGATGGCCTGAGATTTTGTTTGCAATATAAAATATGGAATAGAAATAAACATTTTAGGCAAGGGGACGACATCAGCAAGCATTCAAAAATTCAGAACATGAAGAGGGTGCAATACAAGCTCACTTAACAAGAAGGGAGATGTGAAGACAGATTTGAGAGGGGTTTCAAGCTTTCTAAGCAAAACTGAACTTTAGTTCTTGTGAGAGAGCACCACCATGATCCGTTCAAATGGAAATTTATAAGCTGGGGCTTCTGATTAAACCAGGCAGATTGGACCACAAGGTCATCTCTTAAAATGCCATCGAAACAGGAGATTCATTTTTAAAAGGGCACACAACAAAGAAAACAGGAAAGGATAAATAGGAACAGATGAGCGATGTCAGCAAGATATTTGGAGATAGAAAATAAATGGCAACTGGTTTGGTGACAGGAAAGTCGAGATTTAGTTGGCTCTCATAAGAAATGTCAATATGATACAAACTGGTTGCCCCACGGAGTGCTAGAGAGACTCAGAATCTAAGAGACCCCGAGAAGCTCTGAAATCTGGAGTATGAATGGTGCCAAGAACAAAAGGATTGCTTGAAAGTCCTGTAAGGAACATTGAGGTGCCTCCTCCCACCAGCACAGGTGTCTATCCAAGTCCTCATGCCACCACAATCATGAGACTCTCTGAAGAGACTGAACTAGAGAAGCGTGGCATTGTGACAGGCGGTCCATCTGAGGGGGAGTACTGAAAACAAGTCTAAAGAAATGCCTGTGATTTAGATGTTGATACTCCTAGCCCCTTTCTATTGCTTGACTCTTAGAAATATAGCAATTTAGCAGGAACTCAGGAGATTCCTCTCGGGGGAAACTTTCTGTCCTAAGAGAAGAGATGTCATGTGCATACTGGTATTTGGAATCTCTGGTGAAACAGTGGTTATATTGCTCAACTGCTATGCAGGAGGTCTGATGTTCTAACCCACTAGCTGCTCCACTGGAGAAATATGGAGTGGGTAGTTTCTATAAAGATTACTACTTTGGTTACAACTTTGGAAACCCTATGGGAAAGTTCCAGTCCATCCTATAGGATCATTATAAGCCAGAAAACATTGAGTCCAAGTCAGCTCAAAGGCAGTGAGTAGAATATACTGATGTTTGGGAATTTGCCAAAGGAACAGACTCCTCCTCACCCCATCACTTTCAGTGAGGCTCTCCATTCTGCAGCTCCACCCTACACACAATGTCTATCAAGCTCTCTCTGTCTTGTATCAAACATGAGTGCACAGCCAGGCATTTCCCGCTTCTAAGGAAAATGTCCAACACAAAACACCAAAAGCAAAGCAATCAATAGGAAAGAGGAATTTGAAGGAATATGAGCAGTGAAGCAGCAGCAGAAGCTTAAACTATAGTTTATATCAACAGAGATAGGAATAATGGTATTCGTGACATAATAGCTGTTGCTACAAAAGAGCAAAAGGATAAAAAGGGAAAATGTAGAGGTTTAGAAGACCTTTGCACATTAAAAATGCAGAAAATGGTTTTAAATTGATTATGGTAATTATTGTGCAACTCTTTTAATATATTTAAAACATTGAATTATATAGTACATGGGTTCTATCTCAGTAAAATGGTTCATTAGAAAAAGAAATCTAAAAATGTAATAGCCCCAGATACCAGACCTCTCCCCGTCAAGGGATTCCAAGCGATAGCGACTTTACAGCGCGTAGTAGAACCTTCAACTACCCAGCGCGCTTCCAGGGGCGTCAGTCTGCATGAACGCAGTCTGCAGAGCAGCAGCCAATGTGTAGTCGCTGTGCCACAGAGATAGGATAATGGTATGCATGAAATAATAGCTGTTGCTACAAAAGGGCAAAAAGAAAAAAAAGGGTACAGACAATGGGGACGTGGATGAAGGGACTTATCAGACAGTGTACGATGACAAAATAATGACTATTTGTACTTTATTAAGGGTTCGTGGGGGAGGGGGAGTGGGTAGGGAGGGGAAATATGGGGAGCTGGTACCAGGGGCCCAGGTGGAAGGAGAATGTTTTGAGAATGATGATGGCAACAAATGTGCAAATGTGGTCTGCATACAATTGACATATGTATCGACCGTGGTGGGAGTTGTGTGCACTCCCAATAAAATGATTTATAAAAATAAATAGCAAAAAGATAGATAAAATAACAAATGAAATGTCTTAAATGATTATGCTATATGGTTGATGACATCATCAGTATTAAATAAAGGTGTTCCAGAAAAAGAAGTAGAGAAAGTTGAAGAGAAAGAAATAAAGAAAACCAGAAAATATCCCTGAACCCAAAGACTCCTCCTCCTTGATGGAAGGATTCATTGAGACAGGCTATTTTTTCCAGCATGGTCTGTATGATAATGAGAAGTTGGAAGCAATATGAGCATTCTTTTTTGTTTGTTTGTTTATTTGTTTTTTGGCATCACTGTCCTGGTGGGAATAAGAAGCCCAGCCTTGCTCCTAGAGAGCTGCTGCTGGATTTGAACCGCCAATCCTGTGGGCCACAGTCCCGCACACAACCACTATGCCTCCAGAGCTCAGCACAATATAGGCATTCTTAACTGGTGTAGTAGACAAGTAAACTTTGGATGTACACCATGGAGGACTGTACAGCAATTAGAAATAATAAGTAACTTGTACACATAGCAACACTGAGCATCTTGACACTCAAAGGTTTAACGTAAAGGAAAAAGGAAAGAAATGGTGCAATCTAATATCATTTGCACAAGTGAAAAACTCATGCACACAAAGCTATGCACATTTCTGAAAACGATCTCAAAATTATACATTTAATGACAAGAAAAGAAAGGTGTGGAGTTAAAAAAGAAATAATATGTTTAATTTTTAATAGTATAAGTGATCCCTGAGCTTTTTGCATGATTTAAGGAAAAGACCAACACTGAGTAAGCATCAAGAAGTTACAGATCAGTAAAGAGAATATGCTCAAAGTAGCCAGAGACTAGGGAAAGGGATGGGGTACTAACACAACCACCAAGTCAGGCATCTGAAAGGCATTAGATTTTTAAATGACAAAATTGAAAGTTGGAAGCCAATAAAAAAAAAGCTAGTTGTTTTCCAAGATGTATTTAAAAGCTAAGTTCATTGCCACTGAGTTGATTCTGATGCATAACAGCCTTACTTGTAAGATAAGAGTAGAATTGCCCCAGAGAGTTTCCAAGGCTGGAATCTCTACAGAAGCAGACTGCCACATTTTTCTCCTGTGAGTGACTGGTGGGTGTAAACCACAGACCTTCGGGTTAGTAACCAGGCACTTAACTGCTGTACCATCAAAGTTCCTATAATTTTATACCCAGCAAAATATCAGTTATTGTGAAAAAATAGTAACAATCTTTTTATACACCCTTTCAAGTAGTAGCTGAAGGAGGAACATTGTCAAAAATAGGAGGTATTTGACGAAAGAGAAATACGTGATGTCGTGGCAATAAGGCATAAACAGAGGAGAGATGTCAAGAGACTGTCCAGGGTGGTGGTGAGGGGAAGTGCTGGGGTTGCAGTCCTCTAGAGCTTCAAGGTTGATTGAAATCTAAGTGGTATTAGATTTTTTCATTGACAAGATTGGAAGTTAGAAACCAGTCAAAACATTTCTAATTTTTGCCAAGATACAGTTCACATGGAAAGAGATAAGAGTAGGCTCTTAAGATGACATCTTTGGAATTTGAAGAAGAAAAAAAAAGATGACATCTTTAAGGGGAGGGGAGACAATGAATACTTTTCCTAAGGTGTTGGATGATATCCAGAGGAGTCATGTGATTTTTTTCACAGCTGTAGCTGCACACATACACATGTCTAAGTGTGTTGTGTGTACATATGCAAGTGTGCAAACGCACAAGAAAAAGAGGAATGCTCTGAATGAGCTGGAATGACCCCGAGGCTGCCACAACGAGCTCAGTGCAAGAAGTACACAATTACAGTGACTGGGCAGTGTTTTGTTCCCTTGTGCATGGGGTCGCTGTGGGTTGGAGACGACGTGATGGCACCTATCAATAACAATGACAGTACAAGTGTATTTATGTACCCCATTATATTTAAAAGGCTACTACTGAAGAACTAGAAGCATAGTAGGACCCCCATGTAGCTGAGGTATGAGCTAGATTCCCATCAGCAGTGTTGAGTGAGACTTGTGGTAGCCCTGTGTTGTGCTATGGCTGTGAGAGGCTCGAAAAGAAGGAGGGTGAGGGAAGGAGGGAGATGTCAAAGTCTAGAGTCATAGTTTACACAGTAAGGGAGTCTTTAAGCTGTATCTAAAGTGGAAAGAAAGAAATAGCAGTATACATGTAATACTTAGAAACTTGAAAATGATTGCCGGGTAAGAAACAGGCTGTAAGTGGTTGGCTCTGAGAAGTGAGATTCTGGGGTGGGGAGAGGCTCCTCCTAGTTTTCATTATAAGCCTCTAGACTCTCTTCCTTCTAAAACTCTGCTTGCATTAAGTCTGAGAAAGATAAAAATTGAATATTAAATGCTATTAAAAATAAGATAGCACTTACTCAAAGTGTAGGATGAGAGGCATGTGAAAGATCACCCACCTAGTGTTCATGGAGGAAGGCTGACACAGAGAGAGGCTATCTGAAGCAGGAAACAACCATGCTGGTCCAAGCCTCCAGCTAAGGTGGTAACTCGGAAAGTGGCCATGAAAGAGAAACAGAAGACATTGCGAAGGAATTCCTAAGTGTGCATTTTGAGAGGAGGGTCTTAGAACATGATGGAATTTCCTTAGTATTTCCTAAATGTTTTCTCTTTCATCACCTACTCCAGGTAAAGCTCTCCAGAGTTGCAGCTTGTACCTGCAACTCAAATGTTTGTCCCTTGATGCCCATGGAAGATGCCTGACCATAGACTTGTTTTGTCTATTTCTACTGAAGGGAAAATCTCTACCTTGTGTAATCTTATCTGACAATCCTTATTCTCCACTGTCTTTTAAGCGTATCTATGTTTTAGTTTTGAAAATTCAAGTAAGGTTCTTGGTATTAAAGCACGGTGAAAATCGCAGGTGATGTGAAGACTAACGTCATTTTTGTCCTAGGTAAAGCACCAATCTATGTCTTAATATGTCTGGTCATGAGGCAGCAAAGGGAATCCTGGCAGCTTTGTAGTTGAAGCCTTTGGCATCTTCCTGGGAAAGAGATGTCTGCATTTGTGAATGGTCTCAAACTCACTACCAGCTAGTTCATTCTGACTCAAAATGACCTTAAGGGGCAGTGTAGACCTGCCCTTTGGGTTTCTGAGAGGTGGAATCTTTATAGGAGCAGGCAGCCTCATCTTTTTTCCTACAGAGCTACTGATGGGTTCAAACTACCGACCTTGTGATTCACAGCTCCCTGCATGGCCCACGAAACCCCCTTGGAAGCCCTCTGTGACACTTCAGCTCTGTCCTATACTGTCTCTGTGAGGTAGAATCAGCTAGTAGTGGATCATGCTCACTCTGATTGACTCTCTGGTTTGCAATAGCATCTTTTGGTTCTTCTAAAGTCATCTCGAGGGAAAGAGGGGCACATTAAATAAAGTGTGGGCTTTGGCGTCTGACAAGCCTGGGAGAGAAATCTAACCCTGCCATGGTCCACTGGGCCATGTGACTCAATTTCTCTGAGCCTGGCTCCTCATCTGTAAAATGAGATAGCAGTATCTCTCTCCAAGGTGTGGATGCCTGGTTCGGGGTCTGACACTGAGGAGTGCTTAGCTCTTATTAGCTGTCTCTCGTCTTTGATACTATTGACATTCATTTTCTCCATCTGCTTTGGCCCAGGTGGCCATTATCTGAAATGCAGCCTGTGGATGTTTGGCCTAAGGCAGCTGTGGGCCATCAGCTTAGCGCTTCAGCACCTGAGAGCTGGTCTCTTGGAAGTGGGAAATATCGCGAAATTGGAATGGCAGATGCCTCCTTAGCACTTCTGGAGAAACCTAGGAAGTGACAGCAGCACCTGGGAACAGCTGGTATGAATAAGTTCTGACATTTACAGGAGTGTTAACAATAGATACCTTGCAGGCTGGGGCTGAGATGCTCCAGTCCTGTATACTTGTTCACAGTTGATGCTCAACACATTAGGGATCTTCACTGACCGCTACAGACATTCAGGACCCAGTTGATCCTGAGTCTAGGGACTCTCTCCCCTCTGCTTGGTTTGCCTCGCTGGAGAGGATGTTGGCTTTCTCCTTAGAGTGAGAGTTTGATTGGAATTTGCACTAAACAGCAGCCTGGGACATAGCTTGGGGATTTTTTAAAGCTTCTGCACATGTTCTGAGTGACCTGCAGGCAGTTTGAATGTCAAACCGTTTCCTAAATTGAAAATCGGGGATGATGGAGTAAGGAGCACAGGAGGCAATGAGCTGGGCAGAGGGGGATAGCGAGTCTTTGGTAAGAGGGGACAGGCTGCATACACCAATGCTGGGGGGTGGACCATTGACCACTAAGTGTGGACATGCATTGGGTGCCCACCCTAGGGCACAGAAACCATGGAAGGTGTGTGGTGAAGTATGTTTTTTGTGTGAGCATTAGTGTATTGAAAGAGGAAATGTGGATAGAAGCATTGTAGCATTTACACGTGTCTCAAAGGAAATGGGATTTGATGAAAACCATTAGCTTAGGCTTGAAGAGAAGCAGAGCTTCCTGAGCCCATGGAAACCAGCAGAGCATGTCCTGAGGCCCCTGTCAGGGGCTCTCACCAACATAGACCGACTCTGAGCTCTCTCACCACCCACAGCCCCACCCTCCTCTTCCCTGCTGATGGGGGAGCTTTGTGGGGCAGCCATTAACTGTCTCCAAACCCAGACAGAGCCAGCCAGGCCAGGACTGCTTACATATGCACATGATAAACAATAAAGATAGCTCATGGATATTAAGCACACGCTAAGCAAATTATATATCAAAATGCCTCTTTCTTTTCATGGTCTCATTTGCTCATTTAAACAACTTTATGTAGCAGTTGAATGAGAATCAGAAAACCAAACTCTCTGTCAAGTTGAGACTGACTCTTAGCAAAACTAGAGGACAAGGTTGATCTGGCCCCGTGGCCTTTCAAGACTATAACACTTCATAGCAGTAGAAAGACTCATCCTCCTCCCCTACGTGAGAAGAGGAGGGCGAAAAGGAGGTGACCCACTGACTAGTTACTGGCAGCCCTGGGGCCAGAGGTGCAGTCTTCCGACTGCTGCTTACATGCTGGCTTCATATGCCAGGTGTCTGGCACTCACAATGGTACAGTAGAGTCAGGCTATCAGGGGCGAGTCCAGAGCATTGTCCTGAGCATACAGTTTGGGGTTCAAGTGTTAATCTGTGCACTCACTGATGTGCTTATTAACCCGCAGTGACCTTCACGTGACATGCAGAGCCTGGCATCCCCAGGTCAGACGATGCTGATGCAGAGTGCTGGATGTCTACTTTTCTACAAGCTTTACCCCTGGCTGGGCTTTCATTACTATGGCTTCACCATACCTCATAAGAACTGGTAGGGAGTGGTGAACTGTCCAAAAATGTCTTTGATTGCATCTCTATAATGGGTGGAGGGGTCCACCACTGGCAAGCCCACAGCGTTCTGTCTTGCCGCCAGCTCATTTCCTGGCTGGGTTTGAAGATGCCATGCAGTTCAGCAAATGCTTATCGATTGCCTGACTATGTCCGTGACACCTTGTTAGACTTAGAATACGAAGATGAATAAGACAAAGTCTCCTAGTAGACTAGGGAAGGAAAACATTCAAAATTCATACAATGCCCCCCGTCACTGTCCATTCTGTTGTATAGTGACCCCATGGGGGCGTGTGGAACAGCCTCTTCCAGGAAATCTCCATGGAAACATAGCCTCTTGTTTCTCCACCCTCAGGGAGTGTGGTTGAACCTCTGAACTTATGGTTAACAGCTTCATGCATGACCTTCACTGGGGCTCCTTCAAAATACATATAATAAAGCCTAAATTCCATTTTCAAAAAAACTCAGATAAAACTCACTGCCATTGAGTCGATTCCACCTCAGAGCGACCTGTGAGACAGGGAAGAACTGCCTCCTGTGAGTTTCCGAGACTGTAGCTCTTAGGTGAGTAGGAAGTCTATCTTTCTCCCAAGGAGCAGCTGGCCGTTTCCAACGGCTAGCCTTGTGGTTAGCTGCCTTGCACGTCACCACTATGCCACCAGGGCTTCCTTGATTCAATTTTAACCTCCTCAAGCGTTACGTTTTAAAAATCCATAGATGCAGTCCACATATTTTTGAAGATCTGTGCTTTTGCAAGGCATTGTTGACAATGCAGTGGTGAATGGGTCTTGGCCACAAGAAACACTTTGGAATATGTGTTAGGCCCGATTTGAGACAGGAATGGCTAATGGTTTAAAGAAGGAAATTATTCAGCCCCAGCTCAATGGCTTGAGTAAGTTATCGGAGAGCTATGGGGAGCTTAAGTGTGACATGTGTCTGATCCTTGGTGAGCAGGCATACATTGGAGGCAACTGGCTAAGGTAAGTGTGTGGGTGAACAACCCAGGACTTCTCCTACCAGAAGACAGAGGCGAGCTAGTCAGAAAGAATTCCAGCTTCAGCTCCTGCTGTGTGTAAACAGCTACCAAGGAACCACATGAAGCAAGGACAGGGAGGTGTTACCCTCAGGGAGCTTGTAGGCTCCTTAGAGACACAGCATGGATGTCGACATTTAAATTAGGAGGAGACCAGGATCAAGTAAGGCCAACTAAAGAGGGAGACAGTGCTTAATTGGAGGTGAAATATATGTAGCATAAATTTAAACAGTTAAAAGTGAAAAGTCGGTGGTGGTACATTCACAGGGATGTACAACCAATACTTCTCTCTAGTTATAAAATATAGTTGGCACCACAAAGCGCACTATGCTCAAACAAAAGTAGACTTCCCTACACTCTGAAGAAGCTCCTGTTCATCTCCTGCTCCTCTCAGCCCTGGCAGTCGCTAATGTGCTCCTCATCCCTCTGAATGTTCCTGTTTTGCAACGTTCACAGATGTGGAATCATAGAGGGCTGCTTGTGTCTGGCTTCTCTCATTTGACATGATACTGGTGTTCATTCATGTTGCAGGTTGGACCAGCACTTTGTTCCTTTTGTGGCTGAGTAATAGCCCCTTGTATGTATAGTCCACATTTCTTTTTTTAATCCATTCTTCCAGGGATGGCCATTTGGGTTGTTGGTGCATGCTTTTGGAGAATGAGCAGTCTGGCCGGCCCTCAGTGTGGGTTAGCTGAGATGGCTCCCTAGAGGAAGGAGGGGGAGGGCATTCCAGTAGAGCAAACACCACACTGGACGTCAAGGTTGGAATGGTCAGTGCGTGTGACTGCTGTGTCTAGGGAAACAGAGGTGTAGGCTAATGAATTTAAAATCTCTCTTGGAAGCCTGCTAAAGTCATTAAAGTTTCAAGCAGGGAAATTGAGGGGACTTCAGTGGTGGGAAGCCAGCTTGCAGACCATGGTTTCAGGTTAGAACTGCATCCCAGAGGTTTCTCAAGTTGCGACCTCTCAGAAACAGAGCACCAAGCATTCTGTTCTGAGGCCCCCTGTAGGTGGATTGGAACTGCCTACCTTTCAATTGTGAGGGTTGCTGTTAGGTTCTGTGGAGGCAGTTCCAACTCACAGCCCCTGGGCACAACAGGACGGAACACGGCCAGTCCTGCACTGTCCTGCAGCAGTTCTTGTCAGAGCCCGTTGCTGCAGCCACTGTGTCAGACCATCGTGCTCAGGGCCTCCGTTTTGTCTCCGCCGAGCTACTTTACCAAGCGTGATGTCTTTCTCCAGTAGCTGGTCTCCTGCTAGCATATCGAACGTAGTTGAGAAGAAGTCTTGCCAGTCTTGCCTCAAAGGAGCATTCTGGCTGTACTTCTAGCACAGATCTGTTTGTTCACAGTTTGCCTGTGTATGATACTTTCAGTTAGCAGTCAAGTATTTAACCATATGCTCCATCTCGGGACAAGTAAGGATACTAGTATCTACCCACCTAGGGGTATTGGGGGAGTGAGATCAGGCCATGTCTGTAAAGTGGGAGTACCTTTCAGCTGTTGCTGATGCGGTCAAGTTCATTCCAACTTAGAATGACCCCATGAGACACAATCAAGCCTGATAGAGTCCCTCCATTGGACTCCTTACACATCTTTGTCCCATGGAGTCACTGTGTAGACTTGAAGTACCAGCCTTTCAGTGAGCAGTCTATTACTTAACCATGACACCTCTGGAGCTCATTGGTTCCTGTCTAGCAGATAATATATACTGTGCGTAACAGACTTCTTCCTGAAGACGGGTGTAGGAAAGGAAAATTCTTTTTACCCACTAGTACTCCATTGAGTAAATTAGCACAATTCAGATATCTTCAGATACCATTAGTAGGCTGACCATCCATGGCACACAGCATATAGACCATGACCATTACCTCAGACACCACTTTCAAGTTCTTAGGAAAACACTGACCTTTTTGGCCTGGAGCCCCATGGTTTGAGTCTTCCATCTCATCGTCCTCTTTGTTTGATTCTTGCTTTCCTCTCATGGCCTATGCCACCTTTCTTCTTCCTGAGGTGTTTCAGGCTCATGCACCATTCCACAATTAGGATGAAAAGATCCCTTCTGTGTGCTTCTGCCACACTATGTACTTCTCTATTATGGAATCTCTTACGAATCATAACATTTTATGATTCTGTTAGAGAATTTTATAATGATGTCAAAGATAAGAGCTAACCTTTTTTGAGAGCCTCTCCTCTGCCAGATACTGCTTTCTGTGCTAGTCTATATACATTATTTTGATTCCCTTTGATAACAGCCAAGTGGAGTTAGGTAGCATTAACCCTGTTTTATAAGTGCTGTAATGGAGGCCAGGGTGCTCTTTGAAAGTGTGGATGTCAATAGTTCGTCTCATGTACTTTGGGCATATCAGGAGGGCCCAGTCGCTGGAGAACAAAGAAGACCCTCGGTGGCATGGATTGACATCGTTGCAGCCACAAAGGGCTCACACACAGCAACAGTCGTGCTGTTGGTATAGGACTGGGCGCTGTTTTGTCTTGCTGTGCGCAAGGTTGCTGAGTCGGAACTAAATGGATGCCACCTGGCACTACCACCAATGACGGTTGAGTGAGTGTAAGGGCCTTATTTAAAGATGAGTAAGTAGCGAGGAGCTGAGCTCCCTGGCTCCCCCGGCACATTGTACACATTGTCTTATGTCCCAGGCTTTGAGGACTTCCCACCCTTGAATCTCTCCTAGTGTGTCTTATTGGTCTGGTCAAAATGATTTAGAAGGAGCACTCACTAGAGGCCCAATGTCTGTCTGCTGCCTTAATACTTAATATTTAAATATATGTACATAGATCTGTTCCTAACATTGTATGTAAACATGTCTACATATGTATGTGCCTGTATTTAGACCTCTGTAGGTGCCCTTTGTCTCCTAGTTCTTTCCTGTTTTATTTCGCTTTACTCTTGTCCCACAATCATATCTTACCTTCATTTAAGTTTCCCTAATTCCTCCCGACTACATTACGCTTGATTAAACCCGACCAGGTTTATTCAATTTAATCAATTTCAGATCACATGTTGTTCCCTTGTCCCTGAGTTTGTTGGCTCTCCCCTTCCTTATCTCCTCCCCTGCCATGTTCCCCCAGAACCATTGGTCCAATTGTTTTCTCCTCAGGATTGTTTATCCTGCCTATCTTATATACATAGAAATGAAAAGAAAACATCTGTAAGCAATTCCAGGTCTGTCTGTTGACCTTTATGAATGTTTTACAATTGAGGCTGATGAGGTGCCAAACCCTGCCCCTGAAGTGTATTCTGGATCCCCTATTTTGGGGACTTCACTGCTTTATGCCCTTGCTGCTCTGTTGTACTCACTTGATGTTTCTTCCTGGTGTGTGGGGAGCAGAGCAGGCACAATTCCTGCACTGCATCTCTAGTGTTACCCCGCTCAGTGCTATGGGCTGTGGTGGGGCCCGCTCTGTCGTCCTCTCTGTGTATTGGCT
>PVJH01001333.1:154061-215064 GCA_004026705.1 Nesogale talazaci | reverse complement strand
CAAAACTTTGCCCATAGAATCCAAAAGCATATTAGGGAAAAAAAATCCAATATTAATCATGATCAAGTGGCATTCATATTCATAGCAGAGATGCAAGAAGAGTTAACATTAGAGAAACAAGCAATGTAATCCACTATATAAGCAAGGCAAAGAATAAGAATGACATGATCATATCAATAAATGCAGGAAAAGCATTTGAAAATATCCAACACCCATTTCTGATAAAAAATCCAGTAAAATAGGAATAGAAGGGAAATTCCTTAACATAATAAAGGCCATAAATTGAAATTTATCTGCTAATATCATGCTCAATGGAGAAAAACTGAAAATATTGCCCATATAGATGAAAACTAAATCTCCTTCCTGGGGGACGGAGACAGCAAGAAGTGGGTGAACAGTGACATCAGATGGTGTAAGATATGACATAATAATTTATAAATTATTAAGTGTTCATGGGGGAGTAGGGATCAGGGAGTGAGGGGAAAATGAGGAAGTGGATATCAGGGCCTCAAATTGAAAGCAAGTGTTTTGAGAATTGATGAGGGAAACAAATGTACAAAAATGTTTGACACAATGAATGTATGTGTGGATTGTGATAAGAGTTGTATGAGCCCACAATAAAATGATTTAATAAAAAAATTTTTAAAATGAAAACTAAGCAAGAGTGCTTCTTATCACCATTCTTATTCAACATCCTATGTCCATTCATCTCCTTAAAGGTATTTCTGTTTTCCACTGACCTTCTACTTTACCATAATATCAATGTCTTACTCTTTTTTTGCTGTTTTCTATGCAATATATGTGAGATTAAGTGCCCCCTATCCTTGCACATCCATGTGCACCCTGATGCACACTTTTCCTAATTTCGAGGACTAAAGTGTACCTGACCCATGTCCTGGTATATCACTTTATTGGGGAGCTTTTGCAGTTCGAATAGCCATCCATACATTCATTGTGTTAAGCACACTTGCATTTATGTTGCCATCATCATTTTCAAAACGTTTTCTTTTTACTTGAGCCCTTAGTATTAGCTCCTCCTCCCCACCCCACCCTCTTGACCCCTTGGTAAATTATAAATTATTATTTTCATATCTTACAGCATCTGTCTCCCTTCACCCATGCTCCTGTTGTTTGTCCTGCTCAGTGGTGGCGGTTATACTTTGATCATTACAATTTGCTGTCCCTTTCACCTCCTTCTTCCACCACCTTTGCCTCATGGTATCTGGTACCATTCTGAGCATATTTCATCTAAGACAAAATTGTTTGTGTTTTGTCAGTTTAAGGTACTCTGACTATTCTTCTCCAGCACCATAATTCAGTTGCATCAATTCTTTTTCTGTCTTTTTCATTCACTGTCAAGTTTCCACAGGAAGAGGGGCTATTGGAATACCGTGACGTGGGCGAGTGCACTTTAGTGCTCAAAATTAGGGAAGGGGTGCAAAGGAGTTGCATTCTCTCACGAGGCTTATTCAATCTTTATGCAGGGAGAATAATAAGAAAAGTTGAATTGAATGAAGAAGACTGTGGCATCAGGATTTGAGATAGTTAAGATTTATTGTATCAACCCAGCTGATAAACACATCTGAGATTAATTGGAGGGCAGAGAGAAAAATGATTCGATGACTTGCACCTTTCTTGTTCTTTTCTCTTGCTCACTGATAGTCGGACAGTATGTGGCTACTTTAGCTAGTTCTCTGCCTCAGCTGGCGAGGCTCACTTCCTGCAAGACATCCTTCAGAAGTCACATGGACTTACCCTGATGAAGTCCTGGGTGCTCGAGAGGCTGTGTGGAGAGCCCTGCCAGCACCGAGATGCTTCCATCGCCAGTCGATTAAACGTCTTCCTACCCACTGGTCTGGGATCTTTCTGCATTTGGCATCATTGTGTGTCTTTTGTGAGTTTGAGAAGGACTTTATCGATCAGTATCAGGCATATGGGCTAAGTCAAACTTATGGCCTTGGACTGGACAGAGTTGGGATACTTTCTGAATATATACTTACCCTTTATATAAAACTCTTCCTTATACATAATGTGCATTTATTTCCCTAGTTTATCAGACTAATGCAGGATTGGAGGTGGGATTATTTACAACTTGTGATATGCAGATGACACAAATTTGCTTGCTGAAAGTGAAGAAGGCTTGAAACACTTGCTGGTGAATATAAAAGATTGCAATTTGATTGTGGATTGCAACTCAATATAAACAAAATCAAAGTCCTCACAACTGGAATTGTAGGTAAAATCATCATATTTTGAGAAAAGAGTGAAGTTGTCAATGATTTAATCTTCTTTGCATCCACAATCAATGCTCATGGAAGCAACAGTCAAATAGAAAAGCAACATATTTCATTAGGTAAATCTGCTGTGTAAGATCTCTCTTAGAGTGTCAAAAAGCAAAGTTGTACTCATGGACTGGAAGATTTAATATTGTGAAAATGACCACACTTCCTAAAGCAATCTACGAACACAACACAATTCTCATCCAAATCCCAACTTCATTCTTTAAAGAAATGAAAAAAAAACTAATTATCAACTTAATATGGAGCAGGAGAGACCTAGGATAAACAAAGAACTTCTCAAGAAGTTGAATAAAGTTAGAGGCCTTGCACAACCCAACATCAAACCCTACTACAGGCTTTGAAATCAAAAGTAACAGAAATCAAAACAGCCCAGAACTGGTATAATGATATATACATATAATAACGGGACAGGATAAAATTCTAGCAATAGAAGCATTTACCTATAGGCAACTGATTGTCCAAAAAGAAAAAAAAAAGGACCAAAATACATTAAATGGGAGAAGGAAACCCTCTTCAACAAATAATGCTCGAAAATTTGGATCTCCATCTGCAGAACAATGAAATAGGACATATACATCAGCTGATGCACAACAGCGAATTCAAGATAGATTAGAGACCAAAATGTAAACTTCAGCACTATCAAGAGTGAACCACAAAGAGCACAAAAGAAAATGTTCTGAAATTGTCTGTGGCAATGATTACACAATTATTTGTAATATGATTAAATGGCTAAATTGTGTGATAGGTGAAATATCTGCCAATAAACTGTATTTAAAAAAAATTTATTGGGGGCTCTTACAGCTACTACAACAGTACATCACTTGTATCAAGCACATTTGCACACATGAATAAACTGTATTTTAAGGGGTGAAAGTAAACACAAAGTCAAACTCATTGTAATGGAGTTTACTCCAACTCTGACTACACAGGACAGAGAAGAACTACCAAATAGAGTTTCCAAAGCTAAAAACCTTTGTGCAAATGGACTTCCACACCTTTCTTCCACTGAGCAATTATTGGGGTCAAACTGCTGAGCTTTTCAATGAGCAGCTGCACACTTCACCACTGACCACTATGGGCTGCAGGTAGAAGAACAAAATGTGTGGTCTTCTTTACTGAAGAGCTTATGAAAGCAACCCCTTGTGGTGTAGTCAACTCCCACTCATGGCCACCCCATTGGTCTGGGTAGAACTGCTGTCTGCGTTTTCAGAAGTAGAATTCCAGGAAAGGGCCATGCTCGTAGGTGTTGGGTTGCTACCTTCAAGGTTGCCTGTTGAAGCCACCAACTCTCAGAGGGTAAAGATGAGATGGTTTTGGTAATGATTTTGACAGTCTGTGAACACCTATATGCTGCCCCTGGGAGTTGGAATATACTTAGTGCTAATAGGTTTAGTTTGGAGGGTTTTTAGATTTCCAAGGCTCTCTTTTGAACAGACTGTGGGTAGAATCAACACCCAATCTTTCTTTAGCAATCATTTACACCCTCCAAGGAATCTAGCAGTTTGCTGTCATTTTTGCTAGGTGGGATTGACCCATTAGGTATCGTATATACAACAGAACGAAACACTGCTCAGTCCTACACCATTCTTTCATGTTCCCATGTTTAAGTCTGTCTATTTGAAGTGCTTCCTCTCTTTTGCTGGCCCTGTGCTTTCCCAACCATGCTCTCCTTCTCCAAGGACTGGTCTCTACTAACAACATGTCCAAAGTATGTAAGATGAAGTCTTGTTCTCCTTGTCTCTAAGAGACAGGGAGCACTGTCGCTATACTTCTTTAAAAACAGATCAGTTTTTTCTTTTAGACGTCCACAGTATCTTTAATATTCTTCTCCAGTATCACAATACAAATGCATAGATTATTTTTATTTTTGGGGGGGTTCCTTATTCAATGTCCAACTTTCACATGCAAGTGAGGCAAGCTTGCTAGCTTGCTGAAATAAAATATTTAGACATGTGATATGTAACGTCCATTTGACTTCTTTCCTAGGTCTCTGAGTATCACCTTCTGCTAGTCTTAACTTAATCATGAGGTTTTTATGAGGAACATTGTGTGAGATGAAATATGAAAACATAGTTGGCAATAGATGAAGTGATACTGGTATATTTCATCTAGTGTTCTCTCTACCACTGTGACATTTCTTTTGGGTCCTCTAGTCTCTCTCTTTTTAAGGGTGGAGTGTCTGATCTGCATTCCCACAGCTTAGTCAGTTTCCCCACATTTGATGATTTTTGCTTTCCTGACAGAAACAGATGACTTGATTTTCCAGGGATGATAAATATATTTCTGTATAGGATAATCAGACATTCGTCACAATCCAGACTTGTTATACTCAACGATTTATTGTAACATAGTCTAAGCCATTATATTCAAGCAGTTATCACATATCTTTATGCCAACATTGTTAAAAATAACAAAGGCCTATTATCTTGAATGTGGGAAACTAAATCATCATATGGTTAGAGGGATTCCATGGGAACTTTTTCAACATATGTCCAATGATGTAAACAAAAAGTAAAAATATAGCATCCATTCTTCCTAGCATTCATGAATGCACCTAAGAAATCAGGAATTTGCCACATTTTACATAAAAAGACATTAAAAATATGTGTCTGCTCATATTAGCCTTTTAAAGCCTATTGATGCCAACTGTACAAGTAGAACAATTATTTATAGGCTTATCACAGAAATGTGTTCTTCATTAATTCATATTTTTCTCAGCCTCACATTACTTCTTAAGCCCATCCAGGTGGATTTTCCATTCCAGGGTAATTTAAAATTGAGAAAACTTGTGCATACCCTGTTTTTCAGTGCTTAAGTACTATTGAATGGGAAGAGCAACTTCTTATAGCTCATTTAACATTTTGTTAATTTGTTTACCCTAATTAACCTGAGTAATATCATAAATGCAAGCGTTGCTGGACTTTTTGAGTTAAAATTCACTTTGGAAAGGAAATAAATCATGAATGTTTTGCCAGAGGTATTTAGAAATATGCTTCTCACAACATTAAAGTGGAAAAATCACAAGTAACTGCCATTTTCCCAACACTACAATTCAGTGAAACGTGGCTACATCGAACATTTCCTTATATATGACATTCATTAAAATAGAAAAGGCCTCAGCTAACGGCTTGTAAAGTGACGTTTCCTCTATATAATATTTTCCTGTATTTAATGTTCAAAAAGTGTACTGCCCTGGAAACATTACAAAGAGCTTTCCTTGTAGATTTGTGCTTGCTGTTAAATTTATTGTGGGTTGTCCTTCTAGTTAGGGTTTCATAGTTCTTCACAGATTCAGGAACAAGGTTTGCCTTTTAATGCTATTAATAGGAAGCAGCAGGAGAAAGTTTACATTCCTGGGTGATAGTTCTTCAGTAACTGGCAATGTGTGTACTGTGGTCTGATAAGGTTGTAGTCTCTCCCATTTTTCTCCTGCCATGAGTATCAATTATGTTGTTCTTTGCCTTAATGGGCTGTTTGGAAATGATTTAATAACAAGGATATTTTGTTCATTCTGAAATGATTCTTTCCAATCCACTTTACCTATATGCAATTGAGCCAGAGACTCAATTTGAAAAAAAAGTCATCTGCATCGGTATAAGTTATGAAATATTCATTATTCTTTAGTTTAACAATTGATTCAGTGATATGCTGAAAATACTTTTCTTTTTTGTTTATATGAAATTAGCTGTTAGAAAAGAATTTAAGTTATTTTCAATTTTATTTTTTGTCTTTTATCACTTTTCAGATCAGTATTTAGATCTGATGATTAAGGAGTCTGGAGGGTTTTTAGGACTGTGATGCTTCAAAAAAATTTAAAGATTTTTTATTACTAGTCCTCTCCTTTATTTGTGGAATATAACTCACCCCCCCCCAAAACACCCACACTATATAACCTTACACAAGCCATTACATAAATACAGTGACAATATCCTAGTAAAATCTTGTTGTAATTTTATTTTTTTTTCCTTTTCTTATTTGCCCTCCTTCCCTCTCCTTTCCCCCAATAATAATGACATTATGAAATATTTAACTTTTTGAAATTGACTAATTAAATAAATCATTTTATTTGGGGCTTATCCAACTCTTATCATGATCAATACCTACATCAACTGTATGCACTCCACTTTTGAACATTTGTTGCCATCATCATCCTCGCAACATTATCCTTCCACTTAGCACCCCGATATCAGCTCCCCACATTTCCCCTTCCTCCCCACCCCTCCTCCCTCATGAACCCTTTAATAATTTACAAATTATCATTACTTTGTCATATCATACACTGTTCCATGTATCCCTTCACCCATTTCCTCATTGTCCACACCCCAGAGAGGAGGTTATATGTAGATTCCTGCAATTGGTTACCCCTTTCTACTCCACCCTCCTGGCATTACCACACTCACCACTGTTCCTGAAGGGATCATCTATCTGACCTGAATCCCCCATGTTTCCAGCTCTTACTCATACCAGTGTACATCCCCTGACCCAGCTAGACTACAAGGTATAATTGGGATCATGATAGTGGGTGGGAGAAAGCATTTAAGAACTAGAGGAAGGTTGTATATTTCAGAGTTGCTACACTGCACTGTGACTGCTCATCTCTTCCCTACGTCCCCTCTGTAAGGGGATGTCACTTCACCTATTGATGGGCTTTGGCTACCTAATCTGCACTCCCTCCCCCCATTTATAATGATATGATTTTTAGTTCTTTGATACTTGATACTTGATCCCTTTGATACTTCGTGGTCACACAAGCTGGTGTGCTTCTTCCATGTGGACTTTGTTGCTTCTGAGCCAGATGTCTGCTTGTTTACTTTCAAGCCTTTAAGACCCCAAAAGCTACATTTTCTGATAGCTGGGCTACATCCACTTTCTTTACCGCTTTTGCTTATGCACAAATTTGTCTTCAGTGATTGTGTCAGGAAATTGACTACTTTTACTGAGCATAAAGTCTTCCAATTGTGTCCATGTCATGAGGCATTTGACAGACTCATCATTGTTCTTTTAGGATGTGTAATATTCCATTGTGTGTACTGAAAGCATGTTCTACAACACATCCATAAGACTTTCAATTTCTCAGCAACAGATTTCATGTGTACATATTTAAAATGAAATTCTTGCAGTCAACCATTCTTCTACTGCTGTGTTATTTTGCAATCAGATTACTTTGCAATCAGATAAATGCTGATCCAAATGTATCATCTCATTTTTAAAAATAAAAACATTTTTGAGTTTTTACTATGTCAGATGCTAGCCACAGTAGCACAACGTTAGGCACAAATAGCATTACTGTCCTCATCTGCGTGATTTTCCAGAGAAAGAACAGGTGTTTGCTTTAAACTAGATTAAGTAAGAGGTACAAATGGATTATGTGCTACATTGCTAAAGAGAGGTTTGTGGTTCAAATATGTCCATAGAACTTAAAAATATTTCCACCATGCTTATTTTAATTTGACACAAAAGTAGAATTGTGCACTGGAAAATCAGTAGCCAAGAACCCTTTGGAGCATGGTAAGGTTGCCATCAGTTAAAATTTGCTGCAGCTATTAAAAAAAAACAACAGATTCTATGTTGTTTTTATTAGTAGTCCTTGAGTTGATTCTAGCATATGGTGAACCCATCCATGCGTGCAGAATAGAATGCCTTCTGAAAGCAGATGGTCAGGCTTATCTTCTGGTACTCCTCTGAGTGGCTCTAACTACCGACTTTTTAGTTTAAAGTCTTATACATTTTTCCCACCTATGGACTCTGTTTACATTACTGTTATTAGTTGCCATGCAGTCATTCATGACTCATGGTGAACTCTTGCATACGGTGTAGAACCATTCTTTAAGGTTTTCAAGGCTGCAATTTTTCAGAAGACCAGATCCATCTTCTGGCTGAGCTAAAATGTCAACTTTTCAGCAGGTCAGTGTGGTTATTAGGTGTTGTTTGGCAGTTTTTGACTTATACTGACCCAACACACAACAGAACTGCTTGGTCCTGTGCTAGCCTCACACTTGTTTGGGCCTATTGTTACAGCAATTCATGTCCTTGAAGGTCTTCCTTGTTCTCCTCATCTCGACTTTATCAAACACGGTGTCCTTTTCCAGGGACTAGTCTCTCCCAATAACATGGTCAAAATACAAGAGACAAAGTCTCACTATTTTCAGTTCTAAGGAGATTCCGGTTGTACTCCTTCCAAGACAGACGTGTTTGTTCTTTTGCTAGTCCATGGTACTTTCAATATCATTCTCCAGCCCTATAATTCAAATGCATCGGTTCTTCTTCTGTCTTATTCATTGCTCAACTTTCACATGTCTATGAGGTGGCTCAAAATACTGTGGCTTGAGTTAGGTGTACCTTAGCTCCCAAAGTAGCATTCTCATCCTTCAACACTTTCAAGAGGTCTTGGGCAATGTGTTTACCAGGTGCAGTATGCTGCTTGATTTATTCAGTGCTGCTTTCATGAGAAGTAATTGTGGAGCCAAGCAAGACAAAATCCTTGGCCATGTCAATCTTTTATGTTTAACATGATGCTCCATATTGGCCCAGATATGATGATTTTGCTTTTCTTTGAGTTGAAATCCATACTGAAGAATCACAATCCTTAATCTTCATCACCAAGTGGTTCAAGTCTTCCTCACTTTAAGAGAAGTTTGGGTCATCTGAACATTGCAGCTCATCCACCTGCATATCATGGTTGTTAATAAGCCTTCTTCCAATCCAGATCCCAGCTTCTTGGATTATTTGTTCAGTTTACAGACTGAAAAAAATGTAACCTTCCTGAGCATCTTCCTTGATTTTAAACCATGCTGCATTCCCATGCTGTTCAAGGAACTGGCTTTTGGTCCATGTGCAGGTTCCATATGAGTGCAATGAAATGTTCTGGAATTTTCATTCTTCAAGCTCAGTAGAGCTACGGAGAGTATCATGCAGGCTATGTGTAACAGCGGCAATGTGTGATGGTGGCATTTAAATGGAATCAGGAAAGATGGGAGGGGAAAGCCAATGGAAGGAGTAGTATGAGGGTTGGGAAGATTCTTAGCATTGCAATCAGGCAATATGAAGTTTTCAAGGAACTGAAAGTTTGAGACCAAGTTTGAGAGAGAAGTGAATCAGGGTTCCCGCATCTCCTTTCCCAGCACAACGCAGGCAGAAAAAACTACTTGCCACGTGAGCGCAAGTAAACCAAAACAAAAAGGCATATTTCCTAAGCAAATTCTAGAGTCCAAATTCAACTGCACCATGACACATTCTGTGCTGATTGCACTTGTAGCCTCACACAGTTGGAATGGGAACCGAATTTAAGGAACTATTTTTTAATAGTCTTTGATAATCTGGAGACTGAGGAGGATGCTATTACCATCAGAAAGTGGTTCTATTGAATTGAAATGCGGTATAAGGACATAGACACGCCTTTGGAAATTAATGAGGGTCCTGCAGTGTAACAACTCTCAGCGTGCTTTCATTCTCACAAATCAGGGGAGGAGAAGCGCTTGTCCCTTGCCTGGGTGCTGATTGGAGCGTGCCTGCCTCTGTTCCCTCCTGTCTGAGTTCCAAAATAGAATGTTATGACTCAGAGCTTCTGGCTTTCCTGGATTGTCAGTCTGGAAAGTAGTGAGAGAAATAATGAAATCCAGGTGTGTGCCCTGCATACGAGGTCTTCTTTTGATTTTTTTTTTGTTTTTCTTCAAAGACAGAAAAAGAGAAAGGTCACTGTCGTCTTTGGGAAAAAGCCCAGAAGTGTCCGCTGTGTTGGCAGTGCTGGTAGTGTTGGCAGTGGAGTGTCAATCAAGGCAGTGATATTGGAGACAGTGACAGAAAATTTGGGAAAGGCTCTCTGGGGTTTGGCGGCTGTGGATTGTGGTCCAGCAAAGAGAGGGCACTGTGACCTAACCCACTGTGAACTCCAGACCTTTCAGGGAGTGGGGTGCGGGTTGCGGCGCTTTGGGGGCAGCAGTAGCAGATATATGAAGTGATTAATAACAATAACAAGAATATTTACTCTGGGTGTTTTCAAGCTCAGTTCACTTAAAATATGCACCCAAATTTTGAGGTATCGATGTCAGAACCCTGTCATAGATTAGGACACTGAGACACAGATATGTTACAAAACTCAACCGATTTACAAAGCAAGCAAACATGAGGGCAGAGAAACAACAAAGGTCACTTTTTATTTTTATTGTGGTAAAATACATACACAACATTGGTGATTTATTTTCAACTGTACAACCTAGCATAATTCATCACACTGATGAAGTTGCGCAACTGTCACTACTCTGTTCCCAAAACTTTTTCATCACCCCAAACAGAAACTCTGTACCCATTAAGCAACATCTTCCCATTTCCTCCCCATCCCCTAACTCTGGTAACCACTAGTAAGCTCTCTTTCTCTAAGGATTAGTCTATTCTAGATATTTTATATAATTGGGATTCTCTGTCATTTGTCCTATTGTGTGTGACTTATGTCTTTTAGCATACTGATTTCAAGGTTCATTCACATTGCAGGAGGTGTTAGAATTGAATTTCTGTTTTTATTGTGGTAAATATATACATAAAACAATTTCACATTCAATTTTTCCATGTATAATTCAGTGATGTTGATTACGTTCATCAGGTTCTTTGATGATTGCCACTATCCATTTCCATATTATTTCACAATTAACATAAATTTCATGATCCCTAAACAATGTTTCCCCCTTTCCCCTGCCTCTTACTCCTGGCAGTCACAGATGCTCATAGCCTAATAAAATATTCTGTTGTACTTATACACCACCCTGGGTACATTCCTTAATCTGATAATGGACACTGGCACTGTTTCCATCTTGTGAATAGTGCTTCGGTGAATATTTGTAGGCTTGTGCCATTTGAATCTCTGCTTTGAACTTTGGAGGTGGGGGAAATGTAACCCAGGGGTTATCAGAAAGATGCTAACTTGTGCTTTATGTATTATGCAATTGACTCCATAGGTAATGACAGATTATGGAGAATTTGCATAGAATAAGAATTCTAAAATACTTGTGTTCATGCAGAACCTGTACATAGATCCATTGTCAGTGATTAGAACTAACAGAGGAATATCGTCTGTTTTTAAATTAGGAAAAGTTTCTGTCAAAGTTATATCCTGTTGTCTGGTCAATAAATAATCTGAGATGTTGGTCCACATGAAGAAGAACGTGGTATCAAGATTGGAGGAAAACTCATTAAGAATCCTCCAGGATTGGTCATCATTAAGATGCCCATCTTCTGCAATACTAAGATGACACATTATTGCTATCTGAAAGTAAAACAGGCTTGGAGCACTTAGTAATGAAGACCAAAGATGACATCTTTTCAGTATAGAAAGAAACTAATCCTGACTACTGGACCAATTGACAACATCATGATAATTGGGAAAAAGATCGAGGCTATCATAGGTGCCAGATGACTTGGATTCTCAGTAAGTTCCAATGCATGCAATAGCAATTCAAAGGACATTACCTTGGGCAAATCCTTCAAAGTCTGTAAGCAAGGACATTACTTTGATGTCTATGGTGAACCCGATTCAAACCATTGTGTTTTCCCTCACCTTGTATGCATTCAAAAGATGGACTATGAATAAGAAAAGCCAGAGAATAATTGAATCCTTTAAACTAAGATCTTGGTGAAGAGTACTAAATATACAGTGGCTTGCCAGAATATTAAACATACCATGGGCTGTCAGGAGAACAAACAAATTTTAGACTTGATTTGAAACTTTGGTTGATGTGATAATTTTATGTCATGGAATAAAATGGCATAATAATAATAATAATATTTTCATGGTATTGTGGAAAATTGTACAAGCCATTTGGGTGTCTACATGGTTCTTTTTTAGTTGAGATTTTTAATATATATATATCATTCCATATTTCAATCATATCAAATATAATTGTACAATTGCTACCACAATTAGTTTCCCAACAATCTTTTTCTACATGTAATCTTTGACATTGTCTCCCTTTTACCTCTACTTATCCCCCTCCCACTGCACCTCCTTCACCTGAACCCCTTATTCTATTTTCTGTTAGATTCATCAATCCTGGGGTCCATGTACTGAAAAAGGGAAAAGCATATGATACAGCTTTAAGAGGGAGTCCTCCATTAACATAAAATGCCTCTGAGTTAGACTCTACTATGAAAAAAATAAAAACAAAAATATGTAGAAAACAATATAAGCCAAAAATACAAGAAATTTCGTAACTAGACCAAATCCAGCCCACATTACAGGGAGGAATCTACTAACAAAGTTTTAACTGTTCAAGTCAGATTTATGCCTTTGATCTTCTATACTCCTTTCTCCCTAGCACTTTATTTAATGACCACTTTCCTCTCATCCATCAGTTTTAGACAGGGGGAGTTCTGCAGTGGTTTATTTCCTGGGTAGTTCCACAAATGATTCTTGGGCCCCCACTCTCCTCCATTGCCATCTGTGCAGTGGATTCTCACACATTAAGCTCTGATACCAATCTCTCCTTTGACTTTGGGTTACATGGATGCCAATACTTCAGTGACTGGTGATGGTGCACTTCTTTTATATGGACCTGGGTGACATCTCACTCAGAGCGCTGCTTGTTTGGAGACAAGCCTTTAAGACCCCAGATACAATTTTACCTGATAGCCGAGCACCATCTAAATTCTTTGCCATATTTTGCCATAGCACCCATATCTTATGTGTTCCTTTCCTGAGGGCGAGTAGATAGCAGGACTACCTACATGGTTCTTGATGAAAAAAATTAATCTTACTTTCTTTACAAAACCATGAAGTAAAATGCAAAGATACCAAATACCCAATGTTTAAATTACTCCCAAATAAAATATTAAAAATATTCTTAATGAGAAACTTCAACTTACCCTGTTTTGCCAAGTATACTGCTTGAATTGGCTATATGAAATTGATGGTCAAGACTTTTAGATGATAATCTCATCTATATTTTAATGTTCCTGATGGCTGAGAAACTTAAAATTGGAAAATTACTAAACATTCAAAATATATAGGATTTAAAATTATATTTTAAAATGTTAAGCAGGGAACCAAAGATGAGGTCTTCAGGGCCAGCCCCAAGAATGCACTTGAGAGGACAGCACTGAAGCTACAGCTCAAAGAGAGGGGCATGTCTGATCAGAGCACATGGGAGCAAAGGAAGGGGGAGGAAGAGAGAGGGGAGCTCATCCTGGCCCACAAAGCCCTGAGGATGACATTCTGCTCAAAATATCCAATGCACAGAGAGAACCATATGATGGATCATACCACAAGACTCGACATCCCTCATTGATCCATAACATCATGGGGGACAACTCTAAAGACAAAATGTGAGAACTGTGCCGGCTCTGACCCCACCACACCAGGGAGAAACATTAAGGCATGCAACAGAGCAGTAAAGCAATGAAGTCCCTAGAGAATACCAAGAATAGACTTTAGGACCAGGATGTGTCACCCCATCAGACTTGATGGGAATACACTCCAAAGGTCAACAAATAAACAATTTATAAGTTTTTCTTTTGCCATTTTTGTTGTTGCTGTTTTGCAACATCTTATTTTTGTGCTTATTATTTTCTCTGCATGTCTATTTAGATAAGATAGGTGGGATAAAAATCTGGAGGAGAAAGCAGGGGACTGAAGGTTTTGGGGAGGACACAGGAGAGGGGGAGGTGGGGGAAAGAAAGGGTGTGTGTGTCAATAAACCCAGGGACAAGTGACCTAAAATCTATGGTAAGGAGTGTATAGGATGCTTGGTGGATTTTGATAAGGGCAATGTAGCCAAGAGGAATTACTGAAACCCAAATGAAGGCTGAACATGATAGTGGAACAAGAAAAAATTTTAAAGGAAATAGAGAAAAAAATTAGGAAGCAAAAGACATTTATAGAGGCCTAAATACAGGTATGCATATGTGTAAATATATTTATATATAATGATAGGGAAAAATATTTGTACATATATTTATATGTTAAGGATTAAGGTAGCAGATGGACACTGGGCCTCTACTCAAGTACTCCCCCAATGTAAGAACACTATGTTTTAATAGCCTGGCATTCAGTGATGCTCACCTTCCTGACTCCATTGCTGAAGACAAAATGGGTGCATAAGCAAATGTGGTAAAGAAAGCTGATGGTGCTAAGCTATCAGAAGATATAGTGTGTCAGGTCTTAAAGGCTTAAAGATAGACAAGTGACCCTCTAGCTGGGAAGCAACAAAACCCACTTATAGAAGAAGCACACCAGTCTGTGTGATCATGAGGTGTCAACTGGATCAGGTATCAGTAGTCAAAAACCCAGAATAAAAAATCATATCAATGTGATGAGGGGCAACAAGGATGGAGACCAGAAGTCCTTATGTAGACATTGGACACCCCCTTAGAGAAGGATCATAAGGAAAAGATGAGCCAGTCAGGGTGCAGTATAGCACTGATGAAACATACAACTTTCCTCTAGTTCTTTAAAGCCCCTCTCCCCCACTTTCATGACCCCAATTCTACCTTGCAAATTTGGCTAGACCAGAGCATGTATACTGGTATAGATAAGAGCTCTCAACACCGGGAATTCAAGACAGATAAATCCCTCAGAACCAATAATGAGAGTAGTGATATCAGGATAGTAAGGGGAAGGTGGTGGGAGGAAGGGAAAACCAATCACAACAATCTACATACCCCTTCCCACTAAGGGGGACAGACAACAGAAAAGTGGGTGGAAGGAGACAGTGGTTAGTGTAAGACATGAGAAATAAAATTATTAAGGGTTCATGAGAGAAGGAGAAAAATGAGCTGATACCAAGGTCTCACGTAGAAAGAAAATGTTTTAAAAAAGCCCATCAATAGGTGAGGTGACATCCTTTTGTTACAAGGAGGAGATGAGCCAGTTAAGATACAGGGCAGGAGCTATGAAATATGCAATCTTCCTCTAGTTCCCATGCTGCCTCCCACCCACTATCATGACCCCAATTCTACCACATAAATCCAGCCAGACCAGGAGACGTACAGTGAAGTTGGAAACATGGGAAACTTAGGATAGATGATCCATCAAGACTAGTAATAGGAGTGATAATACCAGGAGGGTGGAGGGATGGAGGAATAGAAAGGGAGAACCAACTTCAGGGATCTGCATGTAGCCTCCTCTCTGGGGCACGGACAACAGGGAAGTGAGTATTGGGACACACTGTACAGTGTACAGGATGAAAAAATAATTTGTAAATTACTAAGGGTTCAAGGGGAAGGGGGGGAGGAAGGGTAATATAGAGAGCTGATAATGGAGAGCTGGAGGGAGGGAGAATGTTTGAGAGTGATGATGGCAATGTGTGTGTAAAAGTGGCCTGCATATAACTGATGTTGTTAGGGATTGTGATGGGAGTTGTATGCGCCCCCAATAAAATGATTCATTAAAAAAAAGGGGGGGTAGGGGAAAGGGGAATTTTTTTTAAAAGAGGAGCTTGTGCCAAGGGCTCAAGTGGAAAATATTTGGAAATGTATGTGGCAACATGTGTGCAAATGTACTTGATACAAATGACGTACTGAATGTTGTAGTAGCTGTAAGAGCCCCCAATAAAATCAATAAAATTATTTAAAAAAATGATGCATCTGTACAAATGTGCTTGACATGTGGATATTTGTATGGATTGTGATAAGAGCTGTACAAGCCCCCAACGAAATGATTGAAATGTTAAGAAGTCTATTTTTTTTTCATTGATTGAACATGTCTTTCCATGAATGCAAATGATTTCAGATTGAATGGAGCATCTTCCTATCAAGTATTTCCTACTAAAAAGCTCTCTTTGAGTCAGTCGATGTGTTATTAGAATCAGGCCGCTGGCTTGGACACCATACACTGGGACCTAGTGAGCCCAAGAATCCAACGCAATTAATGCAAACGTGGAGTTGGGATCAGCATCGACCTTTGAGTTGGTCAGGAGCTCTTGTGCCGCTGCTTTGACCTGACCTCAGCTTATGTGTCTACATGCATATCCATGTATATGTTACTGCGATCAATATGATCTAGAGTGACCTACAAATAGCATTCACTCTAGATCCAGATTAAACTATAATTCTTTAAAGAGCTGTAAAATCTCTTGACCAACTTTGTATGAAAAGGAGAGACCCTGTGTAAGCAAAGCACTATTAAAAACAAAGAACAAATACTTTACCAAAGTAGTTAAGATAGACAAATATTGGTACCATGACAGCTATATAGTTCAAGGAAGCAGAACTGAACACCTGTAAGAAAGTTAATTCACCTATGGAAAGCTGATCTTTAACAAAGTGCTACAATGTATTAAGTGAGGAAGAGGCTGTCTCTTTAGCAATCAGTGCTGGCAAAACAGGACACCCACTTACAGGAAAATCAAACAGTATCCATATCTCTCACGGTATGCAAGAATTTACTCAATAGCCCTCACACCTAAAGATAAAACCTAAAAGTATAAATAACAACCAAGAAAAAATAGGGACAAAGTTAAGGATTCATATTCATGGTTTAATTGCAATATTAAACATAACTAAAAAATGTAAAAACAATAGAAGATGAACTAGATAATTGGATCCTCCTAAAATTTAAACATATGTGTACATCAAAAGACTTACTCCAAACAGTAAAAGGAGAACATACAGATGGGGAAAAATAAGTTGTAGCAGTGATGTATTGGACAAGGGACGAATATCTAAAATTTATAGAAAATGTTAACATCTCAAAACAAAAGGACAGATAATGCAATTTAAAAATTGGGCAAAGAGCATGAACAGAACCTTAACTAAATAAGACATTCAGGTGGTCAAAAAACACATGATGAAATGGACCTAATCATTAGCTATTAGAGAGATACAAATCAAAAGTAGATATTTACTTTCAGCAGAAAACAATCCATGTGACAGGATTGTGAAGAGACCAGAGATCACATACACTGTTGGTTGGGACTATACAATAGTGCAAGCACTGAGAAGAGTTGCACTTCCTTAAAAAGTTAGAAATAGAAGTACCATGTGATCTAGAAATATCACTGCATGGTATAGAAAAGTTTAAAAAATTCATGGAAAAATTATTTTTCCATGATTTTTTTGAAGTACCCTTGTATCTATCCTGCATAAAAAGAACTATGGCACAAATAGCTATATGCACACCCGTATTCATCACAGCATTATTGAAAAAAATGGAAACAATCCAAGTGCCTATCAGCAGATGACTGGATAAGCAGGCCATGCTATGTACACACAATGGAGTACCATGCAATATTAAAGAATAAAAATGTGAAACCTCACAATATGGATGAGCTTTCGTGAACACAGTGAAATTCAATAACAAAAGTATAGCATGCATACTATAGGTATGAGTACTGTATGAGCTAACTATTATAAAATCTCAAGAAAATGTTTACACTTAAAAAGAAATAGCCTTTGAAGGTTGCTAAGTGGGAACCCTGGTGGCTTAGGGGTGACGAGGGGGGCGACTACTCGCAAGGAGATCAGCTGCAGGAGAGAGAGCGTGGTTTCTACTCCTGTTAAGAGTTACAAGTCAGAAGCCACGAGAAGGCGGTTCCGCTCTGTTGTATAGGGTCAGGATGCGTTGAAACGGACTAAATGGCAGTGTGAGGGAAGGGACAAAGAGATCTGGTGCCACAGTGCTGGACACTGGCTTGCTTTTTCAGCAGTTGGACTCCAGCAGCTGCTCAGAGGGAGAAAGATGTGTCCAGCACTTCCCATCGTGGTTTCCAAACCCAAACTCAGTGTTGACTCATAGCCACCTTCTTGGGTTTTGCAAATGGTAACTGTTGATGAGAGCAGAAAGCCCAGTCTTTCCCCCATGGAGCTGCGGGTGGTTTTGAACTGTGACCCTGTGGACAGACTCAGAAGGCCTACGGAGGGTACTGCAAGTCAGCACAGCTCAGTGCCAGTTGGCTGAGTGAAGGGTGGAAAAGCAAAAACAACAACAGCAACAACAACCAACCCAACTAAACAAACCCAAATGTAATGCTATTGAGTTGTTTCTGACTCACAAAAGGTTTCCCAGGCTTTTAATCATTATGGGAGCATATTAACCTCAAAAGTCTCTAATGGAGCAGCTGGAAGATTGGAACCACTGGCCTTAAGGATAACAGTTGAAATCTTACCAGTATTTATGGGAAAGATCCACAAAAGTCCTTCTTGGGTGACCAGAAAGGCACTAAACATTAAGGTCAGCACAAAATGATCAAGTCAAAGTAAGACAATGAGAGAAACGCAGGAGTTAAATGCAAGAAGGGTAACTATTGTTATATTTACATGTTAAGAGAATCATTATATATTCCCATCCTGGGGACACAAACTCAAAACTGGTTCAGGAAAGAAAGTCATTGCAAGTAAGTGGGCGGACAGGTCAGAATCTTCTGTAGATCTCCAGCTGCCTGATGCTGGTTAGGAATGTGGAGATGCTTTTCTATGTCTTCCAAGTATTTCAAGAAAATCCATAACTCTAGATTTTTTTCAGTGTCAGCTTTCAGAAGACTCCACCAAACACATTGGAAACCAAATCTAAACTTGCTCCTACTATCAAATAATACCGCCCAATTGGAAAATTCATGGTTTGGGAACATAGCTTTTGAGAAGAAGTATTCACTGTTCAATATTTTAAAAGGAAGAACATTTAGTTTAAACAGGGGTCTGCTTTTCAACAACAGCTATATTTTTATGAAGGAAAAGAAAAAATTATTCTAAGGGAAGAAGATGGAGCAGGAAGTTCTTCACAGAATGATAAAAACAAATCTTAAAAAGTGTGTATTCAATGCCATGCATACATAGTCCGGAGCCAAACAGAGATCATGTTCTCTGTGCTGTGCCTAATCATTATTCACATTCTTTTACTAGTCTAGAAATCATTCTGGGAAACAAATTTCCAGTTGTTGAAAGCAGATATAATTTTCCTAAAATGAAATGATTTTCCAACGAAATATTTTTATCCAAGGGTCAGGCTTGGGAATGACAGCTGAGGTGTTTATGGTCAGCTTCCAATTATCTAGAACCAGACTGTTGGCTTTTCATATTAATTTTCCTTTCCTTTACAAGTTCTCTATTTTACTGCTCCTATCATTGCCATCATGAGATTGGATGAAAGACCAATAGGATGTGGTTTTGCTAGCAATTCTTTTAAGAGTCAGTTTGAGAAGCATTGGGAACCTAAGGCTTAATTTAAATTTATAGTTTTGGCATATTATATTTATACATTTTCTGCCAATACTCCTTTTGGTTAAATAGTTGAAGGTGATTAGGATTTGTGAGTCTTCCCTTTCCAAAACAGCAAGAATTTTTGGTGCTTTGCCGTGAGAGGAGAAAAGTCCAACTTTTTATATGAGAAGCAACAGGATAAATACTGGATACCAGTAACTGCTCCAACAGGGCTATCACACAGTGAAGCAAACTACAACCTTCCTTGATACAGATTTTCACATCATCTTAGTCTTAGGTTTCTTGCATAGAAAACAATCTGATGGACAAAATTGGTTGTTTTCTGTAGAGCATCAGAGTTTATACCCAGGAGCCTCAGAGGATTTGAGAAGAGGCTCTTGGTCTACTTATGCAGTAAGACTGTTTATTTATAGAAGACAGTAGGCTGCTAAATAGTTTGAAAAGTACTACTCTAGGGCTAATCATATGTCTGCCATGTCCATATCTTCCTGTGCTTCATTCCTGTGGTAGTTATATAAATGTGTCAACTTGAAGATCTATGAAAGTGTATGGGTGGAGTCAAACTTGTCAACCAAGTCTCAATCTGATGACTCCTTGATGGTGTAAGAGTGTGAGACAATGGGGGCTGCTCTCTCTGTCCTCACTCATCTTTGTGATTGCTGACCACCCTCTGGGCACCCAGAGCTCTGCCACGTGTATACCAACCTTGGATCCACATGGGTGCACCCAACAGCCTGTGATCATTCTGTATTCTGCATCATTGTATGTGGCTGCGCAAGTCTGAAGATGGACTGATGAACTACTGTTGGAATATGGACTGGAGTTGGATGGGCTGGGATGCTTTATTGATATATAACTACTCCTTGATATCAAGCTCTTTTTGTTTCTCTAGTCAACCTGGCCCAACACAATTCCATAGAGGGAAGCTACTATCTCTCTTTGTTGATGAGCCAATCCCTACCTGTCACAGGGTAAATCATGTCCCCACAAAAGATAAGGCAAAGCTTTCATTCCTGTACCTGTGAATGAGAAGTCCTGGTGATACAGGGGTTATGTGCTGGGATGGGACCTGCAACACCATCAGTTCAAAACCACCAGCACCTCTGCAGGAGGATCAGATGTTCTACTGCCTGCACCATCAGGCCACAAGGAGTTTGAGTCAATTTTATGGCAGTGAGTTTTTCTTTGACTTGTGAATGTGATTCTGATCAGAAGTGTTCTTTTTTAATGCTGATAAGAACATGAGTATGGCAAGTCCTAAACCTAATTTCTATTCCTTCTGAGTGGTGTCATAAAGAAAGCAGAATAGACTTAGTTGATGTTTTATGTTGATGGCGGCTTTTTTAAAGACAAGCTTGTAAGACCCCAGATACTATTCTTCTGATTTCTCATCATACTGTTCTATAGAACTATTTTCTTCAGTGATCCATTTGTAAGGATAAGTATTGTGTGAGGTTATCTCTTAAAAATTGTTTGTTCTTAGATGAGGACTTCAGGTAGAGTGTGAGCTCAAAATTCATTCATGTATGCAAGGTGTATGCATAACACTTTAGTGGTAATGTTATCTGCTTTTGGGGGGATACTATAAGTGACATTCATGGGGCTTTAGTAATTCTAATAACAGTTATTGTTAAATTAGCCTCTGGTATAGAATGCAGAATATTGTTGAGATAGATGGAATATTATATGGGAAAACTCTTTAGACTCTTACATGGGATATTCCATTATATAGCTGATAAACTTACATGATTAAATCCTGTTTAAGAAAAAGCATACAAGTTTCATTCACACTTATCCTCTATGGCAGAACTTTGTCTCTAGAGCTAAGACATGTCTTAAAAAGCTAAGAAAATCTGCAAGTGTTAAATATATGATAGTCTTAATTGGGCAATCTCAAAATGAAGAGGTTTGAATGGAAGTCCAATGATTTCCAATTTCAAAACCATAGGGTAGCTATCTTCCTCTTCTCTCTCTTGGGCATTACAGTGTTAAGTAACATATAAAGGTGTATATTAGCTCTTTTAATCTGCAACAGGTGTGTTTAAGGTAGCGTCTGGTTCACATGGTTTCTCTGAAACTTAGTTCTTTGTGGTGTGGCCCATGTACTATTCTGTACAGCTTGAGAGAACAAGATCTGAAAAGTCCAGGTAGCCTATAGAACAGGGCCTGGGTCACAGAAAATTGAAAAGATACTTTGTTAAACATGCATACTTGGCATGTTCTCACCCATAGAAGACCATAAAGGCAAGCTGTAGGATGACTAAATCACTACATATGTGCCAAATTACATTACTGCATAGCTGCAGTGTCCTGTGGGTTTCTGGGAATACAGACCTTTACAGGAATAGAAATCTGGATAGCTCCTTTGTGGAGAGACTGCTGGTTTTGAATCGATGACCTTGCAGTTAGCAGTCTAATGTATATCCCATTATGTCACTAGGGCTCCAAGGTATCCCTAGACAAGGGCTAATAAACGGTGTCTTTGACTGAGAGTTCCAGAAGTAGTAACACAAAACCGAATTCACTGCCATTGAATCAACCCAACTCCCAGAGACCCAGAGGACAGGATAGAACTGCTGTGGTGAGTTTAAGATACTAACTCTTTGGTGGGGTGGGGGTGGGGTAGAAAACCTCCTTCTTCACAGAGCCACTGGTGGCTTGGAATTGCTGACCACGTAGAGAGCAGCCCAACACGTAACCACTAATGTCATCAGGGCTCCTCCCAGAAGTAGTAAGAGATGATTACATTTGTGGCATATTTTGAAATTAGAGTCAAGAGGTCTTGTTGGTGAACTTTAAGTATGGCCTATGAGGGAAAGCCACAGACCGAAATAATCACTTGCACTGTGGCTCTCTCAATTGCATGAACAAAACCATTTGCTGAGGAAAGAAGGGCTGGAAGAGGAATCAGTAGTTCTATTGTATGCATTTAAGTTTGAGATGCCTATTAGATATAGACATATAAGTGGGGTTGGTCAGGAGTTGGATAGCCAATTGAGGTATTTATAGGAAAGACTGAGATTGGAGATCAAACTTACAGAGTCTTCAGTGTAGAAAGGATCTCCCACCCCATCCCAGGACTGGCAACAAAATTCCACAAACAGGGTGTTGTGGAAGAGGAGAAGTTTTTCATTTTACCATTCTGGAGATGGGAATCTGAGATCAGAGTTGGATGTGTTGATTCATGTGTGGGCTGAGAAAATACCCATGCCTCATTTCAGCTTCTGACGGCTTCAACAGTTCTGATTTGCAGCAGTAGCATTTTCTTTCTCTGTCTGAGCATCCTTTCTCTCTCCTTGTGTCTCTTCTCTACACATGAAAGGTTTGATACCCAACCTATCGCCGTATGACCTCATGTTAATGAAACAGACACAGGACTTTGAATCAGTTTAGGCCATTCCAGTTCAAGCCTTGCTTAGCTCCCATGGACATCTTGATAAAATGTGCTTTATGGTTCTGTTCATCTGTGGCAAAGAGACAAATTCTCAGCACTACAGTGAACCAGTTTGAAAGCTTGCATTGATAATATCTTCAGAAGCTTGTATTTCCAGCCAGGTTCAGGTTCACATTCATGGGGTGAGGACTTGCTTCTTTCTTTCGGAGGCATGATTTAATTCTTTCTTATACTTAAAACCATGGGACTAGATGAATGTTTTTGAGAATGTCAAGAGAAAACAGCAGAATGCCTAAAAAATAAGCCCTATGAAGCATTAACATTTGGAGGTGGGATGGCTGGTGTGTGGAGAGAGGAGAAAGATGAATGATCTGCTGCCTGCTACTTTATTCTACTTTCAGGTTGTACATCTATATAATCCAGAGGAAATAGCTGGGATCTAATAAAACCTACAGATGTAGATTCAAAACCTTAGAGAGTCTTTATAGTGATTACTTCTCAAATATATCAACCAAATGACCTTTAAAAAAACATAATCATGACTATAGCATGACATGAACATATTATGACAAAAAATACTAATAGAAGTAAAATAGCAGCAATGTGCAGAATTGTGAGATATTATCAAATCCCTAGGTTTATCGTTATTTAAAGTAATTGTTAAAGAGTTAATAGTGTCTAAGGCTGGGGTTTCAATGAAAGCAATAAAGTTATAATTCACTCTTTCCCTCTTTGGACAGAGGAGTTAAATTTTGCTTGAGTTCAAACTGTATTTTGGTCCCATATTAATTTCAGATGGATCAAAAACAATGAATGTTTTTATTACTTTATTTTCTTCTTAGTCTTTTGCAAGACATTTGTCTATGCTTTGGTGAGAGTTTATATAGCAAACTAATTTGCCTTGCAATAGTTCATACACAGATTGTCCCATGACATTCGTTGCCATTCTTCCACTGTGTCCACTGTGTCAGCATTCTTCCCATTTCCATAATGGGCTCCCTGCTTCCATCCCTCTGGTTTCCCTGACCCTCTCTAACTTTTCATGTTTGCTAATGGGCAGATGTTACTCTTTTTAATCTCATATAGTTGATTTTCTAAGGAGCACAGTCCTCCCACGTATTGTGAGTTCATATTATTTGAATGAAAGACTTTAGTTCCAAGTTAAAAGATTTTCTTAGGACAGTGGTCTAAAAGGTTTCTCCAGTTAAATATGGTCTTTTATGAATTTGATTTTTTGTTAATTTTTCATCCACTCTAACTGGCACCTTCTTTTATGTACCTCATCAAAGAATTTGGCAGAAGTTGCTGGGTACCATCTAGTTCTTCTGGTCTCAGGTTATGGGAGGATGTTGTTCATGTGGGCTATTTGTATTTTGGACTAATAGCTTTCTTGAGTCTTCAGTTTTTCTTCTTTTTATATAATCTCTTTTGCTCCAGATGTGAAAAGAGCAATGATTATATCTTATGTGGTCCTACTCAATACTTTTCTTTTAAGAAGGGATAACTGAGGATATGGCTGCTATTGCAAATTTTGGTTTAAAAAAGGTTTCTATAGAAAGAATAGGGTCTGTGGTCTTAAAGACTTGTCTTATGACAAGTAGCCATCTATGTGAAATTACATATAAATCGACACACCAGCCTGTGTGATCTAAGGATTGTAACTAATAAAAATCCAAGACCAGTTTAATGAATTGTATTACTGTTTAAATTCTGAGCCCTTGGTTTGGAAGAGGCTATGGATGACAATGAGTGCTCCAGATCCATTTGCAGCATCCACACATGGTTTAAGTGTTTGGTAAATTTTCTTTGACCCTTGACCAGAGATGCAAAAAGCTTTGCTATCAGAAAGAGTGCACTAAGAAACGGAGTAAGGCAGATTTAGTTAGGTTACAATTTAACATCTTATCATGTTCTCTTTCTTTGACCCATATTAAATTTGGTCTGTTGTTGTTATGAGGTATTGTTTAGTTGGTCCCAACAAATAGCTATTCAATGTACAATTGAATGAAATACTGCCTGGTTCTGTGCCCACCTTGCAACTGTTCTTTTATTTTAACTCATTGTTGTAGCCGGTATATCAACACATCTGTCTTGTGGGCACCTTCATCTTTTTCACTGCGTTTTACATCCAAACACGATGCTCTTCCCCAGGAACTGGTTTCTCCTGACAAAATGTCCGAAATATGTATAATGAAGTCTTGCCATACTTGCCTCCAAGAAACATTCTGGTTGTATTTCCTCCAAGACAGATTTGTTTGTTCTTTTGGCAGTTCATGTACCTTCCATATTCTTCGTCATCACCATAATACAAGTGCTTAAATTCTTCCTTGGTCTTCCTTATGTTGCTTCCTTTTCTATTGGGCACATATTGTGTTTTATTTTGTAAACTGGGGGTGGTGATATAGGTGTATGTTTTTCTTTATATAAAATCCATGATACGTAAATTTATAAAGAGAGTAACTGAATTTATAATTTATTGGACTTATAGCTGGAATAGGTTGGGAGGATATGGGGGGTTAATATCAAGAATGAAGATAAGGTTCTAAAATTAAATGTGGTGATGATTTTAAAACATTTTAAAAGTATGTTTAAAGCATTGAAATGTTTGATATGGGAATTATATCTCAATTAATCTGAAAAAAATTGTACCTTAGGTGGGTCTTTGCAAGCTTTTACAACCCTCGATACTATCCATCAAATTAAGATGTAGGATATTTTCATTATGATCTATGTAAATCTATGCAATTTATCTAGATGTCTCCCAAGACTATGATTCTTAGTTTTCAAGTTCAATAGTCCAAACCTATTAGGTGTTTAGTGATGTATAAGATATTCTGTAACTGTCACCACGTGTTCTATTATTTACAGATAAATATGCAGCATTTACAAATGTTTATTTGTAAATACCAGCAACCATACTGTGCTAGGCCAAGGTGTCCAGAGAAACAAACCAGTGACATTCATCTAGGTAGTGGAAAAATCTTTCTATTAAGAAGGAATTTTTCGGGCTGAGCCCCAGTGGCATCGTGGTCGGATGTGGGACTGCGGCCCACAGGGTTGGCAGTTCAAATCCAGCAACAGCTCTCCAAGAGCAAGACTGGGCCTCCTACTCCCACCAGAGGGCAGTGATGCCCAAACCTCCCCACCCCGCAAAAAAGAAGGAATTTTTCATCAAGATGGAACGTCAGACCAACTCAAGTCTGATGCTGACTAGGCCCTCCTAAGACTCATGGAGCTCCAGGAAGCAGTTGGTGCAGTCCCATGTTTGATCCCACATGCTGGCAACTCTCAGGATGAGGTGGCTCCCATGAGGACGCCCCTGGAGGCAGACACAGAGTCTCAGTGAACTACAGGCAAGAAGGAAGGCAGAGGAGAGGAGAGAAGAAAGAGGGAAGAGGGGAGGGGGAGGGAGAGAGAGAGAGAGAGAGAGAGAGAGAGAGAGAGAGAGAGAGAAAATGAATTGCACAGTTTCCAGAGTCTAACATTTTCATAAATGGGCATACCTCCAAGGAGGTGCATCAAGCTTGATAGACAGATTTGACACCACCAACTACCACACTTACCTATACGTGCATGTAGTTATAGAGCTGTACATTGTCCCCCATTTAGTTAGCTGCTACCCTTGTATCCACAAATAGTTAGTTATTACGACACTTGTTGGATTGTACATGAGATAGAGTTTGCCATAATGACTGTATTTTCCCATACCTCTCTTGGTCACAATGTACTGACTTCCCCCCATTGTGTGCTGCCTTTCTCTTTACCCTAATTAACCCAGGACCATCCTTGTAATGAGTTACAATCTTGGAAACCCACAGTGGTGGTTCTACACTGTCCTATAGAGTCTCTGTGAGTTGAAATCTACTGGATGGCAATGAATTTTTTGCTTTTTTGGTTACTATATAGTTAGTGATTTCCCCCTCCTTCCTCCATCCCTGGCTGTAATAAAAAATGTTTCTGTGTTTAAATCTATTCTTAATGCTTTTTAATAGTAGCCTCAAACAATACTTGTTGCTCTGTGATTAAATTATTTCAGTCAGCATGATGCCTTCCAGATCTGTCCATGTTGTGTGATTTTCATGGATTCATCCTTTTTATTGTTGTGTGGCAAGATTTGTTCATTCATTGATTGGTAAAACCTGCCCATTCATATGGCCATGGACACTGGCTGTTTCCATATTTTAGCTACTAAAAAGAAATTAACATTTTGGTGTCAGTGAAGTTCACATGGAAGAAACACACTAGCCTTTATTAAAGCACATTAGCAATTCTTGGTGATGCAAGAACTGTAAATAATAAATCCAACGTCAAAGTTCTGATGGTGTGGTATCAGAACTTAAATTGTGAACACTTGGTTTGCAGAAAGATGTGAATGACAGTAGGATCCCCAAATCCTTTTGCAGGGTCCATACATAGATTAAGACTCAGGTGCGTCCCCTCGGATTACAGTTGAAGGATGGGGACAGCTTTGTTTTCAGCCAGCGATGCAAAGTCAATATGGGAGATGGAGTTAGGGTAAATGTAATACCTTATCACTTGATCTCCCTTTTGACCCATTTTAAAGTCGTTTCATTTTTTTAAGTGAAGGGGAATTAGCCTACAGTGAATCCCTTCTGAACATAGACCAGAGATGTGTACAGCCTGGCTGTCATGCAGAATGCATTGGAAAGTGAATGATTGCAGACGCAGTTAGGTTCAAATTCAGCACCTTATCATTTGCTCTATTTTATGATCCATTTGAATTTGTTTTAGTTTTTAATACTTTCTGCTTTCTTTTCAATCGAGGCTTAAAAATCTGCTTTACTTTGTTACTGATGCTAGTTTCTTTAAAAATTATTTTCTTTATGTGATATTCAGGGCAAATCAATGTATAGAGCCGGTGGCTGGATTCAGGGTTGCTTAGGGGCATGGCCAGTATATTGGAAAGAAATGCAGAGCTAGTAATAATGAGTACAGGAATGAAGACAGTGATCTGAAAGTGATTGTGCTGATAATACAGCTCTTCCTGATGTGACTGGACAGTTGAGAGTTGTATATGCGAATTATATGCCAATATAACTGGCAAAACTGAATTAAGCAATTTTGAGTTTCTAGCCTTGTATACATATTATGGAGTGAAGGACTAAGTAAAAAAACATTGGCTGAGCCCCGGTGGCATAGTGGTTGTACGTGGGACTGCGGCCCTCTGGGATGGAGGTTCAATTCTAGCAGCAGCTCCACAGGAGCAAAGTCTGGGCCTCCTACTCCCACCACCAGAGGGCAGTGATGCCCCCCAAACAAACAAACAAACAAACAAACAAACAAAATGTTGAATTCATTCTTTTGGCTAGATGGGTTCTAACCTGATGCACGTCATAATGCCACAGGCTATAATCGTTCCGTAATCTTAATTCTGTCAACTCTCCACTCATCCGATAAGCTCTCAATTCCTAGTTAAGAATTCAGATAGAAGGAAAATCCATCTGAAGAAACAATGAGAAAAAAACATTCTGGACATTCATTACAGGCAATGATGAGGGTAGACAGAGATCTGTCTATAGAAAGCTGAAACTTGCATCGTGGATATATATATATATATATATATATATATATATAGTATCTAGCTGGCAATAATTTGCTTTAAGTTTATACATGGTGTGTATGTAAAACGACATTAAGTATACTTTTCAAGACAGGATATTTGGCATTTGAGCAGCTGTACAGTGATTCAGAAAAAAATAATATGTGTGAGTGGTAAAGGAGTTGAGGCAATTCCATATGTAATTCAAGCAAAAAGAAAACAACTTTTCCCAAATCACTTCTAACACATTGGTTTCCCTTGAATGACTCAGATAATTGCCATAATACTTCATTTCATTTTGACTGTGGAGACCTCATTTTTACACTTTATTTTTCTATGTAGAACATGTGTGTGTGTGTGTGTGGGGGGAGCATACATACCTTCTCTTATGAAAATGAAACAATGCAGTGGTTAAGAGCTCAACTTCTAACTACAAGGTCAATGGTTCGAATCGACCAGTGCCTCTGGAGCAGAAGCTTGCTTGTGCGAAGGTTTACAACCTTCGAAATCCTCCAGGGGTAGTTCTAGTCTGGTGTGGACTCTGTGATTTGGAATGGACTTGATAGCCATGGGTTATTTGGTTTGGTAACTCATTGAAAAGTCCTGGGGTAAACCAAAGACCCAGTCCCAACCACAAATTCCTTCAGGCCACTAGCCGAGGAATTTAGACACATTAAAGAAAGGTTTACATTTTTCTAGTATAGTGAGGATATAAGTATTTCCTTAAATTTGTGTGAAAAATATCTGATAAAAGCATTATCATAATTAAACAAAATGACATATCTCCTCATAGATTACATTTTAAGTTTAACATCTTCTGCTTTCAGAATGTAAGTAGCCAAGTCATTTTGTATTTTAGAATGCTCAGATGCATAAAAAAGAATTTTAACCATCCCATTGGTATGATTTTGGAAAGTTTTAGTATCTGAAGCCAAAGAAAAGATATAAACGCTTTAAGCAGATTGCCCCTGTAGTCTGAGAACATTGATGTGAGCTTTTTGGAGTGCATGTATTCAGATTTATGGCTAAGTTAACTCCTTCAGGACAAAGGCATATATATTTTTTCACGACTCTCATAGTGAGATACTTGAATCACCCCAACTTGGTCTCTGAGGGTTTACAATCTCTTGTGCTTAGATCACATAAATCTCCCTCCAAAGGTATCTTTGGAGGCTGAAGTGTGGCTCAGGAATTTTAAATGAGAAGAATAAACCAGGCCTACCCAGCTCTCTCAGACGTAGATATTGAAGTTTGTTTAAATTTGTTCACAACCTTCAATGAAATCTCCATTATAATTCTACCGGCTATGTTGAACACAAATGTTTGGGTTATTTCCAAAGTTATTTATTGGAGCACCTTGAAAATGTCACTTGGGGTGGAGTGATTTACCATAACACCCCAATCTCCACAAACAAACAAGCAAACAAACCAAAATAATTGCCACTGATTTGCACATAACTTCTTAATCACTGTGATTAATTGGACTTTTAAAAAGGACCTCCAACTTGAAGAACATGAAAATAAGGGAAAGACTAATGATGACAACAACAATAACAACAATGTTTGTCCAGTGAACTAGCTTCAGCCTCACCATGACCTCATGTGTATCAGAGGAGAATTATTCTCCCAAAGGGCTACCAGTGACAAATTTTTTCATGTGAAGATTGACAGACTTTTCTCCCCAGGCACCGCGGACTGGACTTTTGTTTCACAGCTGAGCATGTTACCAACTGTCCCACCCCCAAACTCCACTGAATGATAACCTATCCTGATTTATTTTTAAAATGCTTGAATCCAAACCATCTCAAGTATTCACTCACATAGTCTTTAGTCCCTAACATACCATTTGCATCATAAAATCAAATTTTTTGGCAAGTTTCATCCCAAATTCAAAATCGGGCACTATGATTTGCAACAAGCCAAGCTGAGTTGAGCCCCACATACTTGTTTGGCAAGGAACTATTAAAATACGGTAACAAGGCTACTTTGGCTGATCTCGTAGTGCTTTGATTGGTCTGCCCACATATTGTTGGTTTCTGTCTTCTTCGAAAATGTTTCTGCAGCCAGTGTTTCTTGTTTATGTTGTTTCATAGCCACTGGAGGCTTCGTTTTACTTGGAAGCTTATTTTCTTTTGGGTTTTCCTTGTCAGCAAATTATTTTCAACTTTCTGACTCTATCATCTCTATTATAATGATTTGGGAGAAGTATGTGCCTGCACACCACAATCAAAACACTGCTTTGGAAAAATGACTTAAGACCAAGAGTTCTAATTGACATCAGAATATGAAGCAAATGGTTGGAAGAGCATTTAATACAAACCTTACCTTGCTTAGGAGGCACAACTGTCTAGCAGGAGTCCTCATACTTTTTAAACAGGGGGCCAGTTCACTGACTCTCATGCTGGTGGAGGGCCGGCCTATAGTTAAAAAATACAACTATGAACAAAGTCACTATGAGCCCAGGATGCTAAACAGGACAGCACCGGTGGCAAAAACACCCGGCAGGCTGGATAAATGACCTTGGCAGGCCGCCTGTGGTCTGCTGGCTGCAGTTTGAGGACCCCTGAGGTATGCGTTGAGCTGCTTACCATAATGCCAGCAATCTTATTTCGGTGTGTGTGTGTGTGTGTGTGTGTGTGTGTGTGTGTGTGTGTGTGAAAAGACTACAAGAATTCCATTAAAATGCAAATTCAGGTAAGGGGAAACTTTAGAAGGATGTGCACAAAAGAGTGTGTACAGAAAGAGAAATGAGCTCTTGCAAAGGTGGACTGCTAGTTTGTCCCTGGCTTCTTTCTGATCCCTACCTTAGCTTTGCAATAGCAGCAGGTAGAATGACCAGGGAAGGAGAAGCCAACTGCCTCCCTCTCAGGCATGAACTTCCCACAAACCCTCTGTCTTCAGCTGTTGCAGCTCATCCACCTCACAAGGGCAGGAGAAACACGTGTACCTTCTATTCGGTATTTTGAAATTCACTTGCCTGCGTTCTTGAATAATAAATTTATAAGGAATAAGTTATTTTGGCACTCACATGCCAATGTATTTGTCTTTCTTTTAGTTGGTTGAGTATTTGGGGAGAAATTTTCTAAAACCAAACACAGCGTACTAAAAATATTTCCTAGGGGTAATGTTCTCATGATGAGGGAGTGATTGGATCAACCCTGATTTGTGGCTACCCGAGACTACGCATCTTTACAGGAGAAGACAAGCCTCATGTTTCTACCAACCAGTGACTGATAGGTTTGAACAATCTAACTCTTTAACCCACGGTGCCAACAGGGCTCGTCGGTCACTGAAAGGTAGGAATTGTCAAATGGAATAAAAAAATATCAAGGCTTGAATGTACATTATGTACAAGAAAATACACTGTAGTATAGGGAGAGGTTCAAAATATAACATGTATCACGTAAATACTAATCAGAAAAAGCTAGGTTGTCTATGAATCTAATGAAGTTGACTTCATGACAAGGAATATTACCTGAGGTAAAGAGGGATATTTCCTAATGATAAAAGTGCCAACTCATCCAAAAGGGACAGACCTTTTATGTGTAGGTAGATCTAATAAGTGAATTTTAAGATACTTTCAGCAAAATTCACAATATCAGTAAGAATATAGAGATTTGAGCATCACTGTCAACTAATGCGATCTATTTCACATGTAGAGAAGACGCCACCCAAGAGTAGGGACAACTTCTACAAATGTACACCAAATATTCATGACCTATACGGGCACATAAATCAAGTAAACAATCACTTTAAAAAGGTAAAAATCATATCGAGTATATTATATAACACAATTGAATCAGAAATCAATTAGAGATATATTCAAATATTTAGAAATAAGAAAATGCTGACTAATCCATGAGTCAGAGGAAGCCCCAAGGAAAGTCAGAAAAATGTTGAACTTGGCGACAGTGGGGTGATATCATAATTTGTGGCATGTAAGTTCAGTTGTAAAACAGAGCATACAGAGGTCTGCAGAGCACTAAAATCCTTGTTACACACGAACATTGGTTTTATTTGACGGTATAAATTTTCACCTTAAGAAATTAGGTAAACTGCGACTCCCCGCCATCACGTGGATGCTGACTCTCACAGGGGGTGGCACTGGCCCTTCAGGTTTCTGAGGCTGCACATCTCTGAGAGAAAAAAGCCTCCTCTTTCAGAGTGACTGGCAGGTACAGAATCCCAAGCGTAATGTTCGCGGCTCAATGCGTAACCCATTACGGGTCCAAAGTCCCCGAGAAAGTAGTCAAGAAAGAAAAAAAAATAAAGCCAGAAAATGATACACTGGATCTCTTTGAAAGGCACCATGAAGTTCAGTTATGAATCTTTTGCCCTTATGATTCATCCTAAATTTGTATTACATCCCTGACACCTTCTTGAGCCCCGCCCCTCCCCCCAAGTTTAATGTTTAGGTGCTTTCAGGGAATCTGCAGTTAAGTTTTTCAGGGGCACTTAATACCTTTCAAAATGTAGTGAATGAGCAAGTTCTCCCCCCTTCTTACTTTTGTTTGTTATTCCCATGCCTCCCCTCTTTCTCTTCCCTCTCCTCTTCCTGTTGTCTTGTTTAAATCAAAGCCAAGGACTGGTACGACCAGCCACTCGACTCTCATTGCCATTCAGTTGATGCGGACTCATAGCTACTTTATAGGTCAAGGGAGAAGTGTCCCTGTGAGTTTTTGAACCTGTAATGCTTTACAGGAGTAGAGAGAACCCTCTTTCCTCCATGGAGCATCTGACCTTGAGATTAGCAAGCCCAATGTGTAACCACTATGCCACCAAGGCTCCCATCTACTTAATTGCCTTGGTGAAAATTCAACTCTTCCTGCTACCTCACTCACACACCTCAACCGGTGGTTACCAAATCAATTTTTTTAACCTGGAAAATGTTTCCCACTCATTCTATCTTTGTTTTCTCATGGCCCTCACCTCCCACATTTTATTGGATCAACCCTACTTATCTAGGTTAGGTCAGGTTTAGATTTGCTACAAAAGCTTAACCTATTCAAAAAACAAAGCCATGGTGGGGAATGACATGTTTTAATATGCCTTTTCTACCCAATTCTCAGTAGTTTCAACCAAATAATTGGGTGGAACTATGCAAACAGTGTTTATAACATTAAGAGGGGGGATTGGTCAATTTTCTTTACCACCCTCTTGCTTTAGGTGTTATGAGTCATTTTTTGCTGAGCCATATTTGAAGTAGCAGTAGAGAGCAAACCCCAAAAGCATCAAAAGAGCACATTCAGGATCTCTGTCTGAAGTAGCAGAGGCTGAGAGCAGGCATAATCTAGAAGGCGACATGGAGATTCAGAGGAGCAGTGCAGGGACTTTGAGGTACCATCTCTTTGTGTGCCCTGAGACTGTGAGCAGAGTGACAGGCAGGCTGGCTACCATGGCTACTTGTGACCACATGGCTGAGAGACTAAGGAATAGGAGAGTAATTTGGCTACCATGTGGCTGAGAGACTGAGAACTGGAGAAACACTTTTCTGTGGCTGCAGAGACCAGTAACAATCAGCATCCTTGCTGTTTGCTTCTCCTGATTGGTGGTAACCTATTTACTTCTCTAAATACATCCCCTTGTGAGTATGGTCAGTGATTTCTGGGGAGTCATTACAGCAAATTATCAAACCCAGCATAGGTGTAGAGTGGTAAAGAAGGATGGACCATGAGTAAAGTGACCAGACGTCCTGCTTTTTAACAATTTAACAACATCCCAGGGCATTTCAAAATTAAAATAAATATATTCCAATATTATTTTTGTGTTCTATGAACATTTTTGTTGCCCCATATGGACCAAAATTTTAATCAAGAACCCTCCCACCCCCTGGTCAATGGTGTCCCGCTTAAAATCTGGTCACTTTAAGAGGCTTATCAGAGTCCTACCTAATGGCAATAGGGAAGCGAAGAGGAGGTCAGATATGGTCCTCATGGTTGTTTATTACAGAGTCACCTTGAACCCTGAGATGCACCTAGCCCATGCCGTCGTACTTTCAAGGACTTCATATGTATATGGAAGTTGGGTAGTGAATAAAGAAGACTGCAGAAGAAAGGATGCCTTTGCTTTGTAACACTGGTGAAGAACACTGACTATAGGATGGATTTTCAGGAAAACAAGAAGCATTGGTCAAAGAGTGCTATGTATTGAGGTACTAATCAGAGGGTCTGAGGCTTGAGCCCACCAGTGAGTCCAAGGAATAAAGATGAGACTCCTGCTCCTGTAAAGATTTAGAGTCTTAGACACCCAAGGGAGTGGCTCCCCTCTGTCCCGGGGGATTGCGATGAGTCATAGTCAACTCTAGGGCAGTCAACAGAGTTTTGGTTTGGCCAGAAGAACAGGCGATCAATTACACCATTCAATGATATGATATGTAAATTATGTGTCAAAAAGCCTGTTGAAAAAAAATGTTAAAAAAGTCTGATTTGGAATAAATACAGCTGGTACTCTCTGTAAAAGTGAGAATGACAAGACTTCGTCCCACATACTTTGGACATGCTACCAAGAGGGACTACTCCTGGAGAAGTATAGCATGCTTAGGGAATTAGAGTCAGTGAAAGTGTGGAACAGTGTTAGCTAGATGGCTGACACATGAGGCTCCAATGAGGGTTGGCAGCAACAATTGCAAAGATGGTCCAGGACCAGACAGTGTTTTGTTCTGTTGAACACAGGGTTGCAATGAATCAGATCAATTTGAGGCCATCTAAAAACAGCAATAGCATGTATAATTTTATAGCAAAACACTATAAAGTTGGAAGGAGTTTACACTATAGTAACATATGAATAAGTGCTTATATTAGCCTTACATAGACCTTTTGGGTCTAGACTTTTGGCTGGCATGGCTTCCAGAACCCATTTTATGGCAGCATTTCAAAACTCGCACTGTTCGTCCAAACTAATAACTGTAAAGCAGCTCAAAGATGAAGGGAAATAATGAGGTAGCGCAATACATTCCGATCTCATAAAAGGTTACTAGAAGTTCATGGAAGCAGCTCATATCATTGTTTTATCTCATCCCAGACACGTCATTTCTTCCCCTCTGATATTTGCAGAGTCACAACTTTACCCATCCGGGCATCATTCCTCATAGTCAGGGAACAGGCATGCTGTGTGGCTAAGCACTTCTCTCTTTATGATCCCTTGGCATCAAGATTGAAGAAAATGAAAGTTTCGCTTTAGAGGGTATTGTTTGTGTGTCTTGTTTATCTTTTACTGAAAAGTAACTGTTAAGCCTCTGTGGGAAATGAACTGTTCTACACTTTGTAGCAATTTATGGACTCGAGAAGTACATTTATAGTTACCTAGATGCTGTGATGAATATTTCATCTGAAGAAAAGCATAATCATATCTTTGTCTAGTTGACCCAATGGCAGTGAGTCTGTGTTTTTTTGGTTTGTTTGTATGTTTTTTGTTTGCTTGTTTTGGTGTTTTTTAGCACACGGATGTTTTATCAGTAAGCATAGTGTTGATACTTCTTTACCAGATCCAATCACCTTCATTTCATTAATGTAAGAGAATAGTGTGACATTTTGTAGAAGGGGAGGTAATGGAGTTCCTTCATACTAACTTATAGCACAGGACTGAAGAGTTGATATAACTCATAGGAAACACCACCCTTGTATTCTTCAGGTCCTCAGTGGTGGCCCTAATCTCTGCAATTCCACAAGGAAAATGACATTGCTTTTGGTAAACTATTTTCCTAGGCAAAGGTAGTTCAGATAGCATTTCCAAACATAATAGCATGTAAGCCATATTTTTGGGTTCCAATATGGAGGTTCTCCCAGTTCCTGAGTATAGCTATTTCAATCATGCATTCAGGAAACTACATAAATTACAATGGATGGGATCAGGGGCCCACTGGATCAACTATGAAGCAAATGAGCTAAAACTTCAATAATAATTTGACTTCATTCAACCCTACACTGACTGGTGGGCTTTCCAAACATTTGGGTCTCCTGGGCTTAGTGTTAATTATGAGCCAGTGTCAAGTAATAGCCAGAGTCTGAGAGCTCATTTTTCCACCATGAACTATCACTCTTATAAAAGGCCACAGATCCCTTCAGGTTAGGCTGGGAGAAAGACTTAACAGTATAAACATTTGGTGATGTAGTGGAGTTCTTTAAAAAGACTCACCCTCCCCTTCATCGAAAGGGTTGAGGGTGTGTAAATGATGTATGTCTGAATGATGTATGAGGGGTTGTGACTATTCTGTTGATTCAATTTAGATTCCTGTTCACTTCATCTAGACTTCTGCTTATATACATCAAGTAAGTGCTAGGTTCCTCAACTATTTCATTCTTAAGGACATCTTGGCTAAATAGCCAAAGCCAAGCTTTTCTGAGTTAAGCTTTTCTGATGATCACTTAAACCCTGCTGTCCAGTGGGTTTCTGAACCCATCCATTGTAATTTATGTAGTTTCTAGAATGCATAATTCAACTAAACATCATAGGACAGATCAAGTGGAAACCATTATATCGATGACATTATGCTTATTTGATCTAGTAAAGGAGTATCAATCATTCTACAGTTATTGGTAAAACATCTGTGTGTAAAAAAAATGGACAAAAATACAAATTCACTGCTATCTTTTTTAACAGTTTTGTTGGCACAAAATTTACATATCAAAAACTGAATAGTTCAATCATTCAAATATACCGAGGGGGTATATTTTACAATCACTCTCCCCTCATGGGTGAATTGTCTCTCAAATGAATTGTGCAATCAGGATCAAGTCCAGGATCCCCTCCCTCCCTCCCAAGCGTCCTTCCTGACCAATCACCCTCCATTCCCTGTAACACCTTATCATTATAAGTTATTATCATTGTATAGCCACTGCTCCTGTACTCCACAGCTAGGAAACCTCACAGAAAACAATGAAAAACAAGGTGCACTAAGGTGGTAAGGATATGATTACATTAGTATCAGGACAAAATACAAATCATACATGTATGGGCAAAGACCCATCAACATTCTAGAAGCCAGGGACAAAGTTTTTGTCATAGAACAACTAAGAGAAACTTGCCCTCAGAACAACTTCAAGACATATCTATGGGGAGGTCAACTGGCCAACTGTCAGGTTCTACCCAAGTTTCAATGAACGGTCAATTAGTTCTAACATCATGTCCCGATTACATACTCACCTTCATGAAATGATCACTGAAGCCACACTTTGTGGCTATTCAGGTCTCTTGCCTTCGGCTATGGAGGATCTGCCAGCAGCTTGACCTGACTCTAAACTTTGCTGATGCATTTTGAGCTCCCACTGTCCTTCACAGTATTCTACAAATTGGATATTCATAATTTTAGCTCCAATACTTTCTCTTCACCATATTTGAATTTTGTAATTGTCACCTTTGATTCACACTAGTTGGTGTGATTCTCCTATGTGGACTTAATTGATTCCTAGCTTAGACAGCTGTTTGCTTGAATACAACCCTTTAAGACTGAAGCAACTATCTGGATTGATAACCAGGCACCAACTACCATCTTCACCATATTTTGCAATAGCACCCTTATCTTCAGGGACAGTTTCATGAAGGTGAGTATGCGCAGGGCCATGATGTTAGAACTAATTGTTCTTAAGTTGGAACTAAGATTTAGTACCATCCCAGAACTCCACCCCAGACTATGCTTCAAAAAAATTAATTTGTTTTCACTTGGGCCTTAATACAGATGTCATATTTTCAGGAGATGAGTATGTTATTACAAGGTCTTTATGAAAATGAGAATAGAATTATGTCTGTTCTATGAAATAGGTCATTTCAAAATCATTTCCCCTTTATCCTCTCTTAATTTCATGTTACCATGTTCTAAAACCTTGCATGTTTCCTTGAGAGTCTTACACAGAAAAAGTAATTGCAAATAAACAAACAATATAGAAAATGTTTATTATTACTTTCTTTATAGAGTCAACATGACTTATTACAAGGACAGATACTATTAAGGAAAATATTTTCCTTTGAAATTTACTGCTGCCATGTAGGTACTGTTGCATGGATTTCAATTCAGGTATGCAGGTAGTACAGATTAGCAGGAAGCATGTCATTTTATGTTAAAGGACATGCAATTACATGTAGGCTTTATTATACATTAAATGTATCATGGAAAATCTAGTCTCTTCTCTCACTCAGAGACATTAAACAGAGTGTTAATTCTATTCATTTTGTAAAATCTGTTTTCACTGGGGGAAAGATCCCTTCAGGACCAGTGGTGAGAGTGGTGATATTGGCTGGGTGGTGGGAAGGTGGAGTAGAAAGGGGGAACCAATTGCAGGGATCTTCATATAACCTTCCTGGGGTATGGACAACAGGGAAGCGGATGAAGGGACGCATCGGACAGTGTATGATATGACAAAATAATGACAATTTGTTAATTATTAAGGGTTCATGGGGGAGGACGAGTGGGGTGGGAAGGAAAATATGGGGAGCTAATACCAGGGACCTAGGTAGAAGGAGAATGTTTTGAGAATGATGATGGCAACAAATATGCAAATGTGGTCTGTGTACAATTGATGTATGTATTGATCGTGATAAGAATTGTATAAGCCCCCCAATAAATGATTAAAAAAAAGATATTTCATAAATCCCTTTTTTGAATGACAGTTCTGCCACAGTGGCCTTAGAGCACAATCCGGGATGGCATGTCTCAATAGTGACTGAAAATTCGCAGTGACGGTGGGACCTTTTGTCATTAGCGGAGGTTATTTTTAAACCCAGTGCTTGATAACGCAGAGAAGTGCTGCTCTGCCAACCACACGGTAATCACAGCAGCGTTTGTCATCGACTCACCGCACGCCACGACACTGGATTCCCTGCAACTAACTCCTCATGAGCCCAGCAAAGTAGAGACCTTCACGCAAAGGCACGGTCATGCTATTTTAATTTTAACAAGCACACCGTATTCATTTTGGTATTCTCTGCTCCTCCACACAATTTGTTTGCTTATTTGTCGTGGGAAATGTTGTGGCATCTGTGAAGCTCTGACATTCTTAACCATCGCCATCTATTTTTAGGTCCCTCATGAATGAAACCACCTGATGTGTGGAAATTTCTGGGAGAACGCCATAATCATTTAAGCCAATGACTAAACAGTAACATGCTAAATAATGTGATTAAAGTTGTTAAAAGCTAAAATAAACACTTATAATTATCTCAAGAGAACCTGTGTCCGGCAAGTTTGGGCTTTATAAAGTGGGACTCTGTTACCCCTCTCCCGGTCCTGCTGCCTAATAGATCATAGTTAGAGGTCTGTTAGCAGACCTTTGATGGCTGAGCCAGGTCGCTTGTGATTTCCTTTGAAACCTATTGGCACAATGTGAATTTATGTGTGAGGTGCAAATTGGAAGTTGCCTTCCATTGGTACCCTTGTCAGGACAGAAATCATACTGTAGAGCTAGCAGCAGGAAGTACATTGCTTTGAAATGACCCAGTGGGGTTTCTGCTTGCTGCTCTTGTTGCTCTGAGATGGGGCCTTCTACTGCCTGGCCATGATTAAAATCAAAGTGTAGGTTTCTTTGCTGGGTGCCAGTAAACTTAGGTGAAAAACAGAAACAAGCTGGAGTTTTAATTATTTAAAAATGCAATGTAGACAAGAAACTAAGATGAAAGCATTTTTTGGCTAATCTATCCCAATTATCCTACATAAATGGATTTGCTTTAAAGTAAAATAAAAAACCCACAGAGAGGGAGAGATTACCTTTATAAGTGACATTTTAACATATCTTATAGCCATAAAATATATCTAGATAAATGTTATAATAATTTTAAGTGAATGGAGGATTCCAGATATGCCTTTATTTCAAAAACAAGATGAAACATATATGAAATAAACCACAGAATAAAGTCACGGAGTAGAATTCACTGACTCAGTGCTGGCTAATTTGAAATAGCCTATTTGTGCTGTCATAACTCAGTCTGAGCAAATGATTGTCCTTATATCCAGAGTTCCTAGGTCTGGCTTACTCTCTATCTCCTCTGTATAGCTTCTTTTGTCTTGGAAGAAGTACAGACAAATGCTTCTTAGAAATAAGAATGGTAAGACTTCATTTCATATACTTGGACATGTTATTAAAGGTTCAATCCTTGGAAAGGACACCATAGGTATAGAGTGGAGGGTTAATGCAAAAGAGGAGAATCTTCAAAGAGATGGATGGATGACACAGCACTGCCACCATGGGCTCAAATACAGCAATGTTGTGAAGATGTTGCAGGACTATGCAGTGTTTCTTTCTGATGTATATAAAGTTGCTCTGCGTCAAAACTGACTTGATAGTACCTGATAACAATAGTAACATAAAAAATTTCTGCCTATGGCTCCAGAGTCTGTGGCCTGCCAGTTTGGGAAGTACAGTGTGCAGAGGGAGAACAATCAGGAACTCCCAAGTCTCAGCTGGTACTATAGTCCAAATGCAGGTGTGTATGTGTAGTTTTATCATGAACAGGATATGTCTTATGAAAACTTATGAGAAGAAAAAAAATACTGCTCCAATTGCAAGGTTGAAAAAAGCTTTAGGAAAATTGGGTACAGTGGTCTAGCTTATTGTACTTTAAAATTTTCCTTCTTCCAATTCCAGTCTATTGTGATAGTTCATTTAGTCACTTCAAAGAGAAAAGTGTGTGGTACAGTCTCCAATCCTGTGGCTAAACCTGAAAGCTGGTGTCCTATCTGATCCTCACAGGTCAAGTTCAAGACTCGTGAATGAATACAACTACTTATACCAAAGAGAAACCCAGAGTTTATATTTTCTTCCCTTTGAATTATAGTATGAGAAATACAGAAACCAAGACACCACAATAAAGTCCAATTATGTTAAAAAAAAGTTTGTGATTATCTTTTGAACACGTGCAAAATTTGAACCTGGTAGTTATAAACTATGTTGAATTTAACTGGTGCAAGCATAGATGAGTCAAATTGTTTCAGGATTTTATAAGATAATAAAGATTATTTTTTTAGAGTTAAATGCAAATCTGCACCCCAAAATTAGCTGTGGTATCCTTCTTTACACTTTGAGCTGTTGAAAGTTTTATTTTATTCCTTCCCTCCAATACTCATGACATTTGCTCAATCAAATGTATGCTATTCAGTATTCCATTCCAGCAGCACCACCTATTGTTGTCTTGGTAGCTCTTCTGCTGAATTTATGGATGCATGATTCATTTTCTGGGTACCACAGCGAAGTAGTGAAAATATATTTAAAATGTTAAAGAGTTACAGTTTGATGGTGGTACTTTCCTAAAGTTATAAATCCATTCTGTAAATAAAATGAATGGCTGTAGAAATGATAAAATGTCTTTGAATATTGAAAAAGTGATTACCAACTAAGACCCAACTTGCATGTCTGCTTTTAAAGTAACTGCTTACTAGGAGTCATAATTGTTCAATTAGTTCTGGAATTAGAAGTAGACTAGGGTAAGTTATCCTAAATGACATTTGTTTATGGCTATTATTATTTTAATAAGAACATTTTACTCTTCAAGATTGACTGCTACACTCGAATGGGAGTTTATCAGTTTGAAACCACGAGCTCCTCAGAGGGAGAAAGATGAGGCATTCTGCTTCTGAGAAACCCACAGGGGCAGTTCTACCTTCTAATATAAATACTCCCGGTGATCCTGTCATTAGAAGGGCCATATGCTTATAAAAGAAGGCCATTTTCTTCCAGTTAAGTTTAAAACACATGTATGCTAAGTTATGTATTTTTTTTGTATTTACAGGTAAAAATGAAAACTTTGGAATTCTCTCAATGGTTGCCACTGTAATTCTTCATTTGCCAGGTCAAGTTGAAGCTCCAGAAAAAAAATATCTACTGAAGAAGATCAAAGACCAGGTCCTTTTTTTATTGAATACGTTTACTGGGAGCTCTTACACCTCTTATAACAGTGCATACATTCGTTCATTGTGTCAAGCACATTTGCACATATGCTGCCATCATCATTTTCAAAGCACTTTCTTCCCATTTGAGCCTCTGATATAAGCTCCCCATTTCTTGATCCTTCTCCCTGCCTTCCCATCCTCCTTCCAGAACCCTTGATAAGTTATAGATTATTATTTTCATGTCTCTTATTGTCCTTTGTCTCCCCTCACCCACTTTTCCATTGTCCATCCCCCTCGGAGGGGGTTATATGTTGATTCTTGGAATCGATTCTCCCTTTCTCCTACCCCCTCCCGTAATCCTCCTGGTATCTCTACTCTCATTGTTAGCCCTGAGGGGCTTATCTACCCTAGATTCCCTGTGTTGTGGGCTCTTATCTGTAGCAGTGTGCATGTTTTAATTAAATCTGATTTGTAAGGTAGAATTGAGGTCATGATCATCAGGGGAAGGAAGCATCAAAGAACTAAAGTTGTGTGTTCATGTCTTCCCTGGGACCCCTCTGTGAGGGGATGTCCAATTGTCTACAGATGGGGATTGAGTCTCCACGCATGTACCCCCACCCTCATGTGGTAGCTACATAATCTGTTGTCCATTTGAGAGGAATAAGAGCGAAGGGGCATTGGCTTATCAATCAAGGGGCAGCTTGTTGACTTCATGTGGAGGTGCTAAGGAGATAAATAGATGGAGGCAGGATGTGGGCTCACTTGGAGAATCTCTACTGACAAGGCCCACTTTTCCTAGGAGACAGTGCCGCTGTGCCCTGAGCTGAAGGAGCCATGTGAAGGCCCTGCCAGTGTTGAGGTGAGATGCTTACAGCACCACTGGATCCACAAGCCTTCCCACCCACTGAACTATGAGCTTCCTCTATTCAGCATCCTTGCATGTGTTTCGTGAGTCTCAAGAGGACGTAATAGATGACTGTGGGACAGATGGGCTAATAGCAGACTTATAGACTTGATCTGGACAGGGCTGGGATATTTTTTCAAAATTCAGTGCTCTTATAAAGTTCTTTTTATACACATATGAGTGTCCATGAATTTGTTTCCCTAGTCTCCCTAGACTAATAGAATTAGGCGGAAACAGAGACACAATATCATATAAATATTTAAAGTGCCTAAAATTCTATCTCTAACAATCACTCTATTAATTTGGTTGCTAGCAGTCACTTTGCACATAGGACACAGTTTCCATCATGATAAACATCATCTCTGAGACATATGCCTTAACGAAGCTCAGTGTGCTTATAAAGTTGGCATGTTTTTATCATTCTAAATATTGTGTGTGTAAAGTGATTCTAGGCTTTTCCTGAAGTTATTTTGCTAAAAAAGTTGCATTGATGTTTGATAATGTATTTAACCCATGCAAAATTTATAAAAAGAAAAATAGTTTATTGATAGCTATACCTAAGCTTTGACATTTGGGTCTTAAAAATGATAAGTCAGAAAATATGAACCAGAAAAATATGAACAGGTGACATTTTTGTAGAGTACTGTATATATTTGTGTATAAGCCAAGTTTTTCAGCACATTTTTAATGCGGTTTTGTCATAAAATTAGGCGCCTTGGCTGATCTTCAGTTGGCTTTTACTCAATTATATACGGTATGTAGAATATTTTGAATCAGATTTTTTCTCTATGGCTTTGGAATGATACAGAGGCGAGGCAAAGGGTTGCTCCTGAGGCGATGTGGGTGAAATAGTATGCTATCAGGATGGGATAGGGTCCCTCTCCCTCCTCCTGACTCTCCATTGAGTGTTCTCTCACTCTCTTTCTTGCACCCCACCGAGAACTAGTGGCAAAGTAGAAATCTAGTCTTCAGGGGTGCCAAACCCAGTGTCATAAAGCTGAAGGGAGGACTTGGGTGAGGGATAGAAGGTTAATAAATAGCATTTTGGGAAAATTGGGTCCAAGATTTGGCTTGTGAAAGAGAACATATAAGGAGGTTTAGCAATAAAATGATGTTTTAGTATAAGATTGATTGAACATCATAAGGACTGTACATAGATCAAATGAGTTCATAGGAGAGATGAGGAGGTTTCAGGATTGTGAAGTGCCAGGCAAATTGACAATATTAGTGTTATCATTAAAGCATTAATGTCAGTGAATGATAATGGAGTAACTGACAGAAGAAATGTTATGAAGCACAAAGTAATCATGAGATAAATTACGGGACTGTTTACTAGTTTAGAAACACACAAGTGCAATTTGTTAATACAGCCATCTTTCTCTAATTGAGCCAATTTTATTTTTAAGTTGCAAGTTAGGTCAGTGGCGAGCTTTCAAAAAGGCATGCCTTTTTAATTCATTGTTCTATAAGAACATAATAGACCTTTGAAAAGTTTTAATGAAATTTCCTATTGTGACATTTCTGTATGTCTTATGAGTTAAGACACCAAATAATTACACGACTGATTATATTAATATGTATTTCTGTAGTATAATAATTTTCACTTATCCATTCATCAAGGATAATCATGACTAATGCAACCATATTTGATTTTAAATTCATGATTCATGGATATCAATTTAGTGATAAGAATGCAATTATGTTGATAAGTTTATAAACTGATGGCTAGAAGTCAATCAGATTGCTTTAGGCTCTTAAATTATGTTATAATGATGTTACTTATGGTGAATATGATGATTGCAAGCATAGGTTTTGAGATTTAAGTCATGCTTAAAAACTGAAAGTCATTTCTCATTGTCAGGGTCCCCTGGAGATACAGGAAAGGTACTTAGAAAATATTTCATGAGTTTAATCATCAAAGTAATTTCTAATATGTAGATTTATAAATGGAAGAGAACAATCTACAAGGAAAGAAAAAACATTCTGATGCTTTATGTAAAATATAGCAAAAGTAAATTTGGCCCAGAAACAAATGATAATTATTGAATTATAATACTAGAATAAGAGCACTGGAAACATTTATTTATGGAGAAATAAACAAATGGAAACTTTTGTTCATTTAGGGGAGTAAAGTAGTTGTAACTGGGCCAGACGAAACCCATAATACTGTTCAAAGCCAGATGGTGTTTTCTTAGGCAATGACTTCAAGCCAAGGAGACACTTACACTGAATAAAAAATTTACAAATCCTTAATAGAGATAAAAAGATAAAGAGAAAATTGTGGAAGATCAATGAAAAAGAGGAAGCTTCTTAAGAAGGGTTGATCCGGTGTCTGCCACAAGGGACTCAAACATAAAGATAATTGTGATGGCACACAACTGAAGCATGTTTCTTTTTGTTCTGCATATTGTCACTGTGAGTCATCAACCTAACACCGAACAACAATTCAAAAAATGATGACCCAACAAAATATTGAAAATACGGAACAAAATCATCATTACCATATGTGTGATAAATTTTATGTCAACTTGCATAAGTCAGAATTCTCGGTATTTTAGCAGCTAAGGCCTACCAATCCTCCATGATGTGACCCAACACAATGTGTTGCTGCTGTTGGGTGATGGCGGTTGTTTCTGAATCCTAGAGACCCAACAGAAGGAACCACTGCCCACTCCTGTATCATCCTCACAATTGTTTTTATGTCGAGCTATTGCTGCACCCACTGTGCCAATCCATATGGTCAAAGACCTTCTTCTATTACACCGGCCTCTCACTTTACCAAGACAAGTCCTTCTCCAGGGACTTGGCTCTCCTGACAATATATAAATGAAGTATGTGAGGGAAAGTCTCCCCATCCTGGCATCTCCAGAGCATTCTGGCTTTAATTCTTCCCACACAAATTGGTTTGCTCTTTTTGCAGTCCATGCTATCTTCAATATTCTTCACCAACACTGCAGTTCAAATGGATAACTTTTGTTTGGTCTTCTAGTTTCAATGTCCACTTTTCACGTGTACATGAAGTGATTGAAAACACCAGGGCTTGGGTCAGATGTCTCCTAGTCCTCAAAGTAGCACGCTTGCTCTTCAGTATTTTAAAGAGGTCTCATTCAGCAGATTAACCTTAAGCAATGCATCCTTTGATCTCTTGATTCTGCTTCCAAGAACGCTGATTGTGGATCCAGGTAAGATGAAATCCTGGATTCTGATTGCTTTTCTTTTTATCGTGATGTTGCCTATTGTACAGTTGTGGTAAATTTTGGTATCATGACATTGGGTTGTAATCCCCACTTCAATTCTTGATCTTTATCAGCAAGTACTTCACATCTTCTTCATTTTCATCAAGCATGATTATTCCATCTACATATCTCTGGTTGTTGAAAAGCTTTAATCCAATTCTGATGTGAAACTTATCATATAATCTAGCTTCTCTGATTATCTACTCAGAACATATTGAATAAGTATAGTGAGCACATACATTCTCAACATAATTTTTCTAAGTTTAAAGCATATACTATTGTCTTGCTCTGTTTGAACAACTGCCTCTTGATTCATGAGCATAATAGAGTACTCAGGATTTCCCATTTTCCCCAAGACTATCCATAGTTACTTATTATCCACAGAGTCCAAAGCTGTGTGGTATAGTCAACGAAACAAATATAAACATATTTCCAGAATTCTCTGCCTTCAGGCAAGATAAATCAATGAGATCCCTTGCTCCAAGTTCTCTTCTGAATTTGGCCTGAACTGTTATTGGATGATCTTCAGCCAAATTTTACTTGCATGTGACACAAATGATCCTGTTCTATAATTTGAGCATTCTGTTGGGATCCCTTTCTTTGAAATGGATACAAATGTGTCTCTTCCCAGTGAATTGGCCAGTATCTTCTAAATTTCTTGGCCTAGACAAGTGAGTGCCACCAATACTTCACCAGCTTGTTGAACTATTTCAGTTGGTATTCAATCATTTCCTGAAGCCTGGTTTTTGGTTCATGCATTCCGTTCAGGTTAGATTTCTTCCTTGAATACCCTTGGTTCTCAAGTTTATGCTACTTCTTGAAATAAATGTTGATTAGCTTTTGGTGCGGTGACTGTGTGTATCCTTTGCATCTTCTTTTGATGATTTCTGTATCAGTTCATATTTTACCCATAGACTCTTTCAAGATAGCAACTCAAGGCTTATTTTTCTCTTGATTTCTTTGAGTTTAAGATGTGCTAACTGTGCTCTTCTTTTTTGGTTTTCTAACTAGGTGTCTGCATATTCCTTTACTATATTTGACTTTGTCTTCTATAGCAACCCTTTGAAATTTTCTAATCAACTCTTTGACTCCATCATTTGTCCCCCCATGCCTTAGCTACTCTAATCAAAAGCAAGTGTCTGAGTCTCTTCTGGCATCCATATTGACCTTTTCTTTCTTTCTTGTCCTTTTAATAATCTTTTGCTTCCTTCATGAATGATTTTCTCGATGTCCTTCTATAGTTCATTAGGTCTTTTGTCACTGGTGTTCAGAGTGTCACATATGTTCATGAGATGTTCTTGAAATTCAAGTGGAATAGATTTAAGATCATATTTTGGATCTTGTAAACTTGTTCTAATTTTCTTCACCTTCAACCTGAATTTATATATGAGCAATTGATGGTCTGTTCCACAGTTCCACAAGTCTGTTTCCTTGCCTGTTCTTAGTTGCTGATATTGATCTTCTCCATTGTCTCTCTACCTCACAGAGGTAGTCAATTTGATTTCTCTTCATCTAGAGAAATTCACATGTACATTTGCCTTTTGCATTGTTGAAAAATGTATTTGCTATGAACGAGTGGTTTGCATTGCAAAATTCTATCAAAAGATCTTCGCTTTGTCTGTATCATGAAAATCATATTTTCAATTACTGCTCCCTCTGTTTTGTTTCCAACATTTGCATTCCAACTGCCAATAATTATAAAGGTATTACGATTACATATTTAATCAACTTCAGACTGAAGAAGTTGGTAGAATTCTTCAACTTATTTTTACTAAATTTAATGGATGGTGCATAAATTTGAATAAGAGCTGTATTAGTTGGATTTCCTTGTAGACATTATCCTATAACAGAGAGCATTGAACATCAAATGATCTTGAAATGTCCTCCATTATGATGAATGCAAAGCAATTTCTTTTGATTGTGTCGTTGCTGACACAGTAAACCATCTGATTTTCTGATTCAAGTTGGTCCAATACCACTCCACTAGCTCACTGATGCCTAGAATATTGGTGTTTGTAAAAAACTTGCAATTTTCACTTGTAAAAACTTGCAATTTTCTTATATTCATATTTCATGTATTTTGCTTCTAATTAACTTATGATTGCAGCTAGCTTTTTTTTTTTGCATTTTGAATAGTGACTCATCATCAAGGGAACACCCAAAAGGCTTAAACCTTTCCAGTTTTACTCCATCTTGCCCTCATGGTTGACTCTATTATGAGAAGGCACCTCTTCCTCTGTCTTTTTTTGTGTGTCTTCTTACATGAGTGGGCCATCTTCAGGCACCATCTCTGACAATGCCCTGCCTCTATCCACTAGAATTTCAATAACTGACAATTCCATGTTGTCCATTGGGTTTTCAGTGGCTAATTCCTCTCAAGTGAACAGCTTGTTTCTTCATTATAGTCTGTTCTTTGTTTGAAAGTTCATCTGAAACTTGTTCTTTTGGGTGACACTATTGATATTTGTAATACTAGTGACACAGCCTTTGGCCTCGTAGCAACACATAATCTACCACAAAATAAGCTCACAGACAAGTGATGGGATGTAATACATAGTAATCAAAACTATAATGGTATCTGCTGTGAGCATCTAGCTGCAAGAAGGCTAAGGTGGTATGCAACATACTTACTAATGCCACAGCCCTGGTACAATTGAAAAGTACAGCATGAGTCCCCTGAGGTATGTGCAATCAGCCTAGTAAGCATAGACAAGAAGCCATCTATCTCACAATATTTGAGTTAAGGTACAGAGAGGCAGGAGGAGGGTATAACAAACTCAATGATGTACATGTTGGTCCAACACAAAGGGGAAAGGGGGTGGGGGGGAGGGAATAAATGGAACGGGACAAAAGTAAGATATGACATGGGAGGAGTGGGGCACTCACACACAGGGGGAGAGTATTGGTTTTGTCTCCACAGAATTGGGAGTGGGTGTGCAGACCCTTCCATGGTGCACCAACACTGAGGGCAATGTGGCCAAGTGAAGGGGTGCATGAAAGGAGAAGGTTACAGGGCTAGCACAAACCAGGGACACTCTGATCATCTCCCTCGAAATATGTGCAACAGAGAACAACACTGGACAGGCCAGTTGGGGAGAGAGGCCAGAATGCTGTGCCTACATGGAAGCAGACCTGGACTGGACCCCATGCTGGCACACCAGCCTAGAGGTTGATGTCCCTGGGGGGAGCTGCTGGGACACAGAGGGGGCTGTGGGGCTGACAATAGCTCATGTCGTTTCATCCCCTTACTGGAGCAGACTGACAGAGGACAATTCTGGGGACACATGAGGGGAAAGTAGTGCAGACTGAACCACCCACAGCAAGGTGAACCGGGAAGAGAACATAACAGATCAGCAACTGGAGCAAAGCAAAGCTGAAAAGCCCCTGAAGAACCCCCAAAATGGACTTCAGGTTTGGAGAGGCAGCTCCTGGAACTCCCCCAAGACCAGTGGGGAGCTAGTCATGAAGGTCAGTGAACAGACCTGGAATTATGTATATTTCTTTTCTATCTATCTCCTTTTCTTTTTCCAGTCTTTCGTTCTATATCATTGCCACTTAGCCTACTTCTACAAGCCAGGCATTAAAAGCAAGCCCGAAGAGAAAGCAGGGGGACTGATGGTCCTGGGGGACTTGGAGGGAGAAGGGGGCGTGGGAAAGTTGCAGTGAACAGGCAGCACCATAGAATGGGGAACAACTAGGAAATTAGAGTCCACAACAAGGAGATCCTAGGGTGTTAGAGTAACAGCAAAGTAGCTAAAAGAAAGTGCTTAGAGGCAAAAATAGAGGGAAAGTGATGTTGGGGCAGGATGAAGGGAAAAGGAAACAAAGGACTTAGGAAGCAAATCAATGGACAGGTGTGTACATATGTAAATACATCAATCCACAAAAGTAGAGGTATTGGCCTATGTATAAATGTCTATATGGCAATACACTGAGGTAGTGTATTAACTTTGGACCTTTGCTCATATATCTCTTCAATAGAAGAATCCTTTGAACTAACAAATCAGCCTTCTGAGATTCTCAACCTCCCAAATGAAGACAAAATGAGTGCATAAGAAAATGTGGTGAAGAAGGTGGATGGTGCCAGGCTATTAAAAGATATTGCATTTGGGGTCTTAAAGGCTTGAAGTGAAGCAAGCCTCCATTCAACAGAGAAGCAATAAGTCCACATAATAGAAGCACACCACCAGTGCGATCACAAGGAGTCAATGGGGCTAGGTAATAGGCATCAGAAGACACTTAACAAACAAACAAAGACATATTTCTGAGAACAAGAGGGGGGCAGTGGCGCAGAGACCCAATGCCTATCTGTAGACAATGGAACAATCCCCCCACAGAGGGGTCACAGGGAAGGATAAGTCAACCAAGGTGCAGTGAAGCATTGGTGAAACACACGTCATTCCTGTGATTCCTTGAAACTTCCTCATCCCCACTAGTATGAATGACCCTAGTGGTGCTTCTCAATTAAGACTAGACCAGAGCATGTACACAGGTATAGATAAGAGATGAGACCTCATGTCACACAGAATCCAGGAACAGAAGGGGAGGGGGATAGCCAAACAAGAATGGTAGGGGGAGGGGAGGGAAGAGGAAGCATGAAAGGGGGAACCAATTGCAATGATCAACACATAACCATAAACTCCTCTCCGGGGAGAAGAACAACAGAAAATACGGGGAAAGGGAGACAGCGGTTGGTGTGAGGTGTGAAAATAATAGTAATTTATAATCTCTCAAGAGGTGATGAGGATTGGTGGGGGAAGGTAAAAAGAGGGAAAGCTGGAAAACCAAAGAAGAATTGATACCTTTGAATTGTGATATTGATGAAGACTAGTGGAAACACCATGGACTGCCAGAAAAGTAAACAAATCTGTCTTAGAAATAGAGTCAGAATGCTTCACAGAAGTGTAATGGTAAGACTTAAGCTCACATACTTTGTATGATGTCAGTAGGAAACAGTCCCTGAGAAAGAGCATTATGCTTGATAAAGAATACAGCCAGAAAAAAATGAAAGCCTTTAATAAGATGAATTGAAAGTTTGGCTGAAATTAGCCTAAGGAGAATAATAATTGTGATGATGATGCAGGACTGGGCTATCGCCTCCTGTCTGGTATGTGGTGTTGCTACGAGTCAGAATCCACAGCCACAACCCTTATGTAATTTTATTTGTGCCTCTATGGCTACATATACCTAGCAAATTTATTCATTACATGTCTCACTTTTTTTTTTCCCATTAGGAATCTGAAGGCAGCATGTACTACATTTGAATATTCGGAGTTGATGTATTTTCTGACTTACCATGAAATTATCAACTTTGAATGGGTATCAGAGCAAGAGAAGACATGCAAGTTGAAATCAAAAGCCAGTGTAGATGTGAGAACATTCCAAAATGTCTGGGCAATGGAGGCGTTGCATGGTCCCCGGAAGCCTCCAAAGAAGATTCCTAAGGTTCTGAAGCAAAAGCTCTCCCTCTTTGTTAAACAGCTTACTCATGTGCATAGTTTGCTATTGGCACTTGATAGACACTGAATAGCTGGCTAAGGTGGACCAACCGATTCCATAAACAAATCATCATCAAGTGACAGCCCTACAGGAAGGAAAAGCATCAAAAAGTACAAAAACCAGAGATATTGCATATTGTTTGAAAAGACAGCTCTGATCATCTTGCCATCTGTTGCAGTCATTTTTCTTTTCTAATTCACCCCTTTAGTCTCATGATGTGTTCTCTATGACAAGATGATTGCAATGGAAAAATAATCCAAGTATGACTTATAAATATTTCTGCACAATATGCTGGCATTAGCTAGAATTGATGAAGTAGTATAATGCCTCTCAGCAGTGATCAAGAAGGGATACGGGGAAGAATAATTCATATAATAGACAAAGCAACTATCAATGAATTTGTTTGCTGTGTTAGACTGGGTAGATGAGGAAAAAATCCACAGAAACTCTTATATGTATAAGAGAGAGTTTTATAAAGAGTAACTGTATATAAGAAAGCATTCCAGCCCAGTGTAGTCCAAACCTATAAATCCAATATTAGCCCATATGCCCAATACCAATCTATAAAGTTCTCTTCAAACTCACAAAACTCATGCAATGTTGCCAAATGCAGGATAATCACAAGCCAGTAGAGAGAAAGTCTTTGGATCCAATGGCATTGTAAGTGTCTCAGTGCTGGCAGGAGTCTCTATGTGCCTTCCCCAGTTTCAGAGGTCTGGTTGCATCAGGGTAGGTCCATCTGGCTTCTCCAGCATAGAGCACACAGTTCCATGTGCCCTGTCAGCTGCAATGTCTCCCAGGGAGTGACCCGAGGAAGAGAGAGATGTCTCCTGCCTCCAAGGAGGAAAAATTAGATTTCCCAAAAGCCTTTGGGGAAGGCCATACCCATACAGAAGCCTCTTTGGCTACGATCTGATTGACAGAGTAAACTTCACCCTTTCACTCCTCATATGCTCCAAATTGACAGCAGATTATGTAACTACTATAGTTGTTTAGTTTACTTGGAAAGAGAAAGGATGAGAGTATATACCTACAGGAGTAATGATAAATGGCTGGATCAGATATTAGATGGAAAACTTCACGCTGATGCCAAGTAAGCCTGGGGAAATATTTAAGGGATCTCAATAATAGATGTAAGAGATTTAAGGGATCTCAATAATCAAATAGAATCATCAGACTTGACTATTCAGCTTCTTTTCTCACTCCCGAGCATACTGTGATGAATAATTGTCAGTGGTAGAAATTCTGTGATTTAATCACGTTTGTGTCACCAACACGTGATCTCATTATTTTCATTTCTAGGTGTCCAATAGGATAATTCTATTAAAAGTCAATGAAAATACTCATCACCTCTCTCAGTTTGTTGTACTGTGATAGCTTAAATGTTACTAGGTGTTGGAAACTAAAATCAAAGAAACCAAAGAAGAACCTATGCCATCTTTGAGTGCTGCAGAATGGAACTGCTCCATCGGAACAGTTTGACTGTAATTTCGACATACGTGAATTAGCAGGCCTTTTGGTCACGCTGCTGCTGAATGGGTATAAGCTAGTCACATTTAGTTTAATGCTTAATGAAAACCATTTTTCCATTGTAAAAAGAATGATTTTGGGTGTTTCTGACCTCTAATTTCACAAAGGGGAAGAAGAATCAAACTCCATGTCAACATCATTCAAGGCCAATTACCTCCAAACTCCTTACTAATTTTGATATCAACTGTCCTTTCCATGGCACTCTCTAGCCTCTTTTCTGGGTTCAATAATTCATTCAATATTCAAACAGAATTCACAGGCAATACTCATAATTGTGAGGTTTATTAGGGAAGTTAAGAGGGCATAAATGATTTTTATTGCTGTTAGATATTGTTGAACCTATGTGTGACAGAATGGTCCTTCACTGTCCTTTCAGTTGTTCCATGGTTGGTCCTATTGTGGCAGGCACTATTTCAGTCTATCTTGTTGAGTGACGGCTTCATTTTTCCTGTACTTCACCAACCATGATGTCCTTCTCCATGGATTGGGCTCTCCTGACACCATGTCCAAAGTACCTGAGACAAAGTCTCACCATCCTTGCTTTTAAGGAACATTGTGACTGTCTTACTTCCAAGACAGGTTTGTTTCTTATTTTGGAAGTTCATGATACTTTCAATATTCCTTGCCAGCACAATCACTCACACACATGGAGTCTTCTGCCGTACAAATGCTTAGGATTTGTATTTAGATTGAACTCTTTAGTAAGAATAGCCTCTTCCCAGCTGTGCCTGAAGTCAGGTCTTTCTTTCTTTGGTTGACTTCTTTCATACTCAAGCAAAGTTACAAGATCTCTTAAAGATTCCAATAAGTACCCCAGAAGTATGCTACTCCACCAAAAGCCTTAGCCCCAAAGCACTTACTTTAATTCAGTGGGTCAGCAAATATTATCCCATTCACCCCTGTGAAGTGCCCTGAGGCACTACAATCCACCAAGTCAACTTCCTGCTCAAAGGCACTCCATTTTACTTACTCTGTGGTCCAGGAAGTTCAAAGTTCCATCTCATGCTCTGATTCTCGTTTGGCTGAGTCTGTTTTTCTGGCATCATAGCTGTCACCTGTATCAAAGACGTTCAGTGTAGAGAAATCTCAGTAATACACTCCTGGCTCTTGTCATTTGCTATTTGTGAGATTTTTCTTCTCATTGTTTCTGAAATGGCACATTTTCTATCCGGCATCATGGCAAAATTATCCACTTTCGGTGTTAGAGTTTTAAACTTTAAGAATTACAATTAATGTTGTTAACAATCACAACTAAATCATAATCTTTTTGTTTTGTTTTGTTTTGTTTTTTTGTGGCATCACTGCCCTCTGGTGGTTATGGGAGCTACCCAGCCTTGCTGCTGCTGGATTTGAACCGCCAAACCCAGTGGGCTGCAGTCCCGCACTCAACCACTACGCCACCGGGGCTCAGTCAAATCATAATCTTATCAGTATCCTCTCCCCCTTCTCTTATCAAGATCAATTAGGAAAAGAGTCATTTGAAAAAGACTATGGTTAGAATACCACATATCGATATTGTCTAGTAGTATTTAAAATTCCAGTAGGAGCACCTATGATTTACACACTTCAGCAAAGTTCTATACTAAAGCAAACCAGGAAATAATTCCTCACGATCTGTTTCCAAAAATTAACCAACCAACAAAAACCCTATGATTCACAATTGAACATTGTCCAACTCACTGCTATCCTTTTGCTACATAATCAGGAGGCATCAATTTGGTAAAGTTAAGGGTTAACAAGCATGTGGGATACCATTAGTGAAGTATAGTACCTCTAACAATGAATGTGAAAATACCTGTGATTATAAAGATACAACAGACTGGACAATGTTGTATTCATAAGGTTTTTAAGATTTGAAATCCATTCAATGTTAGCTAACAACTAACAATTAATACAATTAATCAATACAATTAATCAATACAATTAATCATGGATCAATACAATTAATACAATTAATGATCAATACAATTAATGATGGAATGTTGGAGATGCAGTGAGTCCTACATCGAGCTTGCAGTATAGTAACTTCCTTGAGGGAGATCAGCCAATGATTCATTAGGAAGTTTATAATTTAGGATGTCTTCTGTCATGAAAGCAATAGTGATTTATTATCAAGAAAAAAGACTCTTACTATGTATGTTGATTTTCCTTATTGCTCACAATTCTGCAAATACTATCCTTTGTAGATTTGCTATAATGCTCACCCAGAAGTATCTTTACAACATTGTTTAAGATTAAGGCATTCATTTTATAATGAAGAAAGCTTAGTGATGGACTCATACCAATTAGGTTCCCTGGATTTATCCTGTAGTCCCTCAATCTTGGCCTGTTGAACACTTACTATGGTAAGGGGTGACAATCAACAGTTCAAGAATTAGTAGTTCTTTTATAAGAGATAGTTTGTATTTGTAAATGTGTGACTAACATTTTTTTCCCATTTTTCCCACCTCAAAAATTCACAGATTTAGGAATGACATATAGAAATGGGAGTGGCTCCCCTTAAGATTTCTCTTAATGGCCATTTTCAAAAGAATTGCTTTTTGTCCCAACAATTCTGAATTTAACTGTTTCTGAAGTGTTGAGTCATGAGAGAGGAATACTGTTACCCAACGACACAATCATGATTTCATGATTCTGACCTTTTTGAACTTTTCATTTTCCTGAACATGGGGAGATGTTATTACATAGGCCGTATGCTTTCTCCCTGAAATAGCATTTATCTTACAAATTGAGCAAAGAAGAGAATGTTTGTACTGTATTAGATTCTCTAACCTAGAGAATTCTCTTGGGTGTCTCTATATGTAACTTTTATATCCAGAGTAAAAGTTAATGGAAGAGTTCAGAAACTCAGTATAGACAAGCTCATTAATAATCATCTCCTTCAGGAATAAGAATTTGGCTCAACCACCAAGAAAATAAGAAAAGCCAAATGAGATACTGAATGACTAGAAATGGGAACATAGAATGAGTCCTGGAATATATAAGTGAGAAATAGCTTGTTACTATTTGCAGAAAAATGCAACTATCAAAATACTGAACAAGGACACCATACTTAGAATTACCTGATAAGACTTTGGAGAGTTGACATGTGTGTGTTTTGTATGAGAAATTGAATTAGTTTATGCAGATTCATATTGTTGTTACTGTTCTTTTCAAAATTAAATAATCATGTTGGATATTAATGAACAAAGATAGGCTCTGTTGGAAATTATTTTTGGCAACTAATTATATTTTTATTTCTTTTCAGTGGCTAGAAACCTAGGCATTTTATTTTCCAGTTTCCTAAATATACATGGTGTAATTTGGTTTCTATCAAGGGAAGCAGTTGTGTTAAATTAACTTATTAATGTAAGAGACTTCCACAAGTTGGTGACCAGGTGGGCAGCTTGTGCTGGGAGTTCTGGGGATATTGGTGAGTGAGGAGATTTGGATGGCCAGTAGGGGATCCAAGGCTGTCAGTTAATCCACAAGACAGCCCAGAGTGCTACTCTGAACCAGGACCTCACTTCCATCCCTTCTCCAACACATCCTGCAGATCTTGGGAACCTGTGGCCTGCTGCATGGACTGCACCAAAACATTCTGCCAATGCTGCTGTGGATCCCACTGAGACTACCATCCACCTGTTCCCTGGTCGCTGTGCCCCATGTTTTCCAGCTGCTCAGTGGAGGCTTTTCCAGCTGTAGTTTGACATCTTAAACAGTCTGGGGTCCTCCAACCACTTCCTGGTGGACCCCTCCTCCAAAATCGTCATTCTTTCACTGTTCTGCCCAGCACTGCTTCTGCCTCTTGTGGTAGCATCTGCATGCCAAACTGACATCCAAAGCTGGGCTTTCCCCTCATCTGATTGCAGTTCCTCTAGTTTCAGACAGGTTTGGTACTTGAATGTGACACAGGCTGACTGCAGGGCCTGAAGATTGAGAGCCATTCAACCTGACTTCTGAACAATGGAATCCTGATAGGCTAGGGTGAGAGGGAAACCCCAGTGGGACAAAGTCATAGAAGAATCACCCCCATTGGCTACAGGCAACCTGCAGAAACATTCCTACTGACCTCCCAGAGAGAGAATCCAGGGTTCTTTGAATCCTGGAAAAATGGCGTTGGATTTCTAATAAACAACAGCAAGATGTTTCAACAATCTCAACTACAAAACAAAATCCACTATTAGAGGATGTCCTGAATCTAACAAGAGTCACAGAAGAGGCAGATGTCTACCTGATTAAAGAAAAAAGAAAAAAAGAAAGAAATCTTCAGAACGTTGCTTAGAGTCATACAAAATATGAGGAAAGCAATACAGAAAAAAGATGAAATGATAGAGAAGATAAAGGCCATACACCAAAGGGAAATATGAGGTAAGGGATGAGGTAACTAAAAGTAGCAAATTCATACATTTCAATAACAGACTAAATGAAGCAGAGGATTATACCAGTGACCTAGAGCAGGGGTGTCAAACTGGCTAAGCTCTATTTTCTTCATAACAATTTTTTTCTATTTTCACTTTATTTCATATCCTTGTGGGCCACAGAAAATTACCTCAGGGGCTACATGCAGCCCGTGGACTACCAGTTTGACACCCCAACCTAGAGAGTAACCAAGTAGACATGTGGGAAAGGCAGACAAACAACATAATCAGAGAAATTAAAGAAAACTTAACAATGTCTGCTGCTAGGAAGAGGAACAACATAAGAATAATTAGAGTATTGGAAAAAGATATAATGAAGAAATCAAAATAGTAAGGGAATTCTTAGAGGAAAACTTTCTAAGTTTAATGAATAAAAATCAGGCAACCATTCAGTAAGCCGAAAGGAAGCCAGCTAGACTGAAGCCTAACATGAATTCACCAAGGCATACAATAGTTAAACTATCCAATTTTGAGGAAAAGGAGAACATCGTAAGAACAGCTGGGAAAAAATAAGCAGTCACCTATAAAGGAGCCCAAATAAGAATATGCTCAGACTTATCAGCAGACATTATGAAGAAGAAGTGAGAGTGGAGTAACCTATTCTGAAATTTGAAAGCTAATAATTCAAACTCAAGAATACACTATCCAGTCAAATTATCTATTAAGATAGATGGAGAATAAGAGTTTTCCCAGACAAGGAAAAACTCAAAGAATACATGAAAAAAACCCAGATCTACAAAAAGTCTTTGCCAACCTAGTATGGGCAGAAAAACACTCACCGAGCACAAATAAGAGACCACCACATATAGCAAGTCCACCCAGAGGTTATCAAATCAAAAATAGTCCCCAAGGTAGCATTAGCTTAAGGGTGAAAAGAAGGCACAAATAAATTACACACACACACACACACACACAATACACCAATTAGAAGGGAGGTAGGAAAACAACCAACAAAAAAAGGTACAAGTGAGTCCACAGAGTCCACAAATGTATATAATAACTCTGAATATCAATGAACTGAACTTGCCCATTAAAAGACAGAGACTAGCAGACAGACTTAGAAAACACAACCCAGGGCTGAGCCCCGGTGGCGTAGTGGTTGAGTGTGGGACAGTGGCCCACTGTGTTGGTGGTTCAAATCCAGCAGTAGCTCTCCAGGAGCAAGATTGGTCCTCCCACTCCTACCAGAGGGAAGTGATGCCCCCCCCCCAAAAAAGAAGAAAACACAACCCACAGATGTCCTGCCTACCAGAGACACATCTCAAGATCACAGACAAAAACAGACTGAGAATCAAAAACTGGAGAATAATATACCAAGCAAATGGCAATTCAAAATAAGCGGGGTTGCAATCGTAATCTCTTAAAAAATTGCTCTCTAGGTAAATGCCATAACAAGGGGCACTTTATAATAATCAAGGGAACAGCAGACCAAGAACCAGTGAACTTTATATATATTCTAATCAGAGACCCATGAAATTTATCAATCAAGTTCTCCAAACAATGAAAAAAAGAAATCACAGGATCAACAATTACAGTAGATGACTTTAATACACCACTGTCTAAGGAGGATAGATCACAGTGAAAAAATCTTAACACGGAAGCTACAGAATGAAACTCTTCAATGAGGCAATTCGATCTGATAGACATTTTCAGAGTCCTCTATCCAAATGCAAAAAAAAAAAAAACCCTCTTATTCTTTTCAGGCTCACACGCACACATTCAAAGATTAACCACATACTGAGACACAAGTCAAGTCTGTGCAAATTTGAGCCTACAGAGATCACTAGACTTCTCTCTCAAACGAATATGTCATAAGGTTGGAAATCAAAATAGGATGATTAAATAAACAAGGGCAAAAATTAGAAGATGAATAACTTTTGCAAACCGAATAGGTATGGCCCAGATCAGAGATGAAATTAGGAAGCTTTTAGAAACCAATGAGAATGAGAATACTATGTACCAAAATCATTTGGGAGACACAACAAGCAATTACCAGAGAAAGTTTGATAGCAATACATGCACACATGACAAAAGGGGAGACTGATGATTAACAGGCTGGCACAAAATATGCAACAATTGTCAAAAGGACAATCCTATTAGAAGCTAACGAAAAGAAATAATAAAATTTGGGTCTGACATACTGGAGAGGGAATACAAGAAAGCAATGGAAAAAAAATAAATACAGCTAACGTTTGATTCTTTGAAAAGATGAACAGAATTGAGAGACTGCTGGCAAACCTAACCAAAGGAAGAAAGGAACAAATTTCAATCGTAGGATCTTTCCGCTGTCTTTCTGTGCTGCTACAATGTTGCACATGAACCTTCTGGCTGACGCTCTCAAGAAGATCAATAATGCTGAGAAGAGAAAAACCCAAGTGCCAAGTTCTTATTGGGCGGTGGTCCAAACTCATTGTCTGGCTTCTTTTTCTTTCTTTTCTTTCCTTTTTTTTTTTTTTTTTTTTTTTTGCGGGCATCACTGCCTCTGGTGGTCATGGGCGCTACCCAGTGCCACTCCTGAGAGGCGTCGCTGGATTTGAACCGCCAAGCCCACGGGCTGCAGTCACACACTCAACCATTTACGCCACCGGGGCTCAGCCCGTCTGGTTTCTAATGATCAAACGTGGCTACATTGGTGAATTTGAAATTATTGATCATCACAGAGCTGGGAAAATTGTCGTGAACCTCATGGGCAGATTAAACAAGGGTGGCGTGATCAGCCCTAGATTTGGCGTGCAGCTCAAAGATCTAGAAAAGTGGCAGAATAACTTGCTTCCTTCCTACCAGTTTGGTTTCATCGTGCTGATGGCCCCCGCCAGCATCACGTACCACGAGTAAGCCAGGTGAAAACACACAGGAGGGAAAATCCTGGGCTTCTTTTTCTGGGGATTTAATGCATTGAAACAAATAAAACGCTGAGTGGGAAAAATTTTGTTCAATAGTTGGATGAGGGATGAAACGGGGCATTACAACTCTGATGATATTAACAAGGCTAATTACACAGTACTTAAAAAGATCTGTACTCCAATTAATTCAACAACTTGGAAGACATGGGCAAATACTTGGAAAAACAACCTCTCCCTACACTATCCCTAATGGAAGTTAAGAACCTCAATAGACCCATAGCCATAGAAAAATAGACAAGGTTATCTAGAGATTACAAAAAAAAAAAAAAAAAACCAAACGCCCCCTCCCCCCCCAAAAAAAAAAAAAACCAACTCAGGCCAGACA
>PVJH01001333.1:0-153961 GCA_004026705.1 Nesogale talazaci | reverse complement strand
GATCTCACAAGAACCCAGAATGACAGATCACTCTCTCCTATGATCATCTAAGCAAAAGTATTTAACAAAACACTAGCCAACAGAACACGAACGTCTATAAAACAAATAGTTCACCATAACCAAATGGGATTCATTCCAGGGATGCAGGGATGGTTCAACATCTGAAGGTCCATCAGCATTAGTCACCACATTGACATGAGAAAGGATATGAACCACATGATATGTGGGGTCTTAAGGGCTTAAAAATAAACAAGCCTTATCTAGCTGAGAAGCAACTAAGCCCACATGGAAGAAACACACCAGCCTGTGTGGTCATGAGGTGTCGCCAAGACTAGGTATTAGGCATCAGAAGACCCCAAACAAACAATCATATTGATGTGAACAAGTGGGGCGGGGCTGGAGACCAAAAGCTCATCTGTAGACAGAAGGGTCACAAGGAAGGGGGGAGTCAACCAGGGTGCAGTACAGCACTGAGAAAACACACTGTAGGTTTTCCAGTTTGAGATTTATTTTGCTTATTATATATAATATATAAGCAAATATATAAAAACATCTAAGCATTGAAAACAGAACTGGCTATGTAAATAATATGTAGACATATGCGTGATAGGAAAAAAAAGAAAAAATGAGGGTGGTACTGTCAGCCATCCATACAAATGAGTTTGAAAAATGTTTGCAAAAATGGAATCACAGATTTGACTAATTGTATTAAGTGTAATGGAGAGTACTTTAAAAGTGGGAATTTTTTGGGGGGGGATAACCCCTTGTATATTACATGTAGTTCAGAATTAGGATTCAGTTGCAAAAATAAAATCTGTTCCAGCTAGTTTAAATTTAAAAGGATTTATCAGAGATTTACGATATGCATATTTCTCAAGCAAAGAAATTATTTCTTTTAAGGTCATAGGAAATGAGTTAAGAGAAGGTTAACCTTTTTAGTGTAAAAGGGTTGATTCTGTGTAAATATTTCATACTGAATTTGGAATACTGCATTTCCTTTTTCTCCTTCTAGGGTGACTAACTGTTCAGTTTCCCTGAGGCTGTTCAGGTTAAACGGAGATTCCTGCACTCTAGAATGTTTGGCCTCTGTATCTCACCCCTACCTCCCTCCCTCACCCCCACAGGGTCTCTGTGAGTCACAACTGACTTGACAGAACTTAAAACACCTCACTGCAAGTCCTTTCCAGAGATACCGGACAGAATCCAATGCCTAAAATCTATAACATAAAGCATAGCAAAAGCCATGGGATTCTGAAGGGATGGGTACAGAAACAAATATTTTAAAAGGTATAAACCTTTATTTTAAATTTTAATTTTAAGTCATTTTATTGGGGAGTCTTACAGCTCTTAAAACATTTCATACATCAATTGTATTAAGCATATTTGTACATATGCTGCCATCATTTCCAAAACAGCTTTATTTGAGCCTTCACTGTAAGCTTTTTTTTTTTAAAGCTTTTTTTTTTCTCTTTTCGAAAAAGAGGATGGTACAAAATGGAGCACGGCCGAGATTATCACATGCAAATTTGAGAGGCTCCAATTCTGTTGAGATAGAAACCAGTGAAATAGTGTCCAAATGCAAATCTCCATGCCCCATTGAATCTGTGTGGATGGAAAGACTCAGCTGGAGCCCAAAGATTTCTTATTGTAATTCTGGTCTCTCAGTGCCTGCTTGCCAAGTGAAAAGAAATATTGTCTGATAATTCGCTAAGCCTCCTTTGTCTTTAATAGTTTTGTTGTCATGTTATTCCCACGTCACGCAATTTAATAGTTCAATCATATTAAAAAGAGTTCTGCAATCATCACAATTCAGAAATTTTTTCCCCATCTTGTGCTCATTGTTGTTTGCTCTCCATTACAACTCATTGTAATGTTCCCAGGGAATCATTAATCAAGTCTCAATAATTTTTCTTATCCTGGACTTCATATGCAGAAAATAATACAGAACAAAAACAAGACAGAAACAAACATCAATAACCAAAAAAATAGAGAAAACCCTTAATCAAAAAGAAAAGAAAATATATTAAAAACAGAAACAACTTTAATGTGGGTCAAAAGAGAACAAATGATGAGGTGTTAAATTTTATCTCGACCATATCCGCCAAAATCAATTTTACAATGATCTGTCTGATAGCTAAGCTGCTCACATACCTGGATTATGGTCAGAGATCCACCAGAGCTTTAGTACATGTGGGACCCTTGCAAAGAGATTATGGGCTTCTGCCATGGACCTTGTGCTAAGGTCCATAGTCTTCTGCAAATTGAGTGTTCAGACCTTTAAACAGGTCCTATGCAGCAATTTGCTTAATATAATATGTCCTTTGGTTTCTTGACTGCTTCTTCCTTGATCCTGATTATAAATCAAAGTAAAATAAAATTCTTGACAGCTTCAATCTTTTCTCCATTTGGTTATCAGATTACATATTGGTTCTGTTTTGAGGACTCTTTTCTATTTTTCTATTTAGTTATAATTCATATTAAAGATTGCAGTCCTTAAGTTTCATTAGCAAGTAAATCAAGTTCTCTTGGCCTTCAGCAATCAAATCTGTGTCATCTGAGTATCTCAAGTTGTTAATAAGTCTTCTTCCTGTCTGTTGTCAAATTCTTCTAATATAGTACAGCTTCTTGGATTATTTGCTCTGAATACAGATTGAATATGTAAAGTGAAATAACATAATCCCTTGCTTCCTAATTTTAAATGTTGCTATACTCCATTCTGTTGGAAAACTTTCTCATGAACATAACTAAGTGTCCTGGAATTCATGCTCTTCTCAATAGTAGCCATAGTTTGTTATGATCCAGATAGTCTAATGCATTTGCATAGTCAATAAAACACAAGTTAGTGTCTTTCTGCTAGTCTCTGCTTCCAGTCATGGTCCATCAGATGTCAGCAATGATATTTCTTCTTCTAGGTCTCTCTGAGTTCACCTAAACTAGTTATAACAGATTGTATTCTCTGAAAAAGAATCCCGTCTGATTCTGTATTGCTTGTTATATTTGGACATATACTCTAATCTAGTGAAAGGACTCACTGCCATTGAATGGTTATGAGTTGGGCTACAACCCACAAAGTCTGCAGTTCGAAACCAAGAGCAGTCCTGCCAGGAAAAGACAGGGGTTTCTACTCCTTGAAGCAGCTACAGTCTCAGAAACTTGGTGGTGGCAGTCCTACTCTGCCCTACAGACTTGCTATGACTTGGCATTGGTTCGATGGCAGGGAGATTATCAGCTCTCTTATTTTATAGCAATACCCTAAATTTACTTTGGAGGATGAATATAGTACTGCGAACTTTATTGAATGACTTCAGCAAAAGTTTACTTGCATATGATAGTAATTATTTATTTTATAAATTTCCTTAGGATGGCATCAGTATGGATCTCTTCCAATTAGTTGGCCAGATAGCGCTATGCTAAATTTCTTGGCACAGAGATTGAGTGCTTCTCGTACTGTGTCAGCTTGTTGAAACATTTCCATTGTCAGTCTATCAATTACTGGAGCCCTGATTTTTACAAACATTTTCAGTGCATCTTGGACTTCTTCATTCAGTATCAATAGTTCTTGATTATGCTGCCTCTTTTTGGCACCGTGACTATAGATTCTTTCCCTCTTCATTTGATGTTTCCTACATCATTCATGAATTTGTTCATAGAATACATTCAAAGCTGTAAACAGAATTTGAAATTTTTTCCTTCAGTTCTTTCACTTTGAGATATGCTAAATGTGATATGCTAAACCATTTTGGTTTCCTAATTCCACATCTTTACAGGTTTATAATGTTTTACTGTGTCTTCTTGAGTTGATCTTTGAAATTCTTTGTTCGGCACTTTTACTCCATCATATCTTTCATCTTCTTTAGTTATCCTACATTCAGGAGCAAATTTCAGAATCTCTTCTGATATCTACATTAGTCTTTTCTAGCTTTTCTGCCTTTTTAGTGACTTTTGTCTTTGGTCTTTGGCCATTAGTGTTCAATGGGTCAAATATGTTTTTGAGCTGGTCTCTAAATTCAAGTGAGATATACTTAACATAATAATTTGGTTCATCATGGAGAGGAGATGAGCCAGTCAGGGGCAGTATAGCATCAATGAAACATACAACTTTCCTCTAGTTTTTTAATGCACCCCTCCCATGAACTTAATTCTACCTTACAAATCCAGCTAGATAAGGGGATGCACACTGGTATAAATAAGAGCTGGAAATACAGGGAATCCAGGACAGATAAACTCCTCAGGACCAATAATGAGAGTAGTGATACCATAAAAGTAAGGGGAAGGTGGGAGAGAATGGGGTACTGATCACAATGATCTACATATAATCTCCTCCCTGGGGGACAGACAATAGAAAAGTGGGTGGAGGAAGACATTGAACAGTGTAAGACATGAAAAAAATAAGAATAATTTAACAAATCATCAAGGGTTCATGAGGGATTAAAGGTGGGGGAGGGAGGTGGAAAATGAGGAGCTGAAATCAAGGACTCAAGTAGAGAGAAAATGCTTTGAAAAGGTTGACGGCAGCAAATATACAGATGTGCACGATACAATGGAAGGCTGTATAGATTGTGATAAGAGGTCTAGACCAATAGGTGACATCATGCTAAATGGAGAAAAGATTGAAACTGCTCAGGATTTCATTCACACTCCATGCTCAGGGAAGCAGACATCAAGAGACCAAAAGACACATTATATTGGGCAAATCTGCTACACACAAGCTCTTTGAAGTATTGAAAAGAAATGACATTGCTTTGAAGAATAAGGCGCACAAGAACCAAACCCTGTTGTTGTTTTTTCCCATCACCTCGTCTGAATGTGAAAGTTGGGCATTGAACAAGGAAGCCCAAAGAAGAATTGATACATTTGAGTTGTGGTGCTGGACAAGAATATCGAAATGGCAAAACAGAATGCTCCTTAGAAGCAAGGATGCTGAGTTTTTCCTCTCCCTGCCTTTGGACTTGCAGAAGATCCAGATCCGTGAAGAAGAACATCATATTTGTTAAAGTACCAGATGGATTGCCACAGTGGTGGCATCAATGGGCTCAAGAATAAGAACAACTGAAAGGATGGCGCAGGGATAGTGTTTTCTTCTGTTGCACATGGAGTCACTATGAGTCTAAACGTATTAGAGGGTATCTAACATCAATAAAAATGCCTAGAATATTTATATTTATGCATTAAATTTCACTTTTTATAGCTTCAAATTTTGCTAAATTCATCCTAGTTTCAATAATCAATTAGATGCTGGTAGCTGCTTCTTCTCCTTTTGAACCCTGCCCCATCAGCACATGAAGGTCCTTGACTACCTTGAGAAGGTAGCTCTTTTTCAGTCATGCTTTCAGTGCCTTCCTTAAGAAATTCATCTTCTGGCACTGTCTCTGGCTATGGTCTGCTTCTCTCCATGAGGTTTCAGTATTTGATAATGTTTCAATGCTATCTATAAGCTTTTCCAGTGGTTAATTTCTCTGAACTGGGCAGCTTACTCCTTCTTCATAGTCCATTCTTAGTCTCCACTGAAAACCGTTCACTCTGAGTGACCCTGCTGGTATTTCAAATACTGAGACATAGCTTCTGTCATCTCAGCAAATATGCAAACCCCCACAGTACATCATACTGAGAGACAAGGGGTGGTCATTAACTTAAGTGTTAGGATTTCTACATATTTATTTGGAAACTGCAATTCAATTCCTCATATCAGGTATTCTGAGAATTTGCTAAAATTATCTGAGGTCAGATTGTAAACTTGAGATGGAACAATTACTAATTTGCTTTTACATAAAACCTAAACACATCCTCACTCTGTTAACTCAAATTTGACTCATAGGACAGAGTACAAGGGCATCATCGCTTTTCCAAGGCTATATGTCTTAACAAGCAAATTGCCACATCTTTTTCAGATAGAATGGCTAGGGAGCTTGAACTGCCCATCGTGCAGTAGCGAAAAGCTTAACCACTGTGTTATCAGGACTACTATGTGTTAAACTTCGCACTTTTTAACTTTCAAACTGGTCTTATATATCTTTATCCATTTATTCAGTTTGTAATTGTATACCAAGCATTTTTTTTGATGATCAAAGTATCTCTGGGTGGTGGAGCACAAACTATAACTCTAGTTTCATATACAAAGAAACTGAATTTCAGCATTCTAAAATATTTACTCAATATTTTCACATAATCATTGCCAGAAGTGGTAGTTTGAATCAAATTCTCCTAGCTCCCACATCTGCAGAGAGACTGAAGTTAGTTTACATTCTATGTAAGGCAATTGTTCTGAATTAATCAAAGATATAGCTCAAATTGCCTTTCTGCAAGACCTCCCTGGGTAGTGCAAGCAGTTAACATGTTCAGCGGCAGCACAAAAGGTTAGTGGTTCAAGCCACCTAGAGAGTCCTTAGACAACAAGGCAAAAATTAAAAAATCCAACCATTGATAAACTTGTGGAGTACAATTCTATTCTGACATCCACAGGTTCACTATAAATTGGAGTCAATCTGACAAAGTTTTGATGTAAACTCAGATAATGAATAGCTTAAGCTTTTATAGGTTTAAGTTTTCTGCATCAGAGTCACTCATTTGCTCTTAAAACCTATTTCCTATTATGGTAAAGGTTTGACTGAACGACACTTTTTTTCCCTCTTGAAAAAAATCAAAGCAAACTTTTTAAATGCCTGCAATACTCTTCCTCAGCCCTAAGTATTCTACACATTTCATATGTTCTTTTCAGAATCGCTTATGTTAACATCTGGGTTACATTTTTTTGTATGTTACTTGTTACAATTTGTTTAATTTTAGATTCTAATTTTATCCCTCGTATACCACACTTAGATCAGAGCATTTAACTGTTTACATTAGTAGTATGTCGTTATCTTGCTGACATTTTTCCCAAAGATCTATGTGTTTTGGCAGAAGACGTCTCATAAAAAAATTCCAGTGATTGTAACATAGATTCTCGCTTTTACTCTAAGCACAAATTATTTAGTTTATTTTTAACTAGTTATATTTTGATACTCATGGTCTTTTAAAAAGCCAAGTACAGTTTACCAAAATCCTAAAAATATATCATTAAACACTTACCTAAATAATCTTTAAAACTTTTGACACAGCATTTGAGCAAGATTCTGACTTTCATATCTGGTTGTTGAGCTGGAATTTTTAGGAACACATGATGTCCTTTGGCCAAAAAAAATTATAGTAAACAAAATTAGGGGGGAAATGGAATTGTAAATCCAGTGTTTTGATTGCTATACTATTCACATTCATAAATGTCCATGAAAACTACTTTATGCTAATTTATAAAATAGTCTCATGATGAATACCACATTAAAATACCACACTAAAATAATAGTAAAAACTCATTTAGTGTTAGAAATTTATCTTTTTAAGCACATGATCATAAGTGAGAAAAATAATGAAGTAAATAGAAAGTAAAGAACGATTTGCTAACCATTTATTTCATAAAATAATAAAGATCAAATACAGTATTTCTTTTTTTAAGCACAAGGGGAGGAGCCTATATGGGAAGCCCTAGAGGGGTCCAACATACCCTAATATGTAGGCAAAGAGTCACACCATTCACTGTACCCCCAGGTCCAAGAGGGACTTCCATTGAACTGAGCCCCAAAGCCCCAGGACTGGCTGCACTGGGGATGTCAAATAAAGTATTTTATATCTACACTAATATTTTGAATAACAAAGTTGGAAGTCAAACAGGGTAAAAATCACTAAAAACTCTAACTCTACTTATTTTAGGAAATTTCAAATTCAACGTGAATATTTTTGTCAAAAATTCATTCATCATAGATATTTCTCTGTAATCAGAGAAAAAGCATGATAATTTCAGAATAATATAATATAATGTGGCCAGACAATCAATCAATAAATGTATTTCAAAAGAAATAGCCTTATACTTGAACAAGTTAGCTGCATGGTTTCCTGGATGCAGGTGTGAAACACAACTCTTGAATTAGAGGAAAAACCCAGCAATAGCCCAAGTGTCAATATTTTTTCACTGATTTCATAAACTACAATTCCTCAGAAATAATAGAAAGGTTGATATATGTGAGTGTTATGAACCCTGAGTGAATGGAAATCAAACCTTGAAAAATAGTCTTACTCAAAGTATAGGCATTACCTTTTTGACACTGTACAATAAATGTGCTTTCCATTTCAGGAATTAGCATATGAGCAAAAACCAATGCTGCTGAATAAAGTCCAACCTGCCCTGAAAGTGTTATCCAAAATCAATGCTCCAAGAATTCATGGAATACCAATGAAAATGTTCCAGCTAGGTGATAAAGCACTCGCTCATCTATGCCAGGAATTGTGGAAGACAGCTATCTGGCCAACTGACTTAAAGAGATCTATATGTGTAGCCATTCCACAGAGGTGAGGCAGCAGAATACTTAAGGTACAGAACATGCATATCGCATGCAAGTCAAATTTTGCTGAAGATAGCCAACCCCAGTTGCTGCAGCAATTGCCAGCAAGCTGCCAGAGATCCAAGGCTGATTCAGAAGAGGCCGTTTCCAAAGTGATATCATCAGATGGATCTTGGCTGAAGGCAGAGACGACCAGAGAGCTGTTTGCATGGGTTTCATTGAGCAGGCAAGTACCTTTGACTGTGTAGATCATAACAATAGTGTTTTCTACTCCCATTAGCAGTTACAGTCCCCCAAATCCACAGGAGCAGTTCAACCTTGACTGGAAGGCAGTGAGTTTGGTTGTTCAGTATTCACTCTATTAGCTAATCTGATTATTGTGACCAAAAGCATAGGGGACTATCCAATCACTCTGACACAGCATGTAACTGAACTCTCAATCAACAGAATTCCAAGCAGCAATGGGAGACCAAAGTGCAGTATTAATATCAACTTCTCTATCACAGTTCCACATAAGACAGTATCTTAAACTATCAGAAAACCATTGAAAACCAGGTGCTATCCTTAAAGGTGTCTATTGACCTTTCCTTTATCAATCAAGTTATATCAGGATATCTTTGTGATGGTTGAGAACCCATCTTGGTCATAAGGAAGAAATATAAGCCAAGTCTGTCACCCATAACAACACTGATGAATGAATTAAAACTTAGTTGAATGTTTACCAGAGTTTAGCGAGTATGCCAGATAACAAAGTCAGAAACTGATTTTCAGCTCAATTTGTTAATTGGATAACTCCGATCATAAGAGAAAACTGATAACTGGCCAAGACTCAATCAACCACACAGGAAGTTTTCTTTCTTTTTTTGGGGGGGGGCATCACTGCCCTCTGGTGGTCGTGGGAGCTACCCAGCCTTGCTGCTGCTGGATTTGAACCGCCAAGCCAGTGGGCCGCAGTCCCGCGTGCACTCAACCACTACGCCACCAGGGCTCAGCCCAGGAAGTTTTCTTGACAGGCAGGGATACTCACCATTATTCTAAAGAGGACGGCTAGAAAGTGTTCTTGAAAGAATGACATGAACAACATTTTGTAGGAAAATCATCTGAGGATTTTCCTGAACTGCTTGAGGCCACTCAGATGGCACTTGAACTTACTTACTTACCGTCCATGCTCATGGATGGAGCAATAAAGAAATCAGAAGATGCATTGCATTTTCTGGGCAGATCTTCTGCACAAAACCTCTTAAAAGTGTTAGAGTGACAATATCACTTTGAGAACTTAGGTGTACTTGACCCAAGCGTTGGCATTTTCAATTCCTTCTATGCATGTGAAAGTTGGACAATTAGGAAGAATGGAAATTAGGTATATTTGAACTGATATTGTGAAGAATATTTAAAGTACGGTGAACTGTTCAAAGAACAAAGAAATCCATCTTGGAGGAAATTCAGTGAGACTACTCCTTAGAAGTGTGGCTGCCAAAATCGTGTCTCATATATTTTGCATATGTTATCAGGAGATGCCAGTTCCTTTAAAAGTACATCATGCTTTGAGAAACAGGGAGTCAGTGAAAAAGATTTCCAGCAAGGTGAGTTGGCATCATGACTGCCACAATGGGCTCAAATATAATTGTAATGTAGAACAGGGTTCATGATAATTGGGGGAGGAAGCATTAAAACAGTAGAGGAATGTTATATATATATATATACATATATAATAAGCTTATTTAAAAATACAGGACAGATAAACTCCTCAGGACCAATATTGAGAGTAGCCGTACCAGGAGGGTAAGGGATAGGTTGGGGTGGGTGGCAGGGTGGAGAAAGGGGGAACCAATCACAATACCCTATTTATAACCCCCTCCCAGGAGGATGGACAACAAACAAGGAGTAATGAGAGACATTGGACAGTGAAAGACATGAAAAAATTATAAATTATCAAGAGTTCATGAGGGAGGGAAAGAGGGGAAGGGGGTAAAATGAAGAGCTGATACCAAGGGCTCAAATAGAAAGAAAATGCTTTGAAAATGGTGATGGCAACATATGTACAAATGTGTTTGGCATGCTGTATGTATGTATGGATTGTGCTAAGAGTTGTATGAGCCCCCCCCAAGAATGATTCAAAAAACTTTGTTATATTATTTTTTTTATAAAAAAAGCATCTATTCGGGCTTAATAATTTATTATATACATAACACAGAGAGTTCCTGTTTTAGTCTTATTTAAAATAAATGCTGCCTGATAAAAATAAACAATCTCATAAACAACTTAATACTTCAGTGCTTTTGCTTTTGAAAAGGAAACGAAAGATTAGGACTGGGTCATTTAGTCAATGTGAAATATAGGGTATTTCAATTAAGGTTCAAGTTGACTTTTTCAAGTGTTATTCAAGTCAAATTGTACCCTGTGTCAATTGCTTCCAGCTGCTGAATGAGTTTGTAAAGTTATAGGGCATTATAACAACATTGTCTGCATTACTTAACTTTTTGGAAGGTAAGTTACAATTATATATGAGTGTGTCAAAATAATAATAATAATAAATAAAATAATACACAGTGTCTAATACTCCTTCCTCCCTCCTTGCAGCAACATGTATGGAAGAAAAGCTGAACTGAAATATGTAAACTTTTAAGGGCAAATCACTAATTATTTTTAATGCTAGTTTTATATTTTCCACTTCCTTTCAGTGGACCATTTTGCAGATATTTAACTTAAGTGTTGACTGCTCTGCTTGTTAGTATTACTAATTTTCTTCAAAAATAATGATGACATTGTTGAATTTCAAAACAAAAGAACATTTCTGACAGTTCAATTCAGGCTATTGCTGTTTCAGTGGTGTCTTACTGAATCTTTTGTATGTGAAATGAGAGAACAAAACAACAAAACAGGAGAACCTTCCATTGGTCAAGTACTATCTCTATTGCCTCATTCTACAAATTCTTCAGGTCAAAATGGAAATAACTGGCATTTTGAAATGAGTGTACACATGTGAAATTTTCCTGTAGAATTTAGTAGTCTCAGATTGGATCAGAGAGAAAAAAATTCTTAGCTGGCTAGGGGCTTATTCTCCATCTTTCATTTCTGTTTGTAATTCCTGTCATCTTTGTTTCTTATGTTTTGGCTAAAAAGGGTGACTCATATTTATTGGAGCTGGGTTTCAATAAACATTATGCATTACGGTGAACCCAAAGGTGATTTATTGATAATTTGTCACTTGTATTTATGAAAATGTAGACCTCAGAACTCCAGAGCTGGTAAATCATATTCTGCAGCTCCAGTTTGCTGGTTCTCCCCACCTCCCCTCCCTTTATTGCCAAGAGCACACTCTATGGGCCAATAGCCCCATACAACTCCCACGTCCTGGCCATCGTATGCATGCTTAGATACAATAAGAAAGAAAGACAACTATGAGAGACTTATTTTTTGTTTCATTATGCTTACCATTTAATTCTCAAGTTGCGCAAGTAATAAACTGATAAAATATAATTAGTGTGGAATTATAATTTAATGAGGCCAGAGAAAGGGCAAGAATGTAGATGACACAGTAGACTGTGTGGATTTTTTTCCCTTAAGTTTGTTTATTATGTTACAGCTGTAAAGAGTTTTCACAGTTTCCAGATGCAGGCAGCTGTTAGTCCTTTGCTATTAGGAAACAGGTTCAGAGTTCATTTTGATCCACTTGTTGCAGACTAGTGATACTTAAGCTGACACTTCACTAAGTGACAGCCTCCAGTCGTACACAAGTTTGTCAAGATAGTCATCATGTGCTCGCTTATCTCATCTGAAAGCTTCTCCAACAACAAACTGTTCTCCTCTTCATAATGTTTATCTCTTATGGCCATGTCAGCAGAACTTGGCAAATCTAATATTCACGCTTAAAAGAAGTTGTTGGTGCTCTTTGTTTATAAGAATAGGTTCTATATCACTCTAGCAGCTGCTTCCTTTAGATAGTAGACAAGGCTTTGTTTTCATGTTCCCTTTAGACAGGACTTGGGTGATGAACAAAGCACTTACCTATCTGACATCAACCTACTTTTTGTTCTTTTTACAAAGAGCTAATCCCAATGTCTTTTTTTCCAAAGATGTAACTATAGCCACACCCTGTCCCATTTGTTCAAATATCTGGGACATAACATGTGTAAAGCAGCAAAATAATGCATTTTAATAAATTTCCCAGAAAAATAATTGAGATGGATAAATAGGTTTCTTGTACAATTTAGGTTAGAAAACATTTTATGTATGTAATGCTCTAGGGTACATTATGTTCAGCATGGAATATCGATTAGGTCATATTATGTGTACCACTTGATAATGTCATTTTACTTGCCCACCGGCAAGGTAGCTCAAGGAATTTCAAACTTTCTCTAACCTCATTAACATTTGTGAGTGTGTGTGTGTGTGTGTGTGTGTGTTTATCAGTGCCTTTATGGCCAGTTGAAAAATCTTTCAGAGAAAGGGAGTCAGTCATTGTTATTTGTGCTTGCAAATTCAGAGAACCACAGTGAAAGTTTGTTTTATCTAAAGATAGTGAACTATGCAATAAGAATGGATTTAATATTATCAATAATCTCCAGACAGGATTACAATTATTCCCATTTTAGAGATGAGGAAATTAATAGAGAGGTTTATTTAAACCCAAAGTAAAGAGTAAAGAGCTATTGTGACGGGCAGAATTTCCAGAACCGCCCCCTCCCCCCACAAGATTCCCACTTCATGGAACACTCCACCTCTAAGTCCTACAGTGCTCTTGAATGTGAACAGAACTACCATTATCATTATTTCCATGATGACAAGTGTTTTTTTCAGATAACTTGAAGATCTCGATTCAGCTGACTTTAAGTAAATCATATGGGAGTGCTTCTAGTATTGCATAAGCTTGTTGAAACATTTCCATTGGCAGTCTATCAATTACTGGAGCCCTGATTTTTACAAACATTTTCAGTGCATCTTGGACTTCTAGAATCCTTCAGTATCAATAGTTCTTGATTATGCTGCCTCTTTTTGGCACCGTGACTATAGATTCTTTCCATCTTCATTTGATGTTTCCTACATCATTCATGAATTTGTTCATAGAATACATTCAAAACTGTAAACAGAATTTAAATTTTTTCCTTCAGTTCTTTCACTTTGAGATATGCTAAATGTGATATGCTAAGCCATTTTGGTTTCCTAATTCCACATCTTTACAGGTTTATAATGTTTTACTGTGTCTTCTTGAGTTGATCTTTGAAATTCTTTGTTCAGCACTTTTACTCCATCGTATCTTTCATCTTCTTTAGTTATCCTACATTTAGGAGCAAATTTCAGAATCTCTTCTGATAGCTACATTAGTCTTTTCTAGCTTTTCTGCCTTTTTAGTGACTTTTGTCTTTGGTCTTTGGCCATTAGTGTTCAATGGGTCAAATATGTTTTTGAGCTGGTCTCTAAATTCAAGTGAGATATACTTAACATAATAATTTGGTTCTTCAAAAAGATAATATCATTGTGAATGATGGGGAGTGCGAGTGGAGACCCAAAGCCCATCTGTAAGCAACAGGACATCTCCTTACAGGAGGGAGTAAATCATATGGGAGATTCTCTTGCATGTCTCTGAATTACTCAGATACTTGATTACAAGGAACTAGGATAAATCACACTGACAAGGATGGGCATCATCAGAATAATGATATGTTGGCAAAGATAAGGAGAAATTGGAACCCTCACACATGTAAATTAGAGCTAACCCCGCCCTAGGCCAGCTTATCACTTGATGGGTGCCACAAGTGATTGACAAAGATCAGATTGCTCCATGAGCTGATCTTTCCATCTGTCTTTTAAAGAAAAAAAGAACTGTAAACAGGAATGAGTGCTGGTTTTTCCAATGTAACCTTGAGAGCAAGGGATAATCCAAGCAATGGCTTTGGGGCCAATTAAATTCAAGGCTAAAGATCAATTCAGAGGGTGATGGTGACTGCCTTTTTGTAATTCAAAAAGAGTAATCTTGATAACTTTTAATAATGGGCACAAGGAGATCACAGTGGTTTAATATGAAGAAGCTATAAAGAAATTGACAGTTGTATGGGAGAGAAAAGGGTCAGGAAACTTGCACCTACATTTTTTTCCTCATCAAACACTACCTGTTTATCCTTTAAGGTTTACAAGGACCATCATGACTGCAACCACCCTACCATGCTAATTTTGTCCCTTCAGATGTCTTTATGTCCTCAAAGTTCAAGAGATATTAAAAAAGAACACAATCTTGAGGATGCCAACAATGTATTTTCCATGGGGGGTGGGGGTGGTAAGTCAAATAGCTTAGAATTCTTTGGAGAAAGATTAGATAGATAGACACCCTGTCTTCAGAGTGTATAGATGGAAGATATTTTTGAGGAAGAATTTTTTCATATTTTGATATTTAGCTTCAATCAAAACTTTGATGTACAGTCAATGTTCATTAAAGCATCATCTCTGAAGAGTTTAAAAGATGCATCTCATTGGGAAAATCGGCTATACAAGATCTCTTTAGTGTATTGAAAAGCAAGGATGTTACTTGGAGGACCAAGGTGTGCCTGAGTAAGTTCTTTTGATTTTCTAACTCCAAGTTTTTGCACATTTCATTGAATACTTTTTTATCTTAAGGTGCCCTTTGAAATGTTCGGTTCATGTTTTTTACCTCATTATTTCTTCTTTTTGCTTTAGCTACTCGATATTCAAGATCAAGAGTTCAAGTCTCTTTTGACATCCATTTTGGTCCCTTTCTTTCGTGTCTTTTAATGCTTTTTTTGTTTTCTGCATGTATGATCTTCTTGATGTCTTTCCCATAACTTGTCTGGTCTTTATCAGAATTCAATGCTTCAAATATCTTTTAGCTGGGCTCTAAGATCCTATGAGATACATGTAAGGTCTTACTTTAGCTTTTGTGGGCTTGTTTTAATTTTCTTTACCTTCTACCTAAACTCTGATATGGACAATTGTTAGTATATTCCACAGTTAGCATCTGGCCTTGATTTTGGCTGATGAACCTTTGTCTCTGTCATCTTTTCCACTTTGGTCATTTTTATTCCTATATGTTTCATCTGGGAAGGTTACAAGTATAGCCACCTTTGATGTTTTCGAAAAAAAAAGGTCTTTGCAATGAAAAAGTCATTGGTTTTGCAAGATCCTGCCCTGTGGTTTCAGATTTGTTTCTATTACCAAGACCATCCAAATGCTAATCCTTCTGTGCTTTCAATTATCCTATTTCCATTTCCTGTAATTATCAATGCAACTTAATTGCATGTTTGATCAATTTCAGGCTGAAGAAGTTGGTGAGATTCTTCAATTTCTTTATCACTGGCTTTGGCATTGTATCAATTTGAATACTAGTTGCATTAGTCGGTCTTCCTTACAGTATTATACTTTAAGAAAGATCTTGAAATGGCTTTTTTATGATCAGCTGATCTCCAGTTCTCTAGATTTCAAAATTTATGGCACACTATATAAGAATGTCTAATTCAAAAAGGATAATGCTAATTTATTTCAGCTCGCAAGCGCCTAGGATCTTGATCCGTATGCATTCTATTTCATTATTTTCAATGTTTCTAGGTTCATACTTTGTGCATTCTACCTTCTGATTAATAATGCATGTCTGCAGGTGTTTCTTCTCATTCTGCATCATTCCACATCCCGAAATGAAGACCTCAAAAGTCTTGGCGATTCACATTATTAAAGTCCACTGTGCTTTGGGCTGCTAACTGCATGATCAATGGTTCAAAACTATCAGCTGCTTCCAGGGAAGAAGATAAGGCTGTCTTCCCCCACAAACCATTCCAGAAACTGGAATGTAGGTTTTCTAAAGTTGGAATTGACTCAATGACACTGAATTAGAGTCATTTTTGGTTTGGTACTTTGAGGAGGTGTTTTGAATGCTATTCACTCTTTTCAGTTCATCTTCTGGCACTTTATTGGACAATATTCCACTATTTGCCATTCCTAAGATTGTCTGTGGCCAGTCACTCAGAAGTGGTCATCTTCTCCCTTCTTAACTTTAGTCCGAGCTTTCATTTGAAATCTGCTTACCGCTGGTGACCCTGCCACATTTGAACTACTTGTATTATAGCTTCCAGCATGACCACAGCAGTCAAACCAGCACAGTACGATAAACTGACAGATAAGTGGCAGTGTTTTAAAATAAATGCCCAAGACCTTGCTTTAGGATTGGAGCCCTCTTGAACTCCCAGATCAAGCCTTAACTGCATGGGAGAAAAGACCTGGCAATCTCTCTAGGAAACCGTGTGTGCAGGCAGCTCTATTTTCACGAGGCTGGAATTGACCCAATGGCACACAACAAGTAGGGAAATATTTTGAAAGTGAAGATGGCAACACATATACAAATGCCCTTGATATAATTGATGTATGGATTTTATAAGAGGTCTAAGAGCCCTTGAATTATTAATTGTAAAAAGGGAAAGAAATGGATGAATCATAAGCATTCTCCAAAGGGTTGTTTTTTTAAAAGAATGTCGAACTATGCTTTACTTTTGTAGAAAAGCCAATCCACAAACATAATTATAGTTCCTGAACTCCTAAGCCTTTCATGGCTGGGTAGAAGCAGAGTTTTCAGGACTCTTGTCCCAGCGTCCAGGATGTTAAAATACCATTTAGATTCTTGAAGTAAACTGATATTTTCACCTCATAAAGTACTTCTGTCTATTCACCTGAGAAGAAGAAAATGTGGCACTTTCTGGTGGGTTTCATGAAGGGTCCCAGTACCCTTTTTTAAAGGAAGAAATGGAAAATCCTTAATTTCTAGAAGCTTGGAGATGGGAGAAAGGTAGGAAATTCATATCTGTAAGTCCTGTAATACTATACTATTTTCCAAAAAGTATAAGATACTGTTTTTGCATCTGTCCATATAATCAGAAATGTCACCATCCCTTAGCAATAACTCCAAAGTTGTTTCTTTATTATTTTTATTCTTGTTCTGCTTGCTGGAAAGTCGAAAGCATATTTTCAGTAAGAAATACCCTGATTATGGTGATAGAAAATTTGGCAATGATTATTGGTTCTGGTTGCATAACACAATGAGCACAATTGATACAGTGAATTGTACATGTGCAAAAAATGTTGCATTGGCAAAGCTAAATATGTATAAGGGAGCACTGAAGGGTTGTGGGGAAATTCTGTTCTCTTGTGATTAATTTTTTTGTAAATTTGAAAATATCTCATGTGTGTATATCTGCTTATATATGCTTACATACATATTCATGTATGACTATGTGTATCTGTACACGTATATAAATGAGTATACATATATATCACCTATTGATATCATTTCAGAGGGAGTTGGATGCATTCAGGGGTAAACAGTGAACTACCCTCAAGTGTCTCTATATCAGCTCTCTGACATTCAAATTCAATGAAAAAGGCCAGGTTTAAAGAGGATGTATAAGACATTCCCATTTGTCACTGCTGGTTTCCCAAAATCTTGGCATCTAATTTACCTTTTTTCACTCCTCTACTGAAATTAATTTTTGAGACTCGAAATCCCAGTCCCAGGATTGAATATTTTAAACATTTTATAGCCCTTCAGCTGTTCTGTAGTGCCAGTTTGCTTTCCATTCCTCTTGACATCTTACAAGTCTAAGTGCCCAGTGACAGCCTGTAGAGGTTGTGCCATAATCCACCTTTATCCATTAACAGACACTCAATCACTAAAGTGCTTACTAGACTAAACATATTTATCCAACCAAATCACACTTTACAATGCAAATCTGCCAATCAGCCCCTAGCTATTAACAGGGAACTGCTTTAAGGGGATTTTGGTGTTTGTGCTGTGAAGAGCCTGCTTACCTCCAACAAACCACTAAACCAAATTAACATAGCTGTATCCTCATAAAAGAAACCAGATATCCTGTTGTGAAAAGAGAGAGCTTGGTGGGACAGGCCTCCTTTGATGGCAGTGTGGCAGACAAGGCTTCAGACTTCAAATCTGGTTACCACAGAGTCATTATGAACCTCCAGCATCAGGCTTTTGATAACTTTAAAAGCAAAATAAAAAGGTAGCGTTAGGGTAACTCGGTAAGTCGTCAATGTACTCGGTTACTATTATAATTGCAATAAGTGCTGTAATTGTTGGATAAGACTCCTTAATTCTAATTGCTCCTTCAACCAAGATCATGTTGTAAAAGTGCTTGCATTAGCCAAAAATAAAATCCAAGAGACACAAATGTGGTAGTAATAATAATTCTTTTTATTGGCCTGGCAAAGAGGAAAGAGAACAAAGCTTTAAAGACTTCAAAGTTCTGACCAGGAGAAAAAACAAATCAGAATCGTAGAAATGCATAGACTTTTTCCCCCTTTATTAGTCCATACTTACTAAGAACCATCCCCACAAGTGAAGCGTTTGACAACACCCACCCACCCACCCCCACTACTCAGCAGGAGAGCTATACCATCCATTTTGCTGTATTAATTTAAGATTTTGGCCCCAAACTCCACAACATGGGCCTGTATATCCTCACTCAGAAGTCCTAATCGCTTCAGACTTATTGGTATTATACCTCCTTTAAATACCAATATTTTAAGGCAGCCTTGACACTTGGTAAGGTTTGAGGTAATTTTTTTCCTCCACTTAGCTAGCAAGAGAAGAAAGGTAGAATTTACTCAGGGTTAAACTACCGACACAAAGTAAATAGTAATTCATAAAATAATAGGCCATTATGCTGCGCAGAAAAAGAACGCTACTGTATCTCAACTCCACACTTCTGGTACTCAAATGAAATATGCATTTCCAGTCCTAACTGTTTATCAAAAATAATGAGCACTTTCTTATTTTAGTAGACTTTATAGGCACTTCTGGGGAAAATATTATGTGCAGCTAGAACAAGTTTCGTTTTGGAGGCCACTCTTCACTCTGAAATAATTTCCAAAGTGAATAAAATAAACCACAAGGTGCGCAGTTTCCCAAAGATCGGCTGAGTAAAAATTTCAAGCCAATGTAGAAATTAAATTGCCATGCAGTGGTTTGCAGGAGATATTTTACCAGCATGGGGATCTTTGGGGCTCACAGGCCAGCAAGCAACCACCGCACACCCAGACATCCCTAATAGTAAGGAAGTAATACAAATACTTGGGAGATAATATTGAATAAGAACAGTGGAAAGTTGAGAATTTTGCTTTAAAACATTTTTTTCTAATAATGTTACCTTTTTAAACTTTTTACTGTGGATTAGGTGAAGGGTTACAGGACAGATAATCAGTTTTACATTCAACCATTCAGGCACATTTTGCTTCCACCCATTCGGTGTAAGCCTCAAAGTACCATCATTGACCCCACCTTCTCCCTGTGCTTCCTCCTGCCATTTCTCCTTCTCTCCTAACCTTTTGAACATTCTTGTTGTGTCAATGCTGCCTTCGGATTTTAAGCGGTTTCCTAGTGTAACCAGGGAGCAAGCAGGCTGTGTTCCAGATCTGAAAGGTGGCCAAGGGCCATAATTTTGTCAGTTCCATCAATTCCTATTGGATCCGTGAACCTGGTCTCTTTTGTGGTTCTGAGTTCTGTTCCATGTTTTCCTTCCTCTCCGTCCAGGACCTTCTAATGCTGTAGGTGGAGGTAGCTGGATTCCATTTACTTCTGGTTTCCGGGTTGTGACGAGGTCCGTCAATCTATTAGATGACTTGCTTCCATATGTCTTTTGATCCACATCGCACTTCTGTCCTCCTGATGGGAAGAGACCAACAGCTATAGCTTAGATGGCCGCTCATGAGTCACTGCTCACCAAAGCAGGCTGTAGAACACCGTCCCTGTGAACTATGCCATCCCAGTTAGCCCTAGTGTCACTTGAGACTATCTGCAGTCCTGGTCCTGACACCCCAGTGGCTCATTCCTTCAAAATGTTTGGCTATGTCTATGTGTTCATAACTTAGCCCTCGTATCCTCCACCACATTAATGGCTGTACTTGTAGCAAATAGAAATACATATATACAAATATTCTCTCTCTCTCTCTCTCTGTCTCTTTCTCACTCACTCACACACACACGGATAAACTCCCACTTCCCCCTCTATGCCTGTTCAGCCTTGATGTCTATGCAAGCATCTACTCAAGGTACCACCGAACAGTGTTTCCCTCTCTTTTGCCCTTCACCCTGGCAAGTCTCCTGTCTGGCCCTGCAGCCACCCCTGTTTGCCACCTTTCCTCTTATTGTATTATGCCTTTTACTTCAAAAAAGTTGACACTTGTCTCCTTTCTAGCCAGTGATTTCTTTTCCCTCCCTTCCTCTCTTCCCTTCCACCCCCACAACCACACAAACAATTTTGCAGTGGGATCACCTTTTCATGACTGTTAACCATAGAGCTCTCATACACCCTTGGCTCTGTTACGACTGACTAATGTCACTCAGCATTATGTCCTCCAGGTTCATTCGTGCTATGAGGTGATCTGCAATACACTGTTGTTCTTTAAGCTTAACCGTATGCCACTGTGTGCATACATAAGTTTATTTGTTCATTCTTCCACTGATGAGCAGTTAGGACCTTTCCAACCTTTTGCTATTTGCTAACTTTGTTATCTTGAAAAGAGCATGCACAGGTACAATTGTCATGCTGCTTTCTTATGCCTGACAGCTTATTGTTTTATTAAATTTTTGCATAGAAATAGTCACTATTTCACTATTTGGGGTGCATTGAATAATAAAAGAATATACCTAGTATAAAATAAAAATATGGATAATGCCATAAATAACATTTATTGAGATAAACACTGTATTAGAAAATAGAAAAACACATACCAGAAAGCAATCATATTCAAGATGCTTACAATATATTTTTTTAAAATTTTATAATATATGAAGCCTACAAATATAGTGCCTGTAGAATTACAAATTTGAAAAAAGAGAAAAGAAAAAAGTAGAGATGTTTTTTGAACTGGTTTGAAAACTCTTCTGTGGGAAAAACTGCCATTTTCTTTTTTGTGTCATTAGTATTAAGCATTAACACAATGAGGTCAATAAATATTTGCTGGCTCAAATAGAAGAATTCCTAGAAAGGAAACTGGCCACAGACCTGGGGAGAAGGTGACTCGTGGAAAAAGTAAACATTGTTTTTTCAGGACAGTGTTGTTCAGGGGAAGGCTTGGACCACAAGGAGAACTGGGGGAAGAAATAGAGACATAAATGGGAGGGGACACTTTGTGTATTATCTGTTCTCCCCAGATTTGCTCCAAAGGAAGACAGACAAGAAGCAGATTTTTAAAAAGTCAAACCAGGTGAATCAATGTTTTGAAAATGTCAAAAACTACTACTGCTATTTTTTAGTGGGGATGGTGGAACCACCCCTTCTATTCAGTCTTGGGAGATAAGTTCAGTTTCATTTAGCTTAACTTCCAAAGGAACCAACAAATCCATCTGAGAAGAGTACAGCCAGCACACTACTTGCAGGCCAGCATGTCGAGACTTCATCACATGTACTTTGGGCACGTTTCAAGTTGCAGGGCTGTGAAAAAGAAGGACTTTGACAAGATGAGTTGACACATTTGATGCCTAGATGAGCTGAGACATCAGAACAATTGTGAGGGTGGAACTGGACCAGGAAGTGTTTCTCACTGGGTCACGATGAGCTGGAACCTCCTTGTCGGCATTTGACAACAACAATAAGAGGCGTAAGTGTTTCCTCGGCCAGCATAGGAGTCAGGGATATTGAGAGGGTTATACCTGTTATAGTCAAGGACTGTTTTACAGCCTTGGAAACACAAAGGGGAAATTCCACTCTGTCCCAAATGGCTACTATGGATCAGCACGGCCCCTGTGACAGTGCATTCGGTAGAGGACTATGAGATTGTTTTATATTTCCCAACTGAAGAAAATGGATTCTTTGTAATATGTCTCGAGACCTGAGAGCTTGCCCAAGTGTTGCAGTGGGTTGTGTGTGTCCTGTGACAATGTCCAGGGCTTGAACCTTCCAGTTGCGCTGCAGGAGAAAGGGAGGGATGTCGATCCCTGTAATGATTGACAGCCTGCAAAAGCAGCGGGCAGTTCTATTTTGTCCTGTGAGGTATATATACTGCCTCTTCATTGTGAATGGGTGACTATAGTTGACACAATCTACATGCCTTAGTGGACCTATAATTATAAAACTGTTATGCACATCTGGCAAAGCAATGAGAAAGCACTACCTTTCCCCCTGTAACAACAATAACAAACTAAGAAAACCAGCAATAACAAACAAGACCTGGACAAGCAAAAGTATAGGAAGCACAAAGCAAATGCTATTTCTTCCCCAGTAACTTACCCAATGATTTCTGTTTTACTTCACACCAGTAAGAATTGGTGTTGTCAGGCACAGATCTGTGTCGATTTCAGCACTGGGTATGTAGGGGTGGAGTGTAACCTGTCAATCTGGAGATAACCAATGAGGCCTCTGTGTGGGCATGGCTTTCTCCTGAGAATTCTGGGAAGTCCCGCAGTATTTCCCAATTGGAGGTGAGAGACTTGACTCAGTTCCTTGGAGAGATGCGACAGACAATACAAGATGGCAGCATAAACTCTGAGTCCTAGGAACTGGAGGAGCCAAAGGAGAAACCACATCGGCTTACCCTGATGGAACCAGACCTCTGAAGCCAGAAAGCCACAGAGAGACCCCTGCCAGCGCTGAGATGCTTTTACTGCCAATGAATCCTGCTGATGGACCCTGAGTCCTAGAAACGAGGAGCCATGAGGAGACCCCTGCCAATACCAGGCTGCTTCTACTGCCGCTGGATACACAAGACTCTGCACCCATTGGCCTGTGATTGTCCTGGTGTCATTGCACATGCTTCATGAGTTAGAAGACTTTATAGACTGGTATCAGACATATGGGCTAAGATCGGACTTATGACCTTGGACTAGACTGGGTTGGAATGCTTTCTCAATGTTCCATTCCTCTTATATATAAATCTTTCCCTTATATCCATATGTGTGTTTATGAATTTGTTTCTCTAGTCTACCTGGACTAAGACACTTGATAAGAAATCTTCAACTGTCAAGAGGCTGTCTGTTAATAATACTCCCTGGCATCAAGTCAATGCTGACTGAAAGGGAGTCCAGTGGGTCTCTGAGACTCTAACTTCTGACAGGTCTAGAATACCCAGTGTTTCTCCTGGGGGACTGCTTGTGGTTCTGAACTGAGAACCACGCAGCTTGTGGCTCAAGACCTAACCACTACACCACGAGGACTCCATGTTTGATCATAACAAGCATTTTCATTTGAAGTGGGAGAAACAGGAAAAGATTCCTCCTTTACAAGGTTAATTTTTATAAAGCAACGTTTCCCTGTTTGAAACCCATTCTATGAAGCCTACCAAGTATTCACTTCAGGATGTGCCTCTACCCAAAAGACCTCACCAGGATAGAAGGTGCTCTCTTGTTGAGTGGGATCAAGCCTTGCACTGTCAACTTAAAGGTTGGCAAGTAAATTCACTACCCACCCTGAGAGAAAGGTGAAGTTGTGAGCTCAAATAAAGTTCTCAGTTCAATTTTGTATATTCTGGAGCAGTTCTATTCTGTCCAAACTGTCAGAAAAGACTCAATGATAATGGTAGTTTCCTTTTATATTTTTAAAGGCATGTGGAACTCAAATGACCCATGAAGTTACAGAAGGTTTAGAAGGAAGAGGGAGAAAGGCATTCCTACGATTGCACAGGCTATGTTGATTACACAAAAGACCATTCAATATTTTCCACTGGTTGAGAAGTTCTGTAAAAAGCCAATAAATCATAAACTCTGGTTTAAAAGACAATCAAATAATTACTGGAATGACCAAGCGAGGAGGGGAAGAGCTCCTCTGAGATCTCTCAGTTTTATCCTTTCTTGAAAGATCTTCTTATAATTGTAATCCTTACAGTTTGGTGGGATTTTAAAACAGGGAAAATATAGGAGACTAAATATTGGTTTGACTTAGAGTTATAACAGATAAAGATGCTCTCATTTATTTTTCTTTGGAGACTAATATTTCTATCAATGGAAATATCTTTTAAGAGAACTCTATATATGTTAGGCCATTTATTTAATATAGTTCTCTATTAATAATAATAACAGTAGGTCATGAAATAAGAACTTGCCACTTTTTCACTCTTTAACTATTATGAAAGCCCAAAGTGTTTCAGTTAAGAGTATGTTTATGTTAAAATATTACTCTTTTTTTTTTCAGTTCCGGCTAACCACAAAGAATGTATTATTTTCTGATCTTAAAATAAATTAAACTAAGTAAAATGTTGACTTACTCTACCCAATTCAAGTTAATAAGTGTCCTTTATAAGACTATGTGAACACTGATTACACGATTGTTTTATTCAGTCTCAATATGCATATCATAACCACTCTTTAAAAAAAGAGGTAAATTGTGCACCAGTGTATTTGTTTCATACATATTCAATATGCTTTCTTATACCTTTTACAAGTAATTATTTTAAATATCCTACTGTGCTCACGGCAGGAACCCTGATGTTAAAATTTTGGAATTTTTACATTGAGTCACACTCGGAAACCAGCTCATTTTAAAGACTTATCTCTATGTCCATAATCTCAACTTTTTCCTGTGTTTATTTTTGAAATCCCGTTTTACTGAAAGTTTGTGGAATAAAGACATACACTAAGGAAGTGAGTCAGTGTCTCCAAGAAATGAAAGGACTAAACTCTGAGTCTAGTCCTGCCCACTAGAGCTCTAAGCTGTAGAACTGCTTGGTGAAGTAAAGAAGGTAGACCGAATAGGTCGTTATGAGGTTAACCGGGATAAATTTTGGTAACCCACATATGCTATCAGATTTAAGGAGACCCTTTGAAAACAGATTTTAGAAAAAAGATAACTTTCTTAGTGGCATAAGAATTTATGTTTATGTATAAGAATTTATACGGCACCCTGGTGGTTTAGTGGTTTAGTATTGGGATGCTAACTGCAAGATTAACAGTTCGAAACTACTAGTCAGTCTCACAGACGATCATGGAGGTTTCCACTCCTGCAATAGCTTATCTCAGAAACCCACAGAGGCAATTTTATTTTGTTGCTGGGAGTTGGAATCGACTTGATGGGAGTAAGATTTTGAGTTTTCTAAGAATTTATACCTACCTTTGTACACTTTCTCGCTCTTGTGATTTAGGTGAAATTTATGAAGCAAGTTAGTTTTCAACTCTTCCCTTATTTTATCATCTACTCCTGACCCTAACCTAGTTTTCTATTTGACAATTTATACATTACTAAAAGAATGTTTTTGGTAAGCTTAGTTGCAATTCCCTCAATGTAACAATCTTCTTTCCACTTCTTTGGGTTTCCTCTTGTCTTTTATTCTTGCCCTTTCCTGCCTTCTGAGTTTCATGTTTACAAAAATGCTACTCTTGATCTCCTACGTTTGATTGTTCTGAGGAGTATGCACATCTTGGGCATTGTCATGAATTTTATAGATCTGTTTTCATATTTAAAGATGATTATACAACAGGTTGATCAACCTAGCACATATTTCCAGGCTAGATGATTTTTTTAATGGAACTGTTTTCTTCTTTTCATGAACAAGTAGCATAATTTTCTTTTTATTCTTTTAATTAAATATATTTCAAATATCTTGATTTAAAAGTATTAAAAGAATATGAGCAGCATTTCTGTTACTATTGAATGGTTGTTTCAGTTCTTTCACATGTAAAAAAAATTACCCTCTCTTTCAAAACACTTTTCTAATGCTCACTATTCTTCTTTTTAATGGAGCCAGGGTTAGAAAAAATGAAGCTTTGGCAAAAGTAAAATGCTGTCAAAATATCTCTCTCTCTCAAAAAAACTTTCAAACACAGAGTATTTGTAGTTATGGTTAGTTGATTTTAACACTGGAGTAACTTTCTTAACCTTCTATAGCAATTTTCAAATTACTTACTTATTTCTTTTCTGTTTTCTAGATAGAACTCCCCAAAACCAACATGATAAAACTGCTTTCCTTATGAAACACATTTTAATAAAAAACCTGCCTCCCTTATATATGGTAAGGTGGTTAAGTTCTGAACAGCAGTGAAAAGGTTTTTTTTAAAGGATTATATGAAAAAGAACTGTATATAATGTTTGATTTAAAACTAACAATTCTTAAAGAATAATTAACATTTTATTATGTAGGATACTCCCTGTGTATTCTGAATAAGATTTTAATAATATAAATTATTACTGTTATCAGAAGCCTTTTCTTTTTTTGGAGTGGGTTATCACTGGTGGGAGTAGGAGGCCCAGCCTTGCTCCTGAAGAGCTGCTGCTGGATTTGAACCACCAACCTAGTGGGCTGCAGTCCTGCACACATTCACTACACCACTGGGGCTCAGCTCCAGAGGCCTTTTTGCAAATAACTTTTTCCTAAAATAAAATTGTATATTCTACTTATTAAAGTATTGTCCTTTAAGTAAGGGCAGTATTAGAAATTAGCATATTATTTTCATGTATTTTTCTCTGTTACCATGCATAAGTGTGGAGGATAAAATGAAATATATATTTATTAAGCATAGTACATAATACACATTCTATGTATAAAGTGGCCTTCCAAGACACATTTATTTCTTGGATTGGGTTTATTATTATTAGCAAATCTTATGTACAAGAATCAGTGGGATAAAGAGCTTATAATTTTCCCAAGGATCTTAATGAATAAATGACCAATGTGAAGGGCTCACTCAGAGTGGCTGAATCTAGAGCGTCATTTCCAAGCATTGTGATCATTGGTGAGTGTTTCCAGTATGTTAAGCTTTATGTAATCAGTTCTATAGCAAAGCTTTGGAATTTTAGTTTATCTTTCATCTAGGATTTGACTTCATCTTCATAGTTTCTCCATGCAAGGTTTGACTCCTCAGTTTACATTCTTATTTACTTTTGATGATCTATGACTTCTTTGTTTACAAAATATGATTTGCTAACCTAAGTGTAGTACAGCAAAGTAAGTTGTAATTAACAGCTGAAATTAGACTCCATGTTAGTCCTCTGACACCATTTATGCATTTTGGACGTTATTCAATTTTTCTGACTCCTTTATTTCTTTCTTGTATAATGAATATACTATTGACCTCAGAACATTACTGTGAAGGTTTAGTGAAATACTAGATGAAGATTTTCTGACATATTCTTTTTTTTAATATAAATCATTTTATTGGGGGCTCATACAACTCCCATCATGATGAATACATATTTTTGTGACATATTCTTATGATGACTATCAGCTATGAGGCAAATGGAGAAATGTACAATGTAACATGATTTAGGTAATGCAAATTCGCTTAAACTCATATGTTCAAAACAAAAGAACCCTATCCACTCTCTACTCTCCTCACAACTATGTTTGAATCCATTATTGCAGTCACTGTAACAATTCATTTTATCAAGGATATATATCTTTTTTTTCTGATCTTCTACTTGACCAAGAATGATGTACTTCCCTCCCCTTTTCATTCTGCTTTTTTGAAGTGTAAATATGTCCTATTTAAGGTAAAGTCCAAGTCATTTGCAAAAGAAAGCCACTCTAGACATTTTAATAAAATTTAATACATTTTAATAAAACCCTAGACATTTTAATAAAAAGTTAAAACAATATTTAGCAATAAAACAAATGATATCTGTTTTCAAGGGACTGTTCTCTCCCGATAATATGTCCAATGTATGTGAAATGAAGTCTAGGCATCTAACCTTCTAAGCAGCATTCTGGCTGCACTTCCTTCTAGATAGATCTTTGGAGTGATACGTAGGTTTGTTGTGCCAACATGGCCAAAGAAGATAGGTAGATTTGTTGTGCCAACATGGCCAATGAACACATGTAAGATCAATTGAAGGGCGGAGATAGAAATGGCTGGGCGATTCCCGCCCTGGCTCTCTTACTCTTGGATCTTTGGACCAGCTGGCTGCCTTGTTTGTCCTGTGCCGCGATCTCCAAGCTACACTACCCCTGGGACACCTAATCCATGGACTGTGTAACTGTGAGTTGAGGTTCCTTCAAACCCTGCTTCACCATGCTCCTGGAATATACATCTCTTGAGCTGGGGACTGTTGAACTCTGTCATCTGGCTGACTATTCGTGGCCTGTTTTGCTGCTTTCTGCTTGTGGCCAGATAGCCTAAATTGCACTACAGAGGACTGCTCAGTGGCCTTCAAGACTCAAAGGACTGCCAGTGAGTGTGCTAGCTGTCTCACAAAAGTGAGTTGCACCGAGTCATTTGTACTGCTTTATTGATTAGTTAAATGTTTATTTCATTTGTTAGATATCTTTCTTTCTAGCTATATAAATATATATAGAGAATTATAAGTGTCTTAGGTTTGTTTCTCTAGAGAATCCTGCCTAACACATTTGGTATAGTCATTAAACAATAAGATGTTTAGGAAAAAGGTCAGACTCCTAAAAAAGGTGGGCTTCAAGTTGGTTCTTGATCATTGGGAGAAAAGTTTGGCAATGACTCTATCTTTTAGGCAGATGAAATGACAGATAGTGTGATTATCAATTTTTTGTGTCTGTTTGGTTGGTTATGGGGCTCAGTTGCTCTCTATGTGTCTGTGCAGGCACTTCATAAATGTGATTACCATTCCCAATCAATTGACCTTCAGTAAAAATGATTACTTCCACTAATAAGGTTGTGCCTTATCTTATGAGAGGAATGAATAAAAACTAAGTTTTCAGTGGTGAGATTTTGTCTTAATATATTGCCTGATTTTCAAGCATGCATATTTAATTATTGGATTTTCTAACCTCTACAATAGAATAAGTCAAATCTTTATACTCTCTGTTTTTGGCTACCTCCCTGTGTGTATCAGCACACGTGCATTTGCTGCGCGTGGTGATTCCATGTGCTCTGTGGCATTTTCAATGACTGTAATTTCGGAAGGAGATTTTTAGGCCTTTCTTCTGAAGTACCTCTGGGTGAACTTGAACCTCTAAATTCTGTAAGCAATAAGCCTGTTAATAAGCATGTAAGCAATAAGCATGTATAACAGTGGCTGCCAAGTGGCTGCCAATTGCTTTCCGTCAGTTCTGACTCCTGGCAATCTGAAGTGATTGGGAGTCTAACTGCACTTCCCTTGATCACAGCCATGGAAGTCGGTAACAGGGCTTTTCCTCCAAGATAGCTCTAGATGTACTGGAACCGCTGACATTTTGGCTAGTAGCCAAATGCTTAGCTCTTTGTCCCTCCCAGAGATTATCTAGGTCTGGGTGGATCCATCCATTCATCCAGCTATGGAAAGGTAGTATTAGGAGGTCTGAAGGTTCCTCAGATGTTCATAGAATAGTGAGAGACGAACCATTGGTGTAATTGGGAGACCATAGAGGGAAGATGGTCTGAAGTCTGATAACAAGACTAAACTTTCAGGTGCTTGTCATTACAGTCAAATATTATGCCATATATGAGTTCCTTGAAGGTGCATAAAAACTATCTGCTATAATATGTTTGTGCAAGTAGTATGCACCTTCTATGCATGTCGTGTTCTCTGCTCTAAGAAGGTATTTTCTCAAGCACCGCAGTCTTTTTTTTTTAACATGTTGCTATATTTTGGAAATAACATTCTCTTCTTTTAGGGCATTTATCTAAACCATTTTTTTATTTATCATAAAGAAAAGCAAATCTTTCATTTACCTAAGGCAATGGAATATCACTTGTTAGGTTTCAATTCATGCGTGAAGAAAATGTATCACTTTGCGATTTCTACTTATAGTTAAAATGTTTCTCAAATTGTTGAAAACAGGGTAGTCCATATTTCTTTCAAAATTTTCCTTCTTATTAGTTTGTATAAATATTGATTCATCCTAGACATGAGTTATGGGAAGGAGAATTTTTTTCTTTTTTACTATAGAACACGGCATTCCAGAAAAACCTCATTTCGGTTGATGAATGACTGTTGGCATGCAGAAATCTGGCATGTGGTTGAGGAGAAGGGATACAGCTGACACGACAAAAGCTTGAGAAGGAAATCCTAATCCCCCTTCCAATTCACTGCTTATTAGAGGAGCTAAAATGATTAAGCAGCTGGAAGTTTTGATGTATGAGGAAAGATTAAAAGAATTACATGTGTGTAGGTTGGCTGAAGAGCTAAGGAGTATATGTGCGTGTGTGTGGGGTAGGAGCCTGATAGCCATTTGCAGATAATTGAAGGTATAAACCTCAGAGAAGGAGAAGGATTGTGAAGGTGGTCTTTAGGGGATTTTCTAAGGATAATGAATGAACCAAAGAAAAGAAACAAAAAGTTTCTCCAGAGAAACTTTTATAAATGCACGAGATTATGAAGCCATAAAATAATCTCCCATGAGAGGTGGTGAAATTCCCATCCCTTGAGTCATTTGGAAAGGTCTATAAAGTTTTGGAAGTACATAAACTACACTGGAAGAGAACAGATTTTGTAACCAAGCCCATTGTTGGACTGAATATCTTACAACTCAATTTCTGAAACAAATCAATTAGTAAACTTAATTTGGAAACTTCACAGGAACTCGGTCCCATCTCACTGATGATTTTCTTCGAGCAACAGAAAAATGTTCCACACCTTTTCCTCTCTTGATTTCCTCACATTGTCTTTGACTTTATATAATTGTTTTTAGTATTTTTATTAGCGGCTCTTCCATCTCTTATCACAATTCATACATTCCTCTAATGTGTCAAATACATTTGCACATATGCCGCCATCATTATTTCAAATTCTTGTAATAGCTTCCCATTTCTTCCCTCTCCTTCTCCCGCCCACCCTCCCTCACAAACCCTTGATAAGTTATAGATTATTTTGTCTACATCCTACATTATCCTCCGTCACCCCTTACCCATTTTTCTTCACTATTGTCCCCTTGGGAGGGGGTTCTAGATCAATCCTTGTGCATGATTTCCCCGTTTGTCCCCCACCCTTCCCTAATCCTTCTGTTATCTGTATTCTTCTTGTTGGCCTTATGGGGTTTATCTATCCTGGGTTCTCTGTGTTGTGGACTTTTATCTGTTGCAGTGTGCATGCTCTGGTCTAATCTGATTTGTAAGGCAAAATTGAGCTCATGATAGAGAGGTAAAGGAAGCACCAAAGAACTAGAGGAAAGTTGTGTGCCCCCTTGGTGCTATACTGCACCTTGACTGGTGTGTCTCTTTCTTGTGAGCCCATCTGTCAGGGGATGTACCATAGAACTGTGTACTCTTACTATCTGATAAGAATTAAGATTGCAGATGGACATTGGGCTTCAACTCAAGTACTCCCTTAACACTAGAACACTTTGTTCTAACAATCCAGCATTCTGTGATGCTCACCTTCCTAACACAATAGCTGAAGAAAAAATAGGTGCACAAGCAAATGTGGTGAAGAAAACTGATGGTGCCCGGCCTAACAGATATAGTGTCTCAGGTTTTAAATGCTTGAAGATAACCAAGCAGCCATGTAACTCAGAAGCAACAAAACCCACATGGAAGAGGCATACCAGCCTGTGTGATCATGAGATGTCAATGGGATCAGGTATCAGGCATCTAAGATTCAGAATAAAACCATACCCAATATGAATGAGGAGTGGCAGGGAGCAAAGACCCAATACCCATCTGTACATGTTATATAACTTGTTAAGGAACACAAAGGGTAAGAAATATAAGTCTGAAAAAATAAGTAACTAAATGAGATGATTTTGCACATAGCAGATTGAATCTCTTTTTCAAGCATGACTGTTTCCGTATGATGATTCCTTGTATTGTGCTTGCCAGTGTCCTTCCATGTTACTTGTGCTAAATAAAACTTTGATCAAGGTTGGTCTTCCTCATTGCTAGAAAAGAATGTTATTGTTGGTAAATAAAGGCTTAGTGACAGCTCAGGAATCTCTCAGTGAGTTTCTCTGGATGGACACAAATGCTGTAACACACTACTCAAACTAGACCAAAGATAATGAAGATGGTGCAGGATGGGGAAGGTTTTGTTCTGTTGTACACAGTTCTCCAGGAGTGTAAGTCACCCCAAAGGTAAATAAAAATAGCAGGTCTTTCTCCCATCTTCCCAGTATTCTGCCTAGGCCAAGACTTTTTTGGTACCTTTTGATGTTAAGCATGCCTTATAATTTTCAGAAGCTAAAACAGATGGATTACCACAGCACTTGATTTTAATGATAAATGGGATAAAAAGGAGAGGTGTCTCAAGAGTTTTTAGAGCCTATGCACGTTGATCTCAGAACATTATCTTTTAGAACAGCCACTCTCAACCTGCGGGTTGTAACCCCTTTGGGGGTCAAAAACCCTCTCAGAGGAGTCACCTGATTCATAACAGTAGCAAAATGACAGTGAGGAAGTAGTAATGAAATGATTTTATGGTTAGGGGTCAACACAACATGAGGAACTGTATGAAAGGGTCAGAGCATTAGGAAGGTTGTGAACTCCTGTTTTAGATTTTTTCTCTTTGTGAGAATAATAAATGATCCTAACCCCCAAAATTTGTACACAAGATTTTCTTCATGGCCTTATTTATATAATTGACACCAGAATGCTAATCTTAATATTCAACAGTATATAAAAAAGTTTCATGACCCTATTTAGAGTCAAGATTTTAAAGAGTATATAAAGGCATGCTAAAAATGTACATTATGATGTAGGAAAAAATTCAGGGGATACAATACAATAGGTCATTAAAATATTTAATCATCCAAATATTAAATATAAATGTTTATATTTGAATAATTTAAAAGTATCCTAGATGCATTTAAATAAGAAGAGAGACAAATAAATGAGTACCATAGATATCTATATTAGTCCTGTGATGTTTGAATGATGAGATTATGATGGTGGTTTTTTTAATACTCTTTATATGTTCTAAAATTAATATATATTATATATCTTTTGAAACTTTTGCTTTAGTTCCTTATAATTTTGAACATAGAAGTATAATGCTGCTAAGCAATTTCTAGGTTTATAACCCCAAAATTGAAAATAGAAACTCAGACAAGTGCATCTACATGTCATGTTCATAATAGCTCTGTTCACAATAGCTAAAAGGTAAAAACAGAACAAATGCTTTCACAAACACCATGTTACGTGAAGAAAATCAGACATGAAAGACTCCATTCTGTTTGCCTAAATTAAAAAGAGAGAGATACCAAGTGGGCAAATTCATCGATACAGATTGGCAGCTCTGAGAAGTTGGGAAGCAAGGGAAACAGGTCACTGTTTAATGGGTGTAGGGTTCCCTTTTGGCATGATGAAAATGCCCTGGAACTCAAATAGAGATCATGGTTACACGGCATCAGGACAATATTAAATGCCACCAAATTAGTCACTTTAAAATGGTCACATTTGTGTTATACAAATTTCATTTCATATTAAGAAAACAAATTTGTGACTTAAACAGATTTTATGTTTAAAAATTATTAATAAAGTGTAGATAGTTTAGGTCTAAATGTTTTGTATTAAGAAAAAGACTACATGCACAGAGCTCAAAATCAAACTTCCTACATTAAAAAAATCCACTATCTGGACAATTGTGATATTTATAAAGTGAGAAATCAATGTTTGAAAAATTTCATCCAAGATATTTTTAAAAGCCAAAACCTTAAAAGAAGATGACTTTATGTCAGCTTTGTACAAGCCGTACTTCGGCTGTGACCAATCCAAGGAAGAAACTCTTGATCTTGGCAGAATTCCACCATGGGCTCTCCTGTGTCATTTTTATAATCAAGGCCATATTTCCCAAGTACTGATCCCTCTTCTTTGTTTCCAACTTCCACATTCTAATTGCCAATAATTATGATGCATCTTGCTTACATGTTTGATCCATTTCAGACATAAGAATTTGGTAAAATATTTAAACTTTTTCTACTACAAAGATTGACAACCTGACTACAGGGGCATTTCTACTCTGGCCCATTGGTAATTATGAGTTGAGATCAGTGGGTTGATGGCAGTGGAGGATTAGAAAAAAAACAATTTTATTGGCATATAGTCACAAAACATACCATGCAATCATTTTAAGAAGAGTTGTACAATCATGTCCACAATCAATTTTAGAATATTTTCTTCATCCTTGTGCTCATTATTGCTCCCTCTTTCCTACCAAGCTCACCTACCAGATCCGTAAAGACCCATTAAGCTAGCTACTGTCTATAGATTTACTTATCTTGGATTTCTTATACAGAAAAACATTTAACTAACTAACTAACAACAACAACAACAACAACAAAAGACCCTGAAGATCAACAGCAATAGCAAAGTTAAATAAAAAAAGATCAATTAAATAGGATTTCATTTTACTTGGCCCACAGTCAATGCTCATGGAAACAGTGATCAAGAAATAAAATGACATATTACACAGAACATCTGTGACTTCCTCAAGGTGTTAAAGATGTCACTTTGAGGATTAACATGTATCTCAAGGGATTTTCAATCACCTCATATGAATGTGAAAGACGAACAATTAATTGAGAAGAACTGATGGCATTTGAATTATGAAGTTGTGAAGAATATTAAAATTACCATGGACCATCAGAAGAATAAACAAAGCTGCATTGGAAGAAATATAACTAGATGCTCCTTAATGAGAATGAGACTCTGTCTCACAAAAGTTGGACATACTTTGAAGAGATACTAGTCTCTGGAAAAAGACATCATGTTTGGAAAAATTGAGGATCAGTGAAAAAGAGGAAGTCCCTTCTTGACAAACTGAATTGACATAGTAGGGAGAGGAAAAAAATTTTCCCTTCCACTACTATCAGGCATGGTGGATTACATTAATTGTTTTTCAAATATTGAACTATCCCTGCATTCCTGATGTGAATCCCCCTTGTACATGGTTTTTATTTATTCTTGATCTGTTGTGGTTTTTATTTATTCTTGATCTGTTGTTAGATTCTATTGGGAAAATTCTGTTGAGAATTTTTGAAACTATGTTCATGAGAGATAAAGATCTATAGTTTTCTATCCTTCTGGGGTCTTTGCCTGGATTTGATATCAGGGTTATGCTGGATTTGATATCAGGTTTATGAGTTTGGGAGTTTTCTCTCCCTTTTATGTCCTGAAGAATTTGTATAGGATTGGTATCAACTTTTCTCTGAATATGTTGGTAGAATTCTCCTGTGAAGCCCTCTGGACCAAAGCTATTTTGGTTGGGAGTTTCTTAATTATATGATTTATTTATTCTTTTCCTAAGGATGTGTTCAAGTTCTTAATGTCTATTTGTGCCAATTTAAGGAATGTTTTTCTAAGTATTTGTCCATGTTCTCCAAGTTATTGAATTTTCTCAATCTTGCTATATGTCCTACCATGTGGTTTATTCTAGAATACGAGCCATGTGTACTGGAGAAGTGCGCGCGTGTGTGTGTGTGTGTGTATGTATATTGCTGATGGATGGAAAGTTCTATAAATATTCATAATGTCAAATTGATTGTCTTGTTCACCAATTCTATTCCTTTTTTTGGTGGGGGGGCCCATCACTGACCTGGTGGTAGTAGGAAGCCCTGGAGAGCTGCTGCTGGATTTGAACTGCCAACCCTGTGGGTTGTAGTATTGCACACAACCACTACGCCACAGGAGTTCAGCCCCAATTCTATTCCTTTATTGAGTTTCTTACCTGTGAGCTATCTTTCTTTGAGAGTAGTATATTAAAACTGCTTACTATAACTGCTGATGTAGTGAGTTCTCCTTTCATCTTTGAGGATATGGTTGAGGAATTTTGAGGGTCTTTCATTGGCTGCAAATGTTTAATATTGTTATGTGTTTTTGGTCTATTGATCCCTTGAGCACTTTGTAATACCCATTCTGGTCTCTCATTATCTTGGGTACTTTGAGGTCTATTTTGTCAGAAATTAATATGGCCACCCCTCATTTTTCAAAATTTCTATTAGCTTGGTATACTTTTTGTCAACCTCTAACTCTGTTTTTGATATGTGACAGTTTTGATATGTCAGTGAGTTTGATATGTGACTTTGTGAAGCAGCAGATCAATCAATCTTGCTGTCTAACTAGTCTGCTACTCGTTTTCTCTTTATGGGAGCATTTAGTCCATTAAATTCAGAGTAATTACGTTTGATTGCATACTAGATGCTGCCATCTCTCTTTTTTGGTGGGGGCAATCACTGCCCTCTGGTGGGAGTGGGAGGCTCAGCCTTGCTCCTGGAGAGCTGCTGTTGGAGTTGAACCGCCAAGCCAGTGGAACGTAGTCCCACACTCAACCACTACGCCTCTGGAGCTCAGCCCAGATGCTGCCATCTCTTACTATTTGTGCTTGATATTTTCCTTTCTTCCTGGTTCCTAGGGTGGTGTATGTGTGGGAAGAGTTTATTCCTGTCCTCATATCTCCATTCTGGCTGTGATATTTTGGGTGCTGCTTGGTTGGTTTCTGGGCATTGCTACCCCTTGTGATGATCTTATTGGCTTTCTGCACATAAAGAACTGGATAGTACCTTTTGCAATACTGGTTTTGTTCTTATGAATTCTCTAAATATTTCCTTATTTGAAGAATATGAAACACTTCACAAATTTGTGTATTATCCTTGAGCAGGGGTCATACTAAGCTTTTCTGTATCACTTCAATTTCAGTATATATGCTGCCAAAGTAAGCCCAACAATGTCTTATGTAGCATTGTTGTTATGTTTGCAATATTTTCTAGGATCTCTGCCCTTTGAAAAATACTACTATATAGATTATTATAATAAGAAAATCATCAAGTGTAAAATAAACAATATTTTTAATACCATACACAAAAGTGTAAAATGTTATTCCCTCCCTCTATGAAGATTTATTGAAAGTTTACTGTAATACTGGTAGTCTCCTGTGATTTGAAACTATATCAATGAATTAAAAATGACAAAAAACCATCATTTGTGAGACTTTTATTTTGGTGAATTTCATCTTTTACATTCTAAAATTTGGCCTTTGGTCCTGGAATATTGTCCTTCCATATGTTTTACATTTGTTTGTTTTTCACTGTGAGTACAGCCTCAAACTAAGAAGCTATAAATACTTTAAAGATTCCAGATATATATTGCTAAATTATCTAAACGGATTTTATTTTTCTTTCTTTGTGCAAATAATTATGATCATAATAGTAAAAAAGTCCTGATGAGTTTGAGATTCATTTTCAAGGCTACAAAGTAACATATGCTATATGTAAACATATGCATAAGTATTCTGCTTTATGAATATTCCTATTGTACTTTTCAGATATAGTTATTAAGCTTTCCAAGTTAAGAATCTCATTATAAACTAGAGAGCTAGAACTGAGACTATGCAGTCTAGTTTTCATGATGCTACACATACTGCATATCAAATGCCAGTGCCTGGATTTTTCCTACTTCCTACACATGCAGAATTTTTTGAAGGTTTAATGCCATTGGTGGTAGAGTGAATATCCTAGAACATTAGAGCCAAATACTTAAAACTGAACAGATTTGTTCTTAAAAGTTCCTTGGCCATCAAGGAATTCCACGATTCTCTTCATAAGGGCCTCACTTATTCTCTCTTCTCTTTCAAGTGAATCAGAAACTTTACAAATTCACTACCCCCTTTATTTTCTTTCATACAACCATACCTATTACGAAGGTGATTTTTTTAATGAAGGCTCTTTTTCTCCTAAAAGGGATTCTGATATTAGTTGTAATATAACCTTTCTTATGCTTTTTCCCACTACACACATTTTTCTTTGAAAGGAAGGTTTTGATGGATTACTATAAATGATGCTGCATAATTTAATGCTTTCTTTCACTTGTTGACTCATAACCATTAACTGGATTGTGTCTTTATTTACATTTTCAATAATTTTTACATCAGGAATTTTTGGCATTGATTTAAAATATCACTTTAATATCTATTTTTGTTCAATGAGTCTTTTGACACTCTTAAGTTTCATATCCAAGGAAAATACCTCAGGTCCCTATCTCTACTCCTGACACACCCTATTTATCAGAACTGCATATTGGGTAAGCTCAGAATGAAACAAAATCATTGGAGAGAGTTAAGGGGGTCCCTAGAATGTAATAATTTAAGTAAGGGGTTTTGATTTTTCCTTTGTGTACATAAAATAGTGTGACAAGTGTTTATGATCTTCAGGTAACTTTTTAGTTGCCCTAGTTAAGTAACTGTTGGAGGGCAGTTTATTCTTTGATTTATTTGTTCATTTGCTAAGGAATCTGGTGATGTTTGTTGAATGACAAAGTATATCTGTTTGACTTTAAGTTTTTCTCTCTTTTTGAATATCTGAGAAGCTTTCTGGGTTTAGGGAAGCCCATATCATTCTGAGAAGTGGAAATGATGTAATGAAAAATCTATTTGTAAGTTTTCAACCAACAAACCTGCTAAGCATTTTAATGCTTTCAGAAATTACAGTTCTCAGAGCAATGTTCTCCTATTTTATGGTAGTTTAGAAACAATAGCTTTTGAGAAACTATTATAGAAGATTTTTTGATGTAAAAAAGATACTGAGTTAGTGCAGAGAAAGCAAAGAGAGAAGAGAGATAGGCAAGGTGTTTTTATACCCACCCCACTGGGCCTGTCATCTAGGAATTGTCATTATTCTCACATATTCTTCTACTTTAAAAGTAAAATTCTTTTTTTTCCATGGCATCACTGCCCTGGTGGGAAGTGAAATTCTTATGAAAGTATTACAGTTAATCTTTTGAGTAGTGTAATATTTTAAGGATGTCTATATGTGGTCCAAAGTAAGGACATTTGTAGACTCTTTTCTACATTTGAGTCTTTTTATAATTCAAGTCATCGATTTAGAGGGATGAAAGGAGGGTTTTCATGTGAACATATTAAGACAAAATATTTTTGTTGACTTGCTCTATCCAGTAATTACAGCTCATGAGATGACCAGGGTGGCGAGCAGCCCATTTCACTGAAGCCAATTCTGGTTTACCTCCAAGGGACGACTGGCGAAGTGTCTCCTCACTATGCTATTAATTAACCCTGGCAGACGTTCAATATTTTCATGGTCTTGGCAGATAGTGGGCTTTCCCCTTGGTATTCTATGCTAGCCTCTGAGACTGCACGTATCTCCATGCCAGAACTCCACTAAAGTCATTAAAACCATCACATTTGACCCTGATTCTAACTGCTGATGTTGCAACAATCTTGGAAACAGTGAAGTTCATCCAGGTGGCATTTGTTTTCCTTTAAAAAAATAAAGAGGTTCCAGTGTCTGGTATTCTGCTGCTTTGAAATAATTGATGATCAGAGTTGCAAAATTGCCTTAGTTTATCAGCTTTATTTTGGGCTAGGAAAAAAATCCAGGGAATTATTTACCACATCTGGCTTATTAATCACTTGGAATAAATTAGATTTGTAGCCAATAATTAACATAGGGACTGCAGTAAGCTGAAATTGCATGAATATGGTTCTCTGTCTTTGTCTTTGCAACTCCCACCAAATAACTGGGTGAGACCATACAAGTAGTCTGTGTGTGAAATGTTAATTGAAGTAATGATGAATTTTGTCATTCCTCTAGGTATGGAGTGTGTTTGAGGTCCCTGTCTAAAGTGGAGGAGGCACCAGAAGCAACAGAGGCTTTAGAATCCAATATCATGAAATACAGCAGAGCAGCTATGCTGAGACCATGCGGCAGAGCAGAACAACAGCATTGGGTCCATAGCCAGAGCAATGGTCCTCCTGGACACAGAACAAAGCAGAAGCCAATGGACCACATGTCCCAAAGACTGAAGACCAAAGAGAGATGTGGCTGCTGGCTGAGGAGAGGTGTTGCTGTGGATAAAAGACTGTGTCCTTAATGTTTTCTGACCCTGACTCATAGTAGTAATCTGTTAACTTTCTTAATAAAGTGTAATAATCATGAATACTGTCTGAGTTCTGGGTAGCTGTTGCAATGAATTATTGAATCCAACAGAGAAGCAGTGTGTCCTCGGAGGAAGAGTGGGTGAGAGAGTAGGGAAAAAGAAAGATACACAGTGGAAGTGTGTTTGATATTTTGCCTTGCAGTTATCAGCATTGCGCTATAGGGAGTTGGATTCTACTTCTTGCTCCTGAAGCTGGAGGAGCTCAGATATGGCCCCGATGTTATTTTGTCTGGAGCACATTCGAACTGCATGGTCCAAAACTCCCAAACATGTGCATCATTTCCCTTAACAAATCCCCTGGCATTTTGTTATTCAAACTTTGCCTGCATTGTTCTATTAAAAGGGGCTTTGATTAATTTCTTTTTAAATCAACAGGTTATTTTTTTTGAGAGGTGAAAGATTTTAAGAAAAGTTGAACAGCAAGTACAGTTTCCAAATAGTTCATCTCTTGTCTACAACTTCCCCTTCACACTTTTCATCGATGTGGTGCATTTGTCACAATTGATGACCATTATGAGTATATTATTATTAACTAAAAATCGGAAAACACAAATTCACCACCATAGAGTCATTTATGACCCATAAAGACCTGATATGCAGTGTTTGAAACTAAAACTGTTGATGGGAGGGTACAGCCTCATCCTTTCCCTGAGGAGTTAATAATGGTTTTGAATCACTGATCTTACTAGTAGATACCCATTTCCTAAAACACAATCGCCAGGGCTCCATCATTAACTGAAGTCTATACTCTAGAAATCGGGAACCATAAAGCCAAAAAGAATATGATCGACATATCTCAAATTAATAGAAATGAAAAAAAATCAATGGTTGTTTTAGAACATTGAAGAAGTCTATGAACAAAATATTGAAAGATGTAAGAAGGACCAAAGGAAGGTGGAAAAATACATGAAGTCTCTCTCAAAGGAACTCATTGACATTCAACCATTTCAAGAGGTAGCATATTTTGATAGATTTTATTTTAACTTGGCTGGGTCAGGATTCTCAGTAGTTTGACATGTAACATCCAGTAACCCCTAATCACTCCATACGGTGATATACTTTTAGAAGTCAATTAGTTTTGAGTAGATTATGGCACAAGGCAACCTCTTTACTCATTCATAGTCCTGATGCAATTGACTGGAAGTTTCATTGGGGTGTGACTTATTTACTATATAAATAAACTCTATGCAAAGTTTGTTTTTTTCCCTGGATGATCTAGATTCTTAATCTGACTCATTGATTTCCTGTTCTTTGGACTTAATCTAATATCCTGCCATATTGCTTGTCCATCCTGAGAGACATCAGAGGTCTGTTATCTGACCTGTCAACCCTGAATTCATTCACCTGTGTAGTCATAAGCTTGACCTGCTGGCCTTTAGATAACCAATTTTGAATTTGTTTCTCTTTACTAATTTGATACTCTGAAGAGATAAGCATATTCTTTGATGTGAAGAATTTTTATTTCCAGTTTGAGTTTGAGAATCTGAATCCATAAACATAGTTCCACCCAAAGAAACTTGTAGCAATTTACACCAATTCACAACTTAATCCAGTTGAATTATGGTAAACTGTGGATCCAGCTTGAACCAATTGACTTATGGTAATCTCAGACCTAATCATATAAACTAGGTCAAATGGATACTAGCATCAAGTGACGGAGTTCACAAAAATTTCCTTACACTTTAGACTAGCTGACCCCTCTGAGCACCCAAGCGATGATATTTTCATTCTCCTCAAGTACGTGTGAAAGTTGGACAGTAACTAAGGAAGACTGAATATGATTTAATGCATTTGAATGATGGTATTGACAAAGAATAGCGGAAGTGATATGAACTGCCAAAACAAAACAAACCTGTCTTAGAAGAAGTACCACCAGGAAGTGCCTTAGAGACAAGGATGGCAACCCTTTGCCTGACGAACTTTGGGTATGTTGTAGGAGACATGTTGTCAAGAATCCTTGGAGAAAGACATAATGCTTGTCAGGGACAAGAGGAAGACCTTAGATAACAGGTATTGAGGCAGTGACTGCACCAATTTGGATAAAATAAAACAAATGTAATAGAGGCACGTAAAGGGGCAGTGTTTCCTTCTGTTGTTGGTAGAGTTGCTGAGTCAGGACTGAAAAAACAACACTCACCTAGCAACAACACCAGCAACAGCACCAAGCCATTCGCCATAGAATTACCTGTGCTCCATTGTCGGGGACCAGCTGATTGCACGTGTGCACTTTTACTGCTATTCTCTCTCTTCTGTTTCAGTTTTCTTTGACATCCCATTCTTGATTCCGATAGCTTTACATAGCAAGTTTTGAAGCCCCGCAATGTCATTTCACTGATTGTGTTCACCTTCAGTACAGCATTGACTGTTTTAGGTGCTTTACCTTTCCATATAAAGGTTACAACTAGTTTATTAACAATTCCACAAAATAGCAATTTGGAGATTTTGACTGAGATTATCTAAATTAAATATAAAGAACACGCTGAGAAGGACTGACATCTTAACAACTGGAATCCTTGCATCCAGGAACATGAATATTCTGTCCATTTAATTTATTTAGGTCTTCTTTAATTTCTTTGATCATGTTTTGTAGTTTTCCTCATATATATCCTGTACATACTTTGTTTAATAGGTTCTACTTATCTAGCTGCTCTTGAAAGAAATACCTGACCATTGGCTCTCTAAATAAGACAGCTGAAAAAATGCTTAACGGGGCAGGTTTACTCTGTCACACAGGGTTACTTTGTGTAAAATATTGATTCATTGGCTCCTAAAAAACACAATAGCACATAACATGTTAGATGAAAGAATTCATTTTATTGGGTGCTACTATTAATGGTATTGTTTTTCTAATTCCAATTGCAATAGTTAACTCAGAATTTATAGAAAAACAATTGACTCAAAAACAAAGTTTTATTGTATTTTGTGTGAAAGTTTACATGGTTGCACAAGTTGGTGTGCTTCTTCCATGTGGGCTTACTTCTGAGCTAGATGGCTGCTTGTTTGCTTTCAATCCTTTAAGACCCAAGATGCTATATCTTTTGATAGCTGGGCATCATCAGCCTTCTTCACCACATTTGCTTATGTACACATTTGTTTCCAGTGACCGTGTCAGGGAGGTGCACATCATGGAATGCCAATTTAATAGGACAAAATGTTCTTGCACTGAGGAAGCACTTGAGTGGAGGTCCAATGCCTATCTGCTGTCCTAATACTAACCCTATAAGTATATGCACTTTGATCGATTTCCCCATTGTCTGTACATCACATTTTCATTGTTTTTCCCCACCACTATTCTACAAATATTCATGAAATATTCATTCTGGTGGAAAGCCCAATGAAATTGACAGACTCCAATACAAATTCCTTAGCTATTGTAATTACCAAATAATGAGTCAAACTTTAGAAACTTGATATGAAAAACATTGTAAAATTATTAACTGTAAATTATTAACTAGAGTAAGTGCAAGATGAAATAGTAATGTTACTTTTCAAATAATATGTATGTCTTCAAAACTACTTTGAAAGAAACATGAGAGTATACAAAAATTTTAAGCCAGTTAGAAATGCATTTTTTTGCACACAAAGATCTGTTCCTTAAAAATACTTTGATAAATTTCTCCTGCACCCTGTTACTTATATACAGAATAACATAATAGAAAAAATTCACTTAGATTTTTTGATTAGATAGAGAACTTCTGAAAGGCTTTTTTTCTGAGTCAGGAGTTAGGTTATGACAATTTGCAGTTCAGTTTAACCATGTGTTTCCTTCCATCTGTTCTCATCTCAAGACACCAGCTTAATTCTTAGTAGGACCTCTTACAATATATTTCATATACATCGAAACTAGAAAGTTTCATTCACACTTCTGTCAGTTTCATCAAGAAAATATAGGAAAGTAGAACTTTTCCTGTTCTTTACTTATGGCATCTAAAATGCATTGTTATCTTCAGTGCAAATGCATATTTTCATATATGGTATATGTGTTCTCTGATTATTTCTAAAGACACATATTTGATATATTGCTATAGCTGTTATGCAAACATAAGGCTTAATGACTTCATATATCATACTGTCTTATGTTAACTGACCTAGCACCATTCATCTAATAATAATTTTAGATATTAATCCTCTAAATCTATTACTATTTCTTCATGTCAGATTGATAATGATAAAAAGAAAAACAAGCATGGTCTACATAATAATTCAAGCCATCTTTACTAGCACATGATTAGATAGCTTCACTGGTAGATTCTATCAAACATTTGAAGGATTAAAGCCACCCTTCTCATGCACTTTAGAAAAGCTGAAGAACAAAGAACCTATTGTACTCTCAGGAACAACTTACCAATGAAATGTCCTGGTTTTTTTGTTAGGGCTTACTAGAGCAACAAATCCAGAGGCACTCACATGTGTATAAGAGAGAGCTTTATATCAGAGTAATTGTATAAGTAAACATCCCAGGTTAAGTTCATAGGTTTACTATTAATCCATATATTTGATACCAAGCCATAAATTCCTCTTCAGCTTCACACAACGCATGTAATAATGCCGAATGCAGGAAGATCACAGGCCCATGGGAGAAAGGTCTTGTGGATCCAGTGCTGGTGGAAGCATCTCTGGTTGTCAGCATGCTGACATTAGCATGGCTCCATGTGACTTGTCAATAAGAAGGTGCAGCAGAGCGAGTGTGCCGTGTTCCCAGGGAGAAGTTCTCAGAATCCCCATGGGAAGGCCACGCCCACAAAGAAGGATCAATCAGGCTGTGACCTGATTGACAGGTTAGACTCCACCTCTTCATTGTTTTATTGAGTTGGCATAAGATTGTGTAAATACTAGTTTTCAAAATCAGTAGTTTTATGAAATTCAGGATATTTTAGAATTGGGAGCTTTGTCCCATCTTCAACACCAGAGTCACCTCTCCCATCATTCACTGTTTATTAGGTGCCCAGTGCACCTCAAGATCTACGTGGCATAGTGAGCCCCCTTTCTCACCATGTCTTATTGCTACCACTGAGGTCATGGGTATTTGCAGTGGTGATGGTAATGTTGACTTGGTATTGTTTTCCACCCACTACTTGCCCTGAATGAAGACGCAGCTCATGTTTTGTCTGTAACCTCCCACTGGCCACCATGGGTAAAGACTCTGCTTATCCTCTATTCAGCCCCTTTCCTCAATACCTATTTCCCTCCTCACTGCATGTTATGGCTCATATGAGACTTCTTTTTGCCTACTCATTACTTCAAACCATTGCACCTGCACCACTCCAGCATCACCCTCTCTCCCTTAGGCACTGAACTGAGATATTGAGACAAACCAGAAAAGACACACTGCCAGTGGGCTTTAGTTCCTCATGTGGCCTAGTTCTCAATGGGGACTCCAGTATATTATTTGGGAAGCTCACAAAGGCACGTAGGGACAGGTCAAAGCCCCATGTGAGGCCCAGATCATCAGAAGTTCCATTTACAGATATTTTAAAAGTTGTAGTAAATGTGTAGCTCAGGAGAGAATCAACAAGGGAGGAATATATGTAATTCTAATACCTTAATGCCAATGGTTGACATAAGTCATATAAGAGTCATACAGATCAATATTCATTATGAATTTAGATGTAAAATAAATTTTTCCAAACACTGGAAATTCAACGTATCCATTATGAATATAGATGCAAAATAAAATTTCCCAAACACTGGAAACACAACTAAACACATGCAAATCTATATCTAACAACCAAGTGAACTTTATCTGTGGAATGAAAGAATTGTCAACATACAAAATCCATCAATGTAATACGCCACAATAAGGAATGAAGGGGGGCCATGGCGTATGATGGTCTCAATTGACATAGAAAAAAACATTTGATAAAATACAACAGTCTATTATGATGAAAATGTTTCATAAACTAGGAATAGAAAGGAATGTCATCAACATAAGGATTATATATATGAAGACTCCCAAAACTAATCATCATACTTAATGATGACTTCTATCTAACATTTAAAGGATTAAAACCACCATTCTCAAAGATTTGTATGAAATGTTTTAGTCTGAGAAATTAGGCCAGTAAAAGAAAAACATGTCAAATTTGAGTGGAAGAGCCTATATCTATTCAAATGAAAGGATCTCATATCTAGAAAATCTATAGATTCACAATCCCTCTGCCTTAAACTATTAGAGGTCTTAAAGGAAATACTTGCAAAGTCTTCATGACCTTGGATTTGGTAATGGTTTATTAAAGATGAAGCCAAAAATATAGGCAACGAAAGTTGTAGAACTCACATTTCCTGCTTCCATAACTCACTACCATTGGATAATAACCCAAAACAAATGTAATGGCATAAGGATAAACATATCGATCAATGGAATAAATGTGGGACCTCAGAAACAGACCCTTACAACAATGCTTAATTGTTTTAATAAAAGAATGCCAGTACTATTCAATATAGAAGAAACAGATGTGACTGAAAAAGGCTACATAAAAACAGTATCACTAAGTGTACATGTAGAAACTGAATTGGTAAGCGTTTTGATGTGTATATGCTTAACAGTGAAATAAATAACATTTAGCAAAAGGATAAAGTCGGACCTTTAGCTTACCTAATGTAAAAAACACACCTGAAAGTGAATCTACCACCTAAATTCCGTCTTCTGTCCATGTGATTGAGATATAGTCAAGCAGTACCACCCTTAGATATTTAGCAAAGAGACTGAAAGCAAACATACACATAAAAAGTTGTACATAAGTTTTTCAAGAAACATATTTTTCAGAATAGCCAAAAAGTAGAAACAATGCAAATGTCCATCAATGGATGAATTGATAAACAAGATATGAATATTATTCAGTCATAATGGGAATGATGTACTGAAACATATTATAGCATGAACAAATCTTAAACAAATCTTGATCTATTTTACAATTGTATGAAGTGCTTAAGATATTTTGTGATTACACAGAGGTGATAGTTGTATGATTTTGTGAGAATATTAAAAGCCACTGAATTGTAGCAATACTCTGAAAAGTAAATTTATAAAAGAAAATGACTATATTATTTCATTCATTGGAAGTACAAATTAGTCAGTGGTAGTAAAAGTAGAATAAGGTCTTCTTATTTTTTTGACTTTTTGGTTTGCTTTTGGTCTTACATAGTTGTTTTCCAGTGAGCATACATATAAATGAGATACCATATAGAAGACAAACACCAATGTTTGATCCAAAGATTATAACAATATAATATAAATCCAAAGGAGGGAATGTATCAGAGCTTAACTTGTGAAATTCTAGTTTATAGAAGACTGTGGATGACAATGGAAATCAGAAGTACAGTGTAACAGTCATGTCATCGTGTGCCAATTTCAGGACTGGGAGTGTAGGGGTGGAGTCAACCTTTCAATCTGGACATAGCCAATGAGACCTCTGCATGGGCATGGCTTTCTCCTGAGGATTCTGGGAAATCTGGCTGTATTTTCCCCTTGGAGTTGAGAGACTCACTGCTCAGTGCCTTTGAGACGCTCTCTTTACAAGACACAAGGTGCATTCCTTGTGAGACAGACATCCCAGAGGAGAAGACACATGGGCTTACTCGGATGGAACCAAAGCCAAAAAACCCACATAGAGACTCCTGACAGTGCTGAGAAGCTTGAGAAGTCACAGAGAGGGCCCTCCCAGTGCTGACTTGCTTTTACTGCCACTGGATATACAAGACTCTGCATCCACTGGCCTGTGATTATACTGGTGTCATCGCATGTGCTTTGTGCGTCTGAAGAGGAGCACTTCATAGATTGGTATCAGACATATGGGCTAATATCAGACTTAGGGCCCTGGACTGGACTGGGATGTTTTTCAATGTTCACTTGCTCTTCTTTATAAACCTCTCTCTTATACACATATGAGTGTTTATGAATTTGTTTCTCTAGTCTACCCAGACTAACACATGCAGGATCTACACATGGAATAAGTTTCTGGTTATTTCCCTGTGGCCATAATTGAGGGATGGGAGGAATATCAGGCAGACATTATTGTAGAGATATATAGTAGATTAAAATGAGATATATGATTTGAATCGTTAAAACCTTGGCATTTGATTGCCTTTTTGATATACGTGAAGCTGGATATTGTTTTTAATATTTTCTGTTTTTTTTCAAATTAAGGTTTATCTCTTGTACATTATTATTTTAGTAGTCTTCTTGACTCTTGTTATGTATTTTCCTATGTTCTTCAGTATGTGAAACCCAGGCTGGATGAATTTCTACAGACAATGACTAGTTTAAGGGTTCTGGTGTGTGTGTGTGTGGGGGGGGCCCGAGGTACAGCAGAATGGGTGTATGTGGAGGGGGCAATGGAGATCTAATATCCAGGAGGAGTATAAGAAAGAAGAAAATACTTTGAAACTTATTGTGATAGTGATTGAACAGCACTGATTTATGTGATTGCACTATTGAGTGATATGATGTCTGAATTATCTCCGAATAAAAAGGCTTAAAGAATGAGAAATAAGAATATGACAAAAATATAAAGTCGCTGTACCAAAAAGAACAAGGTTGCATCCCACCCTTCCCGGAGGAATCATGTGAAAAGGAACCAACGGTGCTGGAGGAAGATGTTCAAGCGACACTGAAAGTATTAGCCAAAAACAAGACTCTGAGAATTGATGGAATACCAATAGAAATGTTTCCCCTAGCTTATTAAGCACTGGAAATACTCACAGTTCTCTGCAAGAATTGGAAGATAACTACTTGGCCAACTGATGGGAAGAGATCCATATTTGTACCCATTCTGTGGTAGTTATATAATCCATTGTCCATTTGAGTATTAAGAGCAAAGGGGTGGAGTTTAGCCTGTCAGTCAGGTCACAGCTTGATGCCCTCCTTTGGAGGCACTAAGGAGATAAATAGCTCACAAGAGGCAAGAGACAGGCTCACTCCTTGGAGGCATAGCAGCTGACAAGACACATGGAGCTGCGCTCATGCCCTGAGCTGGAAGAGTCACATGGAAACCCCTGCCCTCACTGAGATGCTTACAGCTCCGCTGGACCCCCAAGACTTCCCACCCACTGGCCGGTGATCTATCTGTATTTGGTGTCACTGCATGGGTTTTGTGAGTCTGAGGAGGACTTTATAGATTGGCATTGGACATTAAGGCTAATATCGGACTTATGGACTTGATCTGGAGTGGGCTGGGATGTTATCTTAATATACAGCTATTCTTTATATAAAGCGCTTTCTTATACAATATGAGCGTTTGTGCATTTGTTTCTCTCATTAACCCAGATTAATACACATTCCAAAGAAAGATGACCCAATAGGATGATCAAACTATACAGCACTATGCCTGGTATCAAATGCAACAAGTTTCACTGAATCACTGGCAGCTCCCTGTCAATGTGCTGCTGGAATCATTGTGAAATAATCAACAGCAAAAGTTGACTTGAATGTGATATTAAATATACTCTCATACAAAAGTCTGGCAATTTGATTTTGAAAATTCAGTCATTGGGATTCCTAGGAGCACACATAGCTCTACTCTGACACATGGGGGGGGGGGGGAAGTACCAGGAGCCGGACCAGACAGCAAATGGAACTGGACCTTACCAATTATGAAACTATTCTACATCATACATAAAGAATAAAGGTGCAATGCTAAGAAGATTAGGCAGTTAAATTCAGATAATGCTATCAACGTAGGCCATTAAACTAAATTCTTCAGGAAAACAAGAGTCCTTTTTTTTTTTTTTTTGCTGTACAATTGCCAGATAGCCATTTCCTATGCAACTTTCAAGCTGAGGGCATGTGGATTGTAACAAATTTAGACTTTCCTCAGGAACTATTCATACTTTTATACTTTGATAACATTTAAGAACTACAAGTTGATCGAATTACTTTAGGACAGATCTCGGCCAGGATCTATTTAGCAGCATGACAAACAAAGATTTATTATGTTTTTTTCAAACAATTGAACTATATTTAATTTAAATCAAGGTAACCTAGGTTTAAAGTAGGGAGCTATGTACAAAGTAAGGGATAACAGGAACGTGTAAGCCTTGTCAAGCCCTTAATAATCTATTGTAAAGGTTTTTCTTGGCTTCTGATGTAAAATGGTTTGTGGTCTACAAGGTAGTAAGGCCATCCTGAAGGTTTTGCTTGCTAAGTGCTCATAGTGGCCCTGTATTCACTTCAAAGCAATATTCTCAGCAGCCAAGTAATAAAACAAGTTTTGTTAAACTTTTCTCTCTCTCTCAGTGTTTTGTTTATTTGTTTTTAGAATTCTGTGGTTTATATAGGAAAGCTATATTCAATATTTAATTTTGTTCTTTTTACTGAACAATATATTTATATTGGAGCATTTTTCTTATTTAGGCAACTTCGGGGAAATGACATCCTGGAATTTCAGAAGTTCTGAGGGTATATTTTGATATTTTAAGAGGCCTATTGCCAAGTATAATTAGACACTCAATAAGTAATTGAACTGAATTTTTGCAGTATTTTCATCAAGAAAAATGTAGCTTAGATTTCTTTTTGTTTTCACTTTAGAAAATTCTTGAAAAGTCTTCATTAAGTAGAAAACAAAACAAATCATAAGACCCACGAGAAATAAATAACAAAATTGACTTTGGGGCTATGGAGTTTGACTTAGCAGCTTGTACTCTATCCTTTATAACAAAACCCCTCCACTAATGTGAAGCAGCTGTGGCAATTTCACAAAATGGCCTAAACTGTTGAAAAGCCATTAAGAGTCTGATGTATGTAGAATAAAAAGGTTCATTCAGCTTTTTAAAAGGCTTCCCAATATGGAGTGTTATTTTATTTTATAACCAAGTCTTAGTCATATTAAGTTTAAATGCCACAGAAAATTTTAATGACCATGTGGCTGTTTTTTTTGTTTTGTTTTGTATTTGGTGAAATAGCAAGAATTCTTCAACATACCTAAAATTCTTTGAGGAAAAAATGGTATAGATCTATATAGGATATTACACATGTTCCTACTATTAAATAGAATAGATCTATAAAGGATGTTACATGTGTTCCTACTATTAAATGTACAGCTAGAAAATTCAGCAGGTATGTAGATGGTTGACCATTTATGCTCGTACCAAACCCATCACCATGACATTGAATACCAACTCATAACAACCCTGGAAGGTAAAATAAAAAAGTCCTACAGAAACTCCAAGGCTCTAAATCTTTACAGAAGCCAACTGTCACCTATCTCTCTAAGTAGATTTGAACGATTGGTCAGTAGCTTGGCAGTTGACCACTGAGACAACATGGGGGCTCCTTTTAAGTTTTAGTGGTATTAAAATAAACCAGAATCAATTTCTGAAACCCTCAAGCACAGATAATGTGGTGGCAGTAATGAACGCTACCTGCTTCCCTGTCCTTGTACAGATCTGGCTAGCATGTAATACTTGTGGATTTAAAAATTAATTTTAAATAAAGTGTATGCCTTTCTCCTTTTACAAATGTCAAATTTGATGACTTAAGTTTCCTCAAGAGACCTCTTCTTCTATTCCCCTTTTCTTCATAAGGTGATAGCTATGATGTTTTGATGCAGCCATCAGCTTTACTTGGCATCTTGATTTTTACAGGGTCTGTAATTGTCAAATTTGAATTACTTTAAAGAGAGAGAAGACATTATATTGTTACTATAGTAACATAGTCATATAGTTTTATCTAATATAAATATTTTTAGTAGACTTCTACATTTATGAGCTGTAAATGTATTTCTTTTCTTGTATTATTCTCTCTCTCTCTCTCTCACACACACACACACATACATACACATGTATACTAATAAGAGGAGTTAAGTTGGACTGTTGTCAGGTTTAACTTATTTGATCACTGAGGGTCATGTACCAGAATAAAGGTAGTTTCAACATATTGAATACCATCATTCTGCTCTACAATTCTAAAGACCATGCATGTATGGGGCATAAAGATATAGTAGAACTGGTAGACTAATAATTGGCCAGTTCAAAGGAACATTTAGGGATTTGACTTTTTGTCAACTTGACTTTTAGTATTTGTGGTAGTAGATGATTTTATGTCAACTTGACACTCCAAGCTAGAGGTCAATCAAGTCTCAGCCTGATGCTGTGGCCTTGGGGGATGCCTTCTTATATACTGGAACCCTGGGTTCCATCTTATTTGATGACCACCCCGAGAGCTGCTGCAACCCTGCCTTGTTTTCACTGACCATGGATCCATATGACTCTGCACCCACTGGCCTGTAATCTTTCTGCATCCTGTATCGTTGCTCTGGCTTTACAAGTTCAAAGAGGGACTGATGGAGTAGTATCAAGACTTATGGATCTGAGGTAGACTGGACTAGTATGTTTTCTTGATATATCATTACTTATTGATATAAAGCTCAATCTTTTACATGCATCACTGGATATTTTCCTCTTGTCTTATCTTGTCCAGCCTAACACAGGAGTCAATTAGTACCGGCTTTGTAGAAATAGGCATTTTGCTAGATGTTGCCAATGATATAACAGTTATATAAACTCCCTTAAATCAAAGGATTCATATCCTATTGAGGTGATCCTATGGATACTTTATTTTAATGACAAGTAGTCCTAATCACAGAAGTTATTTTTGACATATCATATTGGTAAATTGTATGATGATTGAGTGCACATCACCAGCTGTGTATCGGAGAGCTTCTATGTGAATAAGGTTGGTGAGAAGAGACAGGATAGTATAACTGTAGAGATGGAAGTGGTATAATTTGAGACTGAAAAGTAGATCAGCGTAACAACTAGGGAACTCCAGGTAAAGGTTAGCAAAAGGGTTGGATTAAAGGGTAGAATTCAACTTTTGCCTGTCACATTCTAATTTTTAAACAACTAACATTGAATAAAAGTAAGAAAAATCGAGATCAACTAAAAATAAATGTTTCAAAACTCACAAGATAGTTACACTAAAGACTAGGGAATCAAGGGACTCTCTTAAGAGGGAAGACAAACATGGTTGCTTTCATTCTGGGGGAACTATGTGGAAGGAACAAAAATACCATACAATGAGGAAGTAGAGACTGGCCCAAAGCTAATGCATTCTTAATAGCCACCTGTGGGGTTTTTTCTTAATAAATGAGAATTTTAAGAAGCCTATTTAAAAGCAAGTGTACACCCACCTATCATACGTCTTTAAGACTTTTACTGAATGAGCACGCCTGTTGAGTAAAAGTTCTCTCTGTTTTAGATACGCTGAGCAGATCCTTCCTCCTTGGTTTTGTAACTCTAAATGTCACACATTTCATGATGATATTTCACTTTATCTTCTGGAGCTGCCCTTTGAAATCTTCTATTCAGCTCTTTGAGGTCCTCATTTCCTCTATTTTCCTTACCTATTCAGCAATTAATTGCCAGTTTCAGAGTCTCCTCTGACATTTACTTTGATCATTCTTTCTTGTCTTTTAAATGACCTTTTAGTTTCTGCATGAATGATGTTCTTGATGTCATTCCATAGCACCTCAACTCTTCTGTCATTATTGTTCAATGTATTAAATTTGTTCTTGAGATAGTGTCAAAATTCAGATCTTATTTTGGCTCCAGTGGACTTCAAAATTTTTTTCTGCAGTTTCAAACTGAACTTACATATGAGCAATTGATGGTCTGTTCCACATTCTCTCCCTGTCCTCGGTTTAGCTGCTTCTATCCACAGCCTCAATCTTTTCTCTGTGCATCACAATGTTACCTCTCAGTCTAGTTGTAAGGATTTGGGTTCTCTTTGAGTTGTAATCCTGTCATTGTCCTTCATTCTGTGACAAATTGTAACTCCTAGTCCCTGTGCCTATGGTTATGATCCCATTTTGGAGTGAGCTATTTTGTTAATAAAGTAAGATGTATCTCTTAATCACTGCCTTATTCAAAGAATTAATTCATGTTACTACCCTTAGTTTCCTTGGATGTATGGTTGCCAAATACCCATCATGTATTATACCTGTGTTCGAAGAAGGAATAATTTCTTTTTCAGTCATTTTCTTAGTAGGCAAACCTGCAGCTTCCTGCTTAATTCAGAAAAGCAGGAGAAGGGGTTGGGGGCTGGCAGAAGTGGCCTAGACCAGATCTGACCTCCCTAAGAAGTACAGTAAAAACCAACATGTTCTCAGTCTTTGTGTTATGCCATGAGGTGGAATATCAATACCAGAGATGCAGGGACACCACCATCATTTCTTAGATCCGCCTTCCAATTGAGGATGCACAGAACACTGGTTCTTATATTGAACCGTCCTGAAAAATACCAATCAGATGCCAATAACTGCCCTAGAAGGCCCTAATAAAAGACTCCTGGGCCAGGACTTAGGCAGCCATCTTGGCAATATGAATATCAGTGTGTACCAAGTAAACACTTCTTTTTTTTCCCCTTTCTAGTTATTTTGTATCTCTGCTGTCACACAGAGGAAGATACTAAGGCTTTGGCAAAGTTTCCTTTTTTACTCTGATTCTTGCATCTGATTCACCTTGATGTGACCTCTAGTTCTTGAAACTTGAGCCAGTTGCTCTATTGCTACATCTTATTCACCAACATGCACAACTACATGAGCCACTTCCTGGGTGATTGATGAGCTCTGTGAGACATTGCAGTGAATAATAGACCCTTAAGATATAAGGTAGGATGCTGGTGTGGAGGACAGCATTCTGGAAAAGTTGGACTCTTGGAATACCTGGTAGAAGTTCAGAAACCTACCTATCAACATTCAATTGCAAGATAGTATGACAAGTAGAAAGAAGAAAATACTGAAAATCTCCAGTGAAGATAATTTACTTCTTTGCCATCATACTTCCTGGGTCTCTTAGACCATTTTCAGTTGTTATGAAATTATGATACATATATTGGGAAGGTTAAGTAAGTCATAAATGTTATTTTCAGAGGTAAAACAGTATATTTTATGATGATAGCACTATGTAGGGAACAGAGATGGTAAGAATTAATCGTTCCCTATACAGAAGACAAAATAATTTTTTTTGATAATTTTATTGGGAGCTCTTACAGCTCTTATAGCATTCAATTCATCATTTGTACCAAACATATTTGTATACATATTGCCATTTCATTTCCAAATATTTTCTACTTCAAGCTCTTCTTTCTGCCTCCTTTAAAAAAATCATTTTATTGGGGGCCCCGACAACTCCCCTCATGATCAACACATATGTCAATTGTATGCATGCCACATTTGCATACTTGCTGCCATCATCACCCCTGAAACATCCTCCTTCTACTTAGGCCCCCAGTACCAGCTCCCCAGGTTTCCCCTCCCTCTTCACTCTCCCTCCCCATGAACCCTTAACAGTCTACACATTGTTTTTACTTTTTCAGATCATACTCTGTTCGAAGTGTCCCTTCACCTACTTCCCTGCTGTCCATACTCCAGAGAGGTCATATATAGATCCCTGCAATTGGTTTTCCCCTTCCCCTCTACCCTCCCTTCACTGTCCCGGTATCACCACACCCACCACTGGTCCCAAAGGGATAATCTGTTCTGAATTCCCCATGTGTACATCCGACTCCAGGCTACATCCCCTGATCTAGCAGGGGTCTCAAGTAGAAAGAAATTGTTTTGAAAATGATGATGGCAACATAAGTACGAATGTGCTAGACACAATGAATGTATATGCATTGTGATAAGAGCTGTACGAATCTCCAATAAAATGATTAAAAAAAGAAAACAACTATCCCCTAAAAATGATAGCAAGTGAATTCACCAAAGTTACACAAGATTAACAGAAATTGGTTTTGCTTTTTTTATACCAGCATCCAAAATATATAAACCATGAAACATACCAACATGGCATTAAAAAATAGATGTAAACCTATCATCAGTCCCATCACTTAATTGATATACAATGCAGATGCAATCTTAAGTGTCAAACTGTGCAAACAATTACACTAAGTGCAGCAAAAAGGCATTCAAGACATTTCTTTGCTGGAGCCAGTGGCTACATTCATGTGCTATCCTCTTCTGGAAGATGCTGAGGTTAATTCCCTTACATCAAAAATTACAACACTATTTCACCTGAACTCTTCTGGACTGGAAGAAAAGATTTTGATACTACAAGCTGACATTCAGCTGAAGTCCAGAGCTCATGAACAGTTCTGGAACTTACTTGCAGAGTAAAAATACCCAAACATGAGAAAACGTGCTACCTCCTTGATTGCACTATTCAGCTCTACTTATTTGTGTGCGTCAGACTTTTCCCACATAAAAATCATTAAGTCCAAGTACCATTGCACCAAGACAGAGGATCATTTGGAAGTGTGCTTGAGGCTGCCTGTCAGCAGCTACTGTCTGAACTATGCATCCCTGGCTCATTCCATCCAGTTTAAGTCATCAGCGTAAACTCAGTTAATGACAAAAAATATACATAGTTCATTGTGTTGTGCTGTGCAATATGGACGCATGTGGTTATGCAAGGTCCATAACACACTTTGTACATATAAAGTATTCTCAATGCATCTATGAATAAATGTACTAAATAAATAAAAAAAGAAACATATGTTTTGTGTTTTTGTGGTTGGTCGATCATTTTAACTTGATAATGTTCTAAGGAGTGCGTATGCTGAAAAAGGGTGAGCACCCCAGATCTAAAAGAATCATTTACCTGTGAATAAATTTAACCAAGGAAGTAGAGGATCTTTGTACTGAAGACTATAAAACTACTGAAAAGTATTACCCCTTCCTGCAAAAACTCTCCAGACTCGCTGTCATCAGGTTGATCTCAGTTCCTACCACCCTACAGGAGTAAGTAGCACTGTCCCTATGGGTTTCCAAGACTGACACTCTGTATGGGCGTAGAAGTTATGCCTTGGTTGCTAGCCTCTTGTCCAGCAGTTTGAAACCACCAGTCACTGTCCAGGAGAAAGATGGAATGTTCCCTTTTTGTAAAGAATTGCAGTCTTGGGACCCCACAAGGACAGTTCCACCTTGAACTGTGTGTGGAGTCACTATCAGTTGGAAGTGATTCAATCGCAATGAATATTGTCAGATTGTTTTTGTCTTCTTGAGAGGCTGGTGGTTTCAAACTGCCGGCCTCACAGTTAGCCCTTCACCCTACTGAGTTTCCTTGAATGAAATAAAAAATGATCCTAATAAATGGAAAACATTCCATATTTATATATTTATAAACACATCATTGTTAAGCTGGCAAATCTGTAGATCAAGTGATCTATAGATATAATGCAATGCCTGATATAATTCCAACAATCTTTTTTTTCCCTCCTAAATCAGTAATGTTTAAATTCACTGGGAATTGTAAGGGTCTTAAGGGAAAAATAGTAAGGAGTTGCTACTGCCTACTTGAGAAATTACTATAAAGCTACAGGAATTTAAGAAATAGTGAAAAAAGATTGATATAGAGACCAATGGAACTAATTGAGAATCAAATCTAAGACCAATTTTTTTTTTGCGTGGGTGTGTATGAAAATATACATAACATAGATCAACAAATTTTATCTTTAAAATTCAGTCAGTTCAGTGATTTTACCTACATTATTCAAGTTGTATTAACTTTTTGGATTTTTTAAAAATTATTTCACTACCAGTATCATAAATTTACTTCCCTGTAAGATTTTCACATAATCTTTCACATAACATCACAAAATGGTGTTGCAATTTAATTGCATATAATTCTTTAAAATGGAACCCTGGTGGTGTGGTATTGCATTAGGCTGTACTCACTTCATTAGCAGTTCAAAACCACTAGCAGTTCTGTAGGAAAAAGACTTGGGTTTCTACTCTCATAAACAATGACACTCTTGGAAACCTCCTGGGGTGGTTGTGAATCCACATAGACTTGATGACAGTGAGTTAGTTCTCCAAAAGAGCACGGTATTCAAGTGATCAGTCTTTACTTTGTAAGCCAAATTACTGTTTTGTAGGCGCCCTGGGCATGCTGCCGGTAAGCATCGGGCTGCTAATGAAAAAGTTGGATTGTTCAACGTACCAGTTGTTCTGCCAGAGAAAGATGTAACGGTCTTCTATAAAATGACAGATGTGACTCAATAAGACACCACCCTCACAGGCACTCAAGATTTTTAAAATAAAAGAAAAAACTTAAATGCTGGAGAGGATGTGGAGAGATTGGAACCCTAATACACTGCTGTATCACCATGATGGACATCAGTTTAATGCTTTTTAAAAACAAATGCAACTAGATATACCAGGGGACTCAGCAATCTCTCTACTCAGTAAATGCTCCGCCCCCTGCAAATAAAAATGAATCCTGAACAGATGTGCACACACGCACATCTTATGTTTATTGCAGCACTATCCCTAGGAGTTAAAAAAAAGGATGGAAATAACCAAGAGGAATGGATAAATAAAATTTGTGAGAGACAGCTAGCAGGATAATTTGCATCACTAGAAAGCTATGATGAAATAGTGTAACACATGGACAAATTTGGAAGACATCATTTTCAGCAAAGTTAGTCAATCCCATAAAGACAAATACCATGTGAAACTACTATTATAAAAGAAAAAAATGGTTTTCACACCAAAAGAAATAGATTTTCCTGGTTACAGGAAGGTGGGGCATGGGGTGGTGGTGGGACACAGAAAGAAAAGAGGGAAAGATGGGATAAAAGGAAATATTTGGTGTTTGAATCTGCCAGGGGAAGATTTGTGATTCTGGGAAACTAAGAGGTGTAAAATAAGATGATTGCCCGTCAAAGGAAAGTCTAAAAGTTATACAGGGAAAATAAAATAATCATAACAAATTACAGGATTCACCTGGAAATAATGCTTGTGCACTCATAATACTGTGAAAACTGAGTACTGATGCAACTGAGAATGACAATCGCCTCAAATCAAGATGATGGCTAAAGGGGAAGTAGGTGTGGGAGGGGAAACAGGGAGGGATTGCAAGATAGTCTTATTTCCACAGCATGAAGTCAACCCAAACCCCAAACACAGCAGACTCACTGCCAATGAGTTGATTCTGACTCATGGTGACCCTTGACCAGGAAGAACTGTGGGTAGACCTCATCTTTGTCCCATAGGGGGTGGAGGGAAGCCCCAGTGGTGGCAACCCAATGGATAACCCACCCCACCACCTAAGGTATGTAAATTCCCACTTTGTGTTTGAAACTATAATTTTAAGCATGTCTTAAAAAAAAAGTAAAATGCTTGAATGTTTTATCTTTGGCTCACAGGGATTGGCCATGACATGATCAGATAGGCTGTTTTCTCTGTAGTTATACTTTAAGTATATGCAACTTGAGTTAAAACATGAAGAGTAAATAAAGGCTGTAACACACAGGGCCACTTCTGCCAGTGCTGTTGAAATTGATAACATACTTCATTTTTCTAATCAGTTAATACATTCACATGAACATATGAGAAAAGGAACCAGCTTTTACTGATGTCAGTTTCCTCTGTGCTAGTTCCTCAGAAAGTCTTAGACATATTTTAACTCAGTTGCTCTCAAACTTTTCATGAGTTAGCTGGCAAATCATTATCCCCTTTTCTTCAATAACTCTAGACTGGGGCTGAGCCCTGGTGGTGTAAGTGGTTGAGTGTGGGACTGTGGCCCATGGGTTTGGCAGTTCAAATCCAGCAGCTGCTCTCCAGGAGCAAGGCTGGGTAGCTCCCACGACCACCAGAGGGCAGTGATGCCCCCCCCCCAAAAAAACTCTAGACTGAAATGCTTTGCCGTCTTTATCAATACTTTATCTTCCACATTTGTTAACTAGCTCAAAGTTTACAAATATGAGCTACTATTATTATCTGCTATTAAAAAGAGTAAAGTCAAAAGGAGGTGATTCAACAGGGACCCAAGGTGATGATGTTCTTAGTTTGTAAAATGTCTTACGAACTTCTTTTGCTAGCATAACTAACACTAAGAGGAGAAAAATTTCAACAAACAAATAAATGAGAAAATGTCAGAAAGCATTTTCTGGAAAATAGGACAGGGTCCTACTGGTGTCCCATTAGATGGGACATCAAGTGAAGATGGCCTTTAAATTCAACCATACTAACAAGGAATCATTTCGAGTTTAAGAGGAGGATCTCAGACAGATGGGCACTTTTACACACAGGCTATTTAATAGAATAAAATTGTCCAATTTAATTAATGAATGGTGATAAAACTACTGTAAATGGGAAATGGAAATGTGGTGTAGTAGTTGAGTGCGGGACTGCGGCCCATTGGCTTGGCAGTTCAAATCCAGCGGCAGCAAGGCTGGGCCTCCCACTCCCACCAGAGGGTAGTGATGCCCCCCACCCCCCAAAAAATCTGAGTTGTAGGCAGGGAATGGAAGATAAAATTCTGGATAAATAATTGGCATTTATTTGCTAAAGACAATTGGGAAGTTGTGCAGAATTTTAAGAGTGTAGTTTGTGAATTTTTGGCTGGCGAGCTAAGTGCCTTTAAATGGGTCTCTATTCATTGTATTCCCAGGCACAACAGAAATAAATGGTGCCGGGTCACACACTGTCTTCACAATCATTGCTAGAGTCTTACAGCCATCAGTTGTTATATTAGGGTGGCACGCAATCCCTTTACTCAGGATACTGTCCAACTCCAATCAGAAGGGAATTTCCTTGGACCTGTGGCTTACTTCATATATAACAACATTGTGGGAAAACTTGATTACTTTTGCTGGGTCTGGTTCCTGCATCTGGCTCTTCGACCTCTGGTTCTTTGGACTTGGACCTGCACTTGCTATTTTGCCTGCTGGCACTAGGAGCCCTCTGTGGCTATTGATTTCAGATCCTGAGCTATTGATTTCAGATCCTGAGCTATTGATTTCAGATCCTGAGCTTCTTCCCACCTTGGATTGCTCTGCCTCTGCAGTCTGCTATCAGCATATGTTCTTCCTGCTGAGTTTCGATTCGGCAGCCCTCACATCTCTCCATGTGTCAGGAACCCTCCCTCTTATATTTAACCTGTGAAACTCACACTGAACATGCCTACCATGGTGGGAGCCATCCATTTTCTTGATATAGGTCTCTCCTTTTCACGTACATACATATTTATCACTGGTTTTGCCTTACCTAGAGAAGTCAACCTAACATAGCCTGTTATTTTTAAGTCTTATGTGTATGTGAAAGTTGAACAATGACTAGGAAAGACTAAAGAAGAATGGATGCATCAAATTACTGTGGCAGGAAAAATATTGAAATTACCATGGGTTTCCAGAAGAATATGTAGTTCAGCCAGTAAATCCCTTAGTCTCAAAGATGGTGAAACATCATCTCAAATACTTTGCACATGTTACCAGGAGGGGAAAGTTTCTAGAGAAGGACATACCTGGCAAATTAGACACTCAGCAAAACAAAAAAGAAAGAAAGATGAAAAGAAATAAAGAGTAAGAAAGAAAGAAAAAGGGGTGGCGGCAGTTGCAGTGGTGAATTAATATAAGTTTGTCAGGTAACTTGGGAGTCTACTGACTACTCCCAGCATCTGAAACCCATGCAGCAGGTTGCTGGTTCAAGTCCAAGGTTTTTTAGAGATTAGAGGACAAACCAACTGCAGGATGCAGACGTCACAAAGATCAAGTAACCCTTTTCACAGCATCTCCTTAGATTGGAAGCCTGCTAAATCCCCAGAAATACCTCTTTCAGTTGATTGGCTGATTATAGTTTATTTTACCATGAGGTGATTAAAGTATTTTCGTTCTCATCATGGGAGTTATTAAATCTTAACTATTAAAATCACCAAGATTCCTGGCCCCATCAAATGGATACATTAACTGTTATAAATATCATGGATGGAAATACCAAGTCTGCCTTATTTATTGAAAAATGATCATTCCTATGAACATTATACATGTAATACATTATAAAAATCCCTATTCCAACTTCACATTTAATGTAATATGAATAGATTACTAGTAGGGCAGTGTACAATTCCAATCTCTTCCTCACTGGACTGAGAACTTTGGCTGAAGCAGCCTGGCCTGGCCTCTACTCTGTGTTCTCGAACATATCATCATTTTTCTATGGGACTCACAATGTGGGAACCTGTTGACATAATTCTGCATAGCCGGAAGTTTGGCATATTGAACAATATTTTAAAATTTAGAAGGTTGATTATAAGCATGCGCTGGGAACATTTCCCATCTCCATTTAGCTCAACAGATAGTACATGGATGAGACACAGAGATTTCTGTTTGGTATAAAGAAGTCGTCTGGTGGTGTAATATTTTCACTAATTGCTCTCTGAAAGGCTAATCATTTGATCTTCTGTGTCAGAGAAAAGACATGGCAACTTACTCTTCTAGAAACAACAGCCTAGCTATCCTACAATGTGGGATTTCTTCTACTCTCTTGCGTTACCGTGAGTCTGAATTAATATGATGGCAAGGAAGAACTACATGTCTGAAGGTAAGCCAAGTGGTGTTGCTACAAAATCACAAAACTTTTAAACAAAAATATCAAAATGCAAAACTACTGCTTCTCAATATCCTCTGTCTAGGCTTATACACTTCTTAAGGCAATGCTATTGTTTCCCTAGTCCTTCCTGACAAAATTTTCTATTCATTGATTTATACCAGTTCAAAGGGGGGGGGATTTCAATATTTTCAGGACTGAAATCTTATTCCTATTAAGTGTTCTTTGAGCTTGAGACCTTAACAGAAATCAGAAGGGGTAAGATCAAGGCTATAAGTAAAGCAAATGCAGTCAGTTTTCCCAACAAAAATCTCAGAGAATAACTCTAGTTTATCTTGAAGAATGAACAGGTGTATTGTGGTTGCCAGAAAAAAATTGGGGGCCCAATTCTCCTGGAAATTTTGTTCCTCAGTAGAGTTGTAAGTTTTCTTAAACTTCCCTAATAAACCCTCATGGTCATCATATGTTCTTTGTGAAAACATATAAGGTTACCCCTTTGTAGTTATGAAAAGCAGTCACCAGAACCTTGTGGACAGAGTGCTTTACCTTAAATTTAATTGTTTCAGTTGATCCCCTGGGAAGCCACTGTTCTGAGTGGACCTTTTTTGTGATGCTATTGATCTAGGACAAATATCCCCGATGAATAGAGAGAACTTGTCTGCAGCCATTCACTGGTGGCAGAGACTGTTTAACATATTTTGTGTGGGATAAGTGGTGTATGTGGTAAAACCCTAATAGCGATACTGTTTGACTTACCATTTATTAGATCATATTTTTTCCTTTGGTAAATAGCCCAATTTGTCTTAAAGTAATCTTAAAGTAAAAATTTATGTAGAGCCACTGAAGATCTTTCAAAGTGTCAACTCCATTTAAAAATTTGTTTTTTTGCCAAATCTTACTTATGATGAACAAGTAAACAAGAAATCTCTTAGACCTCAAGTTTTTACTTTGATTACATGAAAGCAGGGATATGCAATAACATTAGCTTTGAATTGGTTAGGGGTTAATTCCCTTTGTGAAAGTTAATATTGATGATGGCTCAGACTAGCCTCGGCTTGAATAGCACCAGCAGGGTTATTTTGAATTTTTCAACTCTTATGTAAACGGGCAAATTTCACAAGTAGATTATTATATGTGGCAGAGTGTGTGTGTGTATGTGTATACTTATTGGGAAGTGTAATTAATCAACATCAACTCTGGGGAAAGGCAATCGGTCACATTAATAATAAAATCCAATGAAATATTTTTGTCAACTATAGCAAAAATTATTTTAATGATCAGATGAGATTTTATTGCATTTTTTGGGGGGTGAACTTTCTTCCTAAGATCTTTTTTTCTTTAATAAAATCTGTGAAGTTAGTGATGCCAAAAAAAAGTAAAAAAAAAAATCTGTGAAGTTCTAGCTAACCAATGTCAAATTTTAGCAAAGGACATATTTAAAAAAAAATATTGATACAATCAAAATATATTATCGGGTCACATTATTTTTGGAGAAGATTGCATTCATGGAAACTTACCTTTAACTAGCTCAGAAATAGTAACTGAATGCACTGTGGTGATAACATAATTCACATTATCAAGAACATAGTTTGGCTGATAAAAATTAAAAACTATAAATAAGATATTTTTAAAGACCAAAGATAGCATTTCTCAGTCATATAATGCTTATGAACATCATGCTCATCTTTCTTAACTTAAATGACATTTCCTGGGTAGTATTTTCTTTTAAGGTAGTTCAAAATGTTTAGTAGTATTTTGAATATGGCTCCTCTAATCCCTAAGTCAAAATGAGAAAATGAATTTCTAGGTTTTAATTTTTAAGCAGAACCTTATCAAATTATAGCTGAATCATCCTTAATAATCATACTTGATTCTGAGAAAGAAACTCTGAGAATAATTTAGGTAATTAATTAAAGGATGTGTGGTCGCCTACTTTACTTTTGTGTAATTATGAAACATTTTCTTTCATGGAGTTTTCTATAGAAAACCCTTTTTAATGATTATTAGTAAAAAATTTGTGAATGATAGTAAAAATTAAGTTATATTTTTCTTTAGATAACATACAAACACAATTTATCAGCTATTTGATCATTTCTTTTCTTAAAAGGAGAGTTATAAACAATGATTATAAAATGATTCCTTTTACAAAGATATTTCCATTTGAGAAGGGCTCTTTTGTAGGAAAAAAAAATTGCACACACTTCCTTGTGTTATACAACAAGCCTCCTGTGTGTTAGTTACAGTCCTTTATCCCAGAGGGTGGTCCAGTGGTAATTTACCAGGGAAAAGAAAGAGTGTACAAAAATTAAATTATTATTTGACCTCAAATAATTATATGCCACTAAACTAATTAACAAGTAAATTAACAATGTACCACTAATGGGCAGTCTGCTCCTTGCATGACTCACTCATCTTTCACAAATAATAAGTGATTTGTATTAGAAAAGCGTCGCTAAGGATGTTTTTGGGGAGAACTATCCCTGTCATTTCTATGTTAAACCACAGACCCAACCTCTGGATAAAAAGAGACAGCCTTATCTTGAGCCAGGAAAATAGCAGCTCTGGCCTGATAGCTCTGACTCGAGGCCTTGTTTGAAAGCTATGAGTCAGTGCCGAGTGGCCAGCGAGCTCTGTTCTCAGTTCCTTCCGAACCGCCATTCAGGCTCTAATGGTCAGGTTGCGTGCCTCCTATCAATTATTTCTGAGAAGTCCATCAGACTCAGCCTTATTCTCTTGTAAGCATTCAGCTTCATTTCCAAGTGAATAACCTCGGGAGTGGTGGAGGTAGTTTCAGCAACAGAACCGTCCACACAGCTTGAGAAACTGCCAGAAGCCTGTTAACTCTATTCTAGATGATTTTATTATATCTAATTTGAAATAAACATATATTGGCATTGAAGGTGAGCATGTGGCTTGTTTGGTTTGCATTTAGGGTTATAAAATAGAAACAAGGATATTCTAATCTATATGTGTTGTTAGTGCATGATGAACATCATCATGCTGGGGCAGAACAGATGACCAGTGAAGAGGACAATGCTCTATGGGATAGACTGACATGGTGGCTGTAAAAAATGGGCTCTAGTGAAACAAGTGTGACCAATATACAAGCAGGCCGTGTTTCATTCTGTTGAACACAGAGTGACCCAACAATACACAACAACAACCAGAAATTGGTGCATGATATTCTTTGTTCCTTTTATGACTTTCTAATGAATTCTTTTATTTACTGCCTCCCTTCGTGGGTTTTAGCTCTAAACCTAGTTCACTGCTATCAGGTTGATTCTGATTGACAGTGACAATCAGAACCAGCCCCTTAAGGTTGATGTACATCTTTACAGGAGTAGAAAACCATATTCCCCTTCCATAGAAGAGCTGGTGGTTTCAAATTTCTAGCTTGGTGATTAGCAGCTCCATGTGTAATCCACTTTACCACCAGGGATTCTTTTCTTAGCCAGAAGGGCACCATTTTTATTGCTTTTGAATCACAATGTATAATTGAATATAAATAGTAGATAAGCTATAATCATTTTCCCCTCTACTCAAATGTCCAAAGACTGATTATTTCATATTTCCCACATTGGACATCACTCTAGCTATCAGACATACCAAAGGAAAATTATTTAGATTAAATAAAATGATCCCATTAATATTTGTATGCTTGATATTATGTAGCATATAATAAGGGATAGAATAAAATTGCTGAATCAAGGAACAGTGTTTGTGTTCTTTCAAAAATGCTGACTACTTTTCAGATACTGAGTTCAATAATTCATTGCAGTATGGCTATACAGAACTCACAATATTCATGATGAAAGGATTTATACAAGGAAACTAACAGGTTGCAATGTAGGTCAGAAATGCTCAGGATAAAGTTCCTTCAAAGCGTCTAGTAAATGACCAAAGGGCATACTGCGATGCTGGAAACCTCAACTCCAAAACTTTTAGCTCAAGTTCCAAGGTCAGTGAATCCAGCTAAATTAAGTGGTCAGAGGCACCTCAGTTTAGTCAGCCTCAGCTTGAAAGCAGTCATCTCTCCTCTGCAGATCAGCAAGCCTATAGGCCCCAATTAAATACACAGGGGTGCCCTATTCCACTAGTCAGCCTCCTGACCCAACTAGTTCATTGTGATGGGAAGTCTACTGCTTTGTTTCATGCTCTGGGTCTTAATTCTGCTGCTGCTCCTTCAGTGTCACAGCTGTCTTCTGGATCAAGGAGTTCCATTACTCAGGGAACTTGGAGTCCAGAGGATACATTTCATTCTAAATTCTTGCTCGTGGTGAGGTTTTTCTCATTCCAGCCTCTTGGTAGGCTCATCGTATACCCAACTAAATGGCAATCCAGATTCCCGTTAACAAATACTCACAGGTGAATCCCTTTTGTCCAGACTCACGCAGGAAAAGGTCATTTGGTGGGAGTTACAGAGGCTTTAGCTGGGAGAGCCATCCTAATAATTTATTGTCCTTGCAGTGTTACTGTAATGTTAGAAATTTTCAGAATAATTAAAACATTTTTTCTTTTGATAAAATAAGATTAAAACTTTAAAGTTCCCTAAAGTTATAAGAGAAATGCAATAGCTTTCTTACAAGTAAAAATTTTTTATGGATAACACTGGAAGCCCAAAATACATTGCAGAACCTCCACAGGGACTAGCCTCCAGCGACCTTGCTGGGGTCATAATTGAGGCATGGGAATAACTGGGTTCGTAAGCAGAGAGCATTGCAGAGGTTGACGCTAGATTAAAATGGGAAATCTGACTTGTATGGTTGAAACTGTGCCATTTTCTCTCCCTTTTAATACAATTCGTGTTTAAACAGAATTTTAATGTTTCCTAGTTTATTTTTTTTTCATGTTGGGGTTTACCTCAATTGTATTTTGTTGTTGCTAGTAGCTTTATTGATTATGTTTTGTTTCCCTGTGTTTTTCATAAGTGAGACCCAGAATAGGTGAGTCCATATAGACGCTAAGTAGAAGAAGGGTTTCTGGGGCATATGACAGGCGAGATGGGGAGTATAAGGAGAGGTGATTATCAAGGTGTTCAAGAATAAGAAAATGTTTTAAAACAGATTGTGATTGTACAACACTGTTTGATACAAGTGAACTATGGAATGGTACTCTGTGTAGACCAGCTCATCAAATAGTTTGGAAAAAATAATAACTTGTTCATGTAAACTTGAAAGCTTACTTAAAGTGTGAGAAGAAAAGTTGGTTTAGACTTGATACTGTATTTAATCTCACCCCACATTATAGTACTCTTTTTCTCCACTGTCTTATTGCACATACTTTGGCATATTTTTGGGAAGGAGCAGACCCTAGAGAAGTAGGACTGATAGGTAAAGTAAAGGGTCAGTGAAACATCAGGGGTACCTCAATGAGACACAGTGACAGAATTGCTTCAACAATGGCCGCAATGATTGGAAAGAGGCTGAGGATGTGTTGGGATGAGGTAGTAGTGTTTGGTTCGGTTGTTCTGGGTCACTATGAGTTGGAACCAACATAAAGACATGTGATAACAAGAATGATATAATTGGATTTCGTTAAGAAAAAATAATTAAAATAAGTCTACAGTCAAATCTGTTACACTATAGTCTAGACACTAAAATATAATTTGATACCTATATGGGTATATAGAATTACAAAAGATAAATATTATTTGTTATAAGTAGAAATTAATTAGTCAACATGCCCTAAAATATGACACACAGAAAATAAGTATAGACATATTACATGGGGAAAATCTTTAGGCAGAAATTGTTATTTTGATTAGAAATATAACTCTAATGAGGGATATTTTCCACATATTTAAGAATAGGGAAGACACAGCAGACCTAAATTCTATATAGCCTCTGGAGACCCAGATCATGTGTCATAGACTACTGGGACTTTGGATCTTGTGCTTTTGAACTGTACAGCATCCTTCATATCCCCTTACCTGAAGAACTCAAAGTGGAAACTCTACTAAGTGCACTGGACTCTACCTCAAATATGCCTTTGGACTTAAGTCTGAAACTACATGGTGTGTGAAAAAGCAGATGATAGCTATAAAAAGAGACAGACCTGGAAGTCAGTGGACTACCATATACTTACTACTTTAATATTCTACTTGTTTTATAAAGAAATGTATTAATCTAATAAATCTACCTCTGCTACTGTCATTGATTTTTGTTGTAATTTTTCCTTACTACTAAATTCCATTGTTTGTTTAAATACTGACAAGTGATGAAAGAATTTAATCCATACAAGTCAGTAATCTATGTATTGTGATTTGCAGTCAGCTTATACTTGTTTAATCTCCTTTTTTACAATTGTGTTTTAAATGCATTACCATGGGCTAAATTAGTGATACAATCAATTGAATGAGTTTTTGTGCCAGGGAGATGATTGATACCATTCTCTAACAAAAAATGACAGAGATGTATTTTACCTGAACCGGAGGAGTTTCTAAACCATATATATATGAATGGATTTGGGTTAGCACTTATTCCCAACCCCAAGCTAAGAATAATTCATTATTATGACATAATCCTTTTTAATATGCATCTTCATGAAGAGATCATGGAAGAGATGGGTGTTACAGCAAAATGTGGTGAAGAAACTAGACGACGCCCAGCTATCAGAAAAAATAGTATCTGGGGTCTTAAAGGTTTGCCTTTTTAAACAAGCAGTCATCTGAGTGAGATGTCAATTAGGCTCACATGAAAGAAGCACACCAGCTTGTTTGATACAAGGATTGTAAGTAGTATAATCCAAACCCACAGAAGGAAAGAGTATTAGAACTTAAACTGTGAACACCCTGTTAGCAGACAGCTATGGTTGACACTGGGTGTCCAAAATCCATTTTCAGGGTTCACACATAGATTAAGCCTCTGGTGAGTCCCCTTTGTTCAGAGTCAAGGGATGTGAATAAACTTGTTATCAGACAGAGTATTAACAAGTTGATTATGGATGATATGATTAGATTAAAATATAATAATAACTTATTTGAGCTCCCTAGACCCTTAAACAATTTTGAATGTGAATTAAGCCTTAGTAGATCCCCTCTGCATCTAGACCATGGATGTGAATAGCTTCGCTGTCATGCAGAGTGCATTGGAATGTGGATTATTGTCAATGCAGTTAGGTTAAAATCTGACACAATATCATTTGATCTCCCTTTGGGCCCATTTGAAAGGTGTTCTGGGTTTCAATATTTCCTGCTTTCTTTTTGACTGAGACTTTTTTTATTGCTGTTAGTGATGTTGTTACGATTTGTCTTCTTTTTACCATATAAAACCCAGAATAGGTAAATATATAGAGACAGTAACTGGAATAATGGTTTCTTGGGAGTATGGCAGCACAGGTTGGGTGAAAATGAGGAGCTAATAGCAGTGTGTAAAAGAAAAAATGTTCTCAAATTGTGGTAATAATTGTATAGCTCTTCTTGATGGGATTGAACCATTGAATTTTATGATATGTGTATTACGTGTCAGTAAAACTGTTGAGAAAAACTTTATAGAGTTAGAAGCCTACATTATGTATTCTTTTAGCCCAACATCTGTTATTGTCCCTTAGGGTTATCTTCTTAAGGTTTATCCATATTATTTATGTGTATTTTTTTGTGGGGACTTTTTGGGTAAAATTATGCCATTGCTTGTGATATTTGTGTTTGAACATTGACATTATTTATTGTTTTTCTATTCTTAATATACTTGTTGCAAATATTGAAAATGTTGATTAAAAATGGGGAAGAAAGACCAATGAAGTTGAAAAATTATCCCCTTTGAATATATAAGTTTTAGGTTGGACCTGATTGAAATGCTTGTATAACTCTCCAGGGTGAAACAAATGAACAAACCAGGATCCAGAAAGCAAAACATTTAAAAAATAAGTTCTTTAGAAGTAGACTATAGGCATTTGAGAAAGTAAAAGTGTGTGTTTGTTAAAAAATCAAAATTCCTGTCAAATTAAATTTTATAATCATGAATAAGGGACATTCATGCCTGTGAAACCCAAATATAGGCTATGCTTACTCTGTGCATATAAATGACATAGAACTGGATACAGAGTAAAAAGGAAGAAAGTGCCTCAATTTAGAACAGATGTTTAAAAAGCACCCTGGGATACATTCATTACGGATATATACAATTATTCCTTCAGAAACTTCGGCTCCCATCATGCTTTCCTTACCTGGTCATTGGTTCCCACCTGCACATTAGGAGTGCACCTGGTTGAAATGTGAGTGACTCCCAACACTAGCTTGTTAAATCCTTTCCTATAAATTTTCCTCTTTAAATTGTTGCTAAATAAATTCAGAAACAAAAGAGCACACCTACATAAACAAGGAGCTCCTGAAAAGTGTGAGCAGCCCCTGGACCCCACCAAGCAGCACAGGTGGAAGGAGACTTTAAAGGACCTTTGAGCACCGTGAATGCTTTTCACAGAGTCACAATTACAGAAACACCTGGTTCTGAAAACAGGCTGATCCGCGGGGAAAATCTCTCACAGTGTTCTATGGGCTTCAGAGTAACTTCAAGCCCTGGAAAGAGGACTTCATACAAAAAGAGTCAAAGATACACAGGACTGCAAGATATTCCTGGCAACGGTTGTTTTGCCCACCGAGGGAGTCTGTACTCTGTCAGGAACTCACAGCACACAGAAAAAGTAAAAATAGTATGCAACACCATTAATCTGGAGACTTGTTGATATTTAGGTCAATTTTTCCTTTTTTAGCTGTAAGGGCTTAAGGAATCATTATTAGGCAAAAGAGTATACTAAGTTGTATAGCTAGGGAGTTATTATTTTTATATTTTAAGTTACAAAGATTAGAGAAACTACTGTGAAAGTTGAGCTGTGACATATTATCCTGGTTTATTACTGATAATCCATATTTTAATTCTTGCTATAAATTCAGAGAGCAGAAATAATTTAAGCTTAACTATAGATTTTATAGCTATACTTTTTAAGGAGTCTATTTAATGCTAATTCTACATGCAATAAAAGAAACCTTTTGATGACCCTTAAGAAATGGAAGGACTTGTTGGAGATTTTATTTTTCAAAAACGGCCCACAATATGTTTTCTTCATCATCTTAGAACAAGAGTTAGCAGATTTCTTCTGTACAGGGATGGCTAGTTAATAGTTTATATTTTGCAGGCCACAAGGTGCTTTTTGTAACCACTCAACACAGTTAAGCAGCCACAGATGATAAGTAAATGAGAGAATGGAGCATGTTTGTGCTCTAATAAACTTTTATTAACAAACACAGGCGGAAGGGAAGATTTTGTCTGCAGGCTGTGGTTTCTAAAGTTCTATTCTCGAATCTTAATACTCCTGCATCCAGAGTGTGTCAGTTTGACATCCTATGGTGACTTGTCTGTTTGTTGCTGTTAGACTGGAAGCTAGGTCCTTGGTATTTCAAATACCAGCAGTGTCAGGTAAGATGAACAGGTGTCAGTGGAGCTACTGGATTAAGAACACACTATTAAGAAGGAATTGGCTGTTCACTTCTGAGTTATTAGTTATGGAAAATTTTATGAATAGTAATGGAGTAGTAAGAGGTACAGTGTCAAGGCTTCCCACTTCTGAGGTATTAACCACTGAAAACCTTATAAGCAGCAGTGGTACATTATCAGGTATAATGTCAGAAGATGAGTACTTCAGGTTGACAGGCACTCAAAATACCACTGAGAAAGCTACCTTTTCAAAGTAGAGTCAATCATCTGACATGGATGGAGAGAAGCTTTAGAGACCTTCATTTGCTGATGGGGTACACTCAAAATGAGAAGAAACAGCTGTAAATACCTATTAATAATCAAAGTGCAGAATATATGAAGTATGAATGCAGGATAATTAGAAATTATGAAAATGATGTAGAATATTTAAAGATTGATCTCCTGTGCATTAGTGAGTTGAAATTGACTGGAAGCTGGTCATTTTTAATCAGATAATCACTGGCACAGTACTTTGGGGTTGGCAAATTCAAATGGTGTTATGCCACTTTTATTTTCTAATAGAACTTTTGGAAATCTATCTTGAGGTTCAATGCTATCTGTGATAGGACTATATTCATATAAGGAAGCCTATGAAGAAGTTCAGTTCATTCATATTATTCAAATGTATGCAGCAACCATTGGAGTTGGTGAAAAAGAAACCAGAAATGATTTCTTCTAATTCTCCAGTCTGACATAAATGAAGCATAAGATCAAGATGCACTGCTAATTATTGGTAATTGGGATGCAAACATTGGAAACAAAGTAAAAGGAGCTACCTTTGGGGAAAGAGATGATGGTAGAGATTAAAATCATCAGTTAAAATAAGGCCATGGGATGGCTCGGGAACAGACTATCAACTGCTCATATAAAATCTTGACACTTTTTTTTTATTTCAGACCAGGCCGTATTCTATAGTTCAGTTTGAACAATTGTCTCTTGGTGTTTGAACAGGTCCTTCATGAGCACATGGAAGTGTCCTGGAATTACCACTGTTGAGATTGTGATCAATAGTTTGTTCTGATCTGTGTAGTCAAAGTCCTTCGCCTAGTCTATAAAACACAATAAGACATCTTTCTATTTTGTTTATAGCCAATATCCCCCTAATATCAGCCAAGAAAGTCCATGTTTTTTTTTTTCTGAATCCCATTTGAAATTCTGGTAGCTCCCTATCAACGTATTGCTGCAACCTGTGTTGAATGATCTCAGCAAAATTTTACTTACATGTGCTAATAATGATAGTGCTGTATAATTTGGACATTTTGTATCACTTATCTTTGGAATGGGGACAAATATGAATCTCTTTCAATCTATTGTTCAGGTGGTCATCTTCTAAATTTCTGGACATTGATGATTGAGTGCTTCACCAGCCTGTGGAAACATCTCACTGATATCCTGTAAATTCCTGGGGCTTTGTTTTTGGTCAAAGCCTTCATTACCAAGAACATCATATATGAAGATCTTTAAAAATATAAGATATTTAGTACATCTTATACACTAATATCTTTAAGATATTTGCAATATCTTACATATTAATATATTTAAGATCTTCAATAAATATCTTACATATCTTTAATATAAAATATAAATATCTTTGAAATATTCAAAGATCATTAAAAATATAAGAAAGAAAGGAAGGATAAAATGAGTGTCAGAAGACATCCTGAAACTTGCTGTGGAATGTAGATCAGTGAAATGGAAGAAATGACGAAGTAAAAGAGCTGAATAGAAAATTTCAAAAGGTCATCTTGGGAAAAAGTAAACTACTATAATGAAACGTGCAAAGACCGACAGATAGAAAACCCAAAGGGAAAAATTTGGTTAACATATATTAAACTGATAGAATTGAGGAAAAACATTGAAGCCTCAAGTTGCAATGTTGAAATAGTCTATGGGCAAGATAGTGAACCATATAGGAAGCATCAGGAGAAGATGGAGGCACTATAAAACACAAACAAAAAAACCTCAATCAACTTTCAACTCTTTCAATAGGTAGCTATGGGCAAGATCCAATGTTACTAAAGAAAGAAGTCCAAGCTGAATTGAAGGTATTAGCCAAAAACAAGGTTCCCAGAATTGGCAAAATACCAACTGAAATGTTTCAACAAGCTGGTGACGCTCTGGGAGCACCCACTCTCTATGCCAAAAAAAGACAGTTACCTAGCCAACTAACTGAAAGAAATCCATATCTGTACCCATTCCAAGGAAAAGTGACTCAGAAGAATGTGAAAATTATCAATGTTATTAACATGATGTATAAGTAAACTTTTGCTGAATATAATCCAGCAAAGTTTGGAGCAATGCATTGACAAGGGAGTTGTGAGCAATTCAGCCCACATTCAGGAGTGCATAGGCAACAAAGGCCATCATTACTGATGCTAGATGGATCTTGGCTGAAAGCAGGGAATAGAAAAATGTTTCTTTGTGCTTTAATAACTATGCAAAGGAATGAGACTTTGTCAATCATAGTAAACTGGTCATAGCCTTGGGAAAAATGGACATTCCAAACCCCTTCTTTGTATTCGTGTAGATATACCTAGACCAAGAGGCAGCTATGTATACAGAACAGGGAATACAGCATGGTTTACAACAAGAAAGGTGTGCATCAAGGTTGTACCCTCTCCTCACACTTATTTTGTAGACTGAATAAAGAATCCAAGAAGTTGGACTTTATGAAGAAGAACGTTACATCAGAATTGGAAAGAGGCCTAGTAACACCTGAGAAATGCAGATGACACAATTTTGCTTTCTGAAAGGGAACAGAATTTGAAGCACTTACTGATGAAAAGCAAGAATTGAGCCTTCAACAAATAAAGAAACAAAATGTAGAGAAGACAAAATTCTTCACAATTGTACCAATAATTAACATCACAGAAAACAAAAGACAGAAGTTATCAGGAATTTCACCTTAATTGGATATGCAACCAATGCTTTGGAAGCAGCAGTCAGGCATTCAAAGGATGCCTTGCATTGAGTAAATACACTGCAAATGATCTCTTTAAAGGACTGAAAAGCAAAGCTGTTACTTGGAGAAATAAGAACCACGGTTTGCCTAACTCCGGCCATGGTATTTCCATAGCCTCATATGCATGTCAGATTTGAATATTGGATAAGGAGGAATTGATCCATTTGGATAGATCGATCCATGGTGCTGGCAAAGAACATATTGAATATGCCATGGACTTACGAAAGAACAAACAAATCTATCTTGCAAGACACACAACCAGAGACAAGGATGCTGAGACTTCATCTACTGCACTTTAGATATACTCTCAGGAGAGACCAGTCTCTGGAATAGGACACGCTGCTTGGGAACGTGGCGAAGCAAGGCTATAGAGGAAGGTGGTCAGCAAGATGGACTGACAGAGCAGCTGCAAAGGCTGGCTTGATGTGAGGAAGGCTCCGGGCTGAGCAGTGCTGTTGTGCCTGGTGTCACCAACGAGAAGACAGGCCACCTGAAAGCCACACAAGACCAAAATCATAATCATAGTCAAGATCTCAGTGGGTTTACTCAGATTTGTTATTAAAGTAAAAGACTGAAGTTTTCATTGCATTTCTTATGAACATGTAATCCACAAGCAAGTGACGGCTGATTGATAGCCTTCTTTGGTGTAATCTCATTCTTAAACAATTCAAGGGAAAAATACAAGAAGACCTGTAGAGAACATTTTATCCGACTCTGAAACATATTATAAAAATAAGTGACTGGACACTCCCCAAGGGATTTTTCAGAGTTTAGTGATAGATTTTTCATATTATTCTGTGGCATTAGCCACATTCATAAGTACAACACGTATCTGGTATTCTATGTCTATTGGAATTTTAAAAAATAGTAGATATCAAAATAGCTGATAGTCACAAATCACGAATGTTTTAAGAGTTTCTTTAAATGTTATTCTTTCAGCTAACACCATTTTAATAGAAATGCCTGAATGATTAAACCCCTCTCCATTTTGGCTTTGGCATAAAGCTGCAGACAATCTCTACAGTCAGCTTATCTTATATGTGTTCTTTGCTATTGTTATAGAACATAACTTTCCTTTTAGGGATAGGATATTTAAATGAATTCTCAGTAGTATTACTCACAAGAAATATACTTCATGTGAGTGAAAAATGTTTAGTATCTTTCAAAATACTGACAGGTTAGAATTTCAGGTTTGTTTTTTTTTTTAAACAATTCAGGTTAAATTATTTTTTTCTCTTTGGCATTATGGGAGACTTGGCTTAAAATGTAGGTTTTAATTCTTGGTTTGTATAAGTGATAGTTTAATGCCAAATATATTTTCAATTGAAAATATCATGTAAGCAATAAGTGATTTTATAAAAAATGTGCTGTTATTATATCCATGTCAGGTTTTCTATCTCCTCTGATTCACATTTGTTTCAACTCCTGCTATAGCTTCCTCTCATACTGACTGCTTGTGTGGAACAGGCTTGATATAAATAGACTCTGTCATGCAGTAGTGCTTGATCATATGAAACTACCCTTGTACAATATCAGCAATCTGCATTGTTCAACCTAATGTTGTGTGACCATGGACAAGTAACTTAATTTCCTGAGGGCCAAATGCCCTCATTTATAACATTGGAAAAATAAAGATTATCTCATAAAATCATTATGAAAATTGAATATAATGATGTGTCATGTATAGCATATACTTCTTTGAACAAGAAATGACTGGTGGTATAGCATACAATTCTTCTGTCTGTTTATCATACTATGGGGGTTTGTGGGTGTGACTGATGCCCAGATGCTACAGATGCCAGTGGAGCACCTATACTAAGACATAATAGGTAGGAAAGTCTAGTGTTCCGCTTCTGAAATTAATGAATGCCTTATGGATCACAGCAAAGCATTTTCTGACTTGTTTTCTTTGGACACTCCTCGGGGGGATTCATTGTGAGTGGAGAGAACCATATTCGATGCCGTGTAGGGCCAAGGAGGGTGTAGAAGACCTTGGGTGAGGTAGATTACACAAGCCTTGGACATGTTGGCAACTTGTGAGGATGGTTGTATTGTATTTAAGTAACCATGAAACAGATTTGACTTGATGGCAGGGAATAATACGAAACAATAAAAAATGGTATGTCAATTTTATTGCTATAGCCATGATAATATAGGAAGTAGAGGATTGTGAGTTATTTATTGTGACTCTTCTAACCAAAATTTTGAACTTCAACTTTTTACTTTTTCCTGTGGGTCTTAACAGGACTTGCCAGGATGAAGCTCAGTTGAGTGGGGTACCCCTGGGCACTTCAGGAAGGGAGCTGAGCTCACTGCCCCACGAAGCTTGAGCTGAATGCATTCTATTTGAGGCTGACAGTGAAGTAGCACATCCTAGAGGCATTTTCTAGCAGCCCTGAAAAACTTCATAACAAGTCTTCTGAGCATTTCTCATTTGTTTGGCAACTTTTTAATTTCCTTAGTCAACTCTTCTATCATGAGAATTGTCTCTGAGTTCTGTGTAACCATTTCAATAAATGATACAGGGAGTTATAGCATAGTACATAAATGACACAGTTATTTTTCATAAGGTTTCCCATAGGAAACAATTGCACCGATTGCTGTCAAGTTGACTCATCTATGGTGATCCCACATGTTTCAAAATAGAAATATTTGAATTTTTCAGTTTTGTAATCTTTCATGTAGAGATTGCCAAACCTTTCTTTTGAACCACATCTGGGAGGATTTGAATTGTTACTTTTTGATTAGCAGCTATCTTAATCCAGGTTGACTAGAGAAACAAATCCATAGACACCCATATATGTATAAGAAAGAGCATTAGATCAAAGAATAATTGTATATTAAGAAACCATCCCAGCCTAGTCCAGATCAACTCATAAGTCCAATATTAGCCTGTAAGTCCAAGACCAATTCATAAATCCTTCTTCAGATTCACACAGTCATAAGCAATAATGCATAATGCAGGAAGATCACAGGTCAGTAGGTGTAAAATCTTGTGGATCCAGTGGCAGTAAAAGCATCTGAGTGCAGTGCAGGTCTCCACATGGCTCCCAACTGTCTCAGTCTCAGAAAAGTGAAGTAGAGAGAGAGAGAGAAAGAGAGGCTCTCACAGGGCCCAGCAAATCTCCATGTAGCTTGTCAACAGGATGACAAAGGCAGGGAGAAAGAGAAGTTCCCAGAAGCCTCATAAGAGGGCCACGCCTACAAGGAGGCATCATCAAACTGTGATCAGATTGACAGGCTAGACGCCACCCCTACACTTATCAAGTTGACATGAAGTTACGTGATGGCCACAGTAGCCAAGCACTTTATTTTTGTGCCATTCAGAAACTTCCAAAGTTTCCATGTATGATCCTTTAGTACATGGTACCCTAAATTTGAAGTTTTTAAGTCGAGTGTCTTTCATTATTATTTATTCTATTTTTTGGGTGTTCAGAATTGATTCGAATTGATTCAAAATGGTGTTACAAGATGGGGAGTTTTACTTTTAGAATGCTAGAGACGGTCTTAGAATGAGAATGACTTGGACACACGCATTGGTGTAGAATGGGCAAGCACGGAGTAGAATCTGGAAGACCAATTTGAAGGGCTTGCATAGAGTCCAAGTGAGAGACAGTGGCAGCTATGACAGGATGGAAGCAGTCAAGGTTGTGAAAAGGATCGATTCTGAGATAGATTCTGCTTATATAATAAATAATATATATAACATATAAGATATATTCTGGGACTTTACTATAATGTGGATGTATTCGGAGTAGAGCCAATAGTCTGATGGGTGTATTTGGTGAGGTGAACCAACGATAACCCAGTGGCTTCGAGTTGGTGCTTTTAGAAGACTAGAGAAGCATCATCTGGGATGTGAGCATACTACCTAGGAGGACAATGAACAAATATTGTAGTGCTTTCAAAAATTTAAATATTTAAACAAACCTATTTGACTCGAAGGAGCCTTTGTGGCACAGTGGCCATGTTTTTTGCCTGCTAAAGTCAAGGCCAATAGTTCAACCCTGTCATTCTGCGGGAGACGATCGAGGCTTTCTGTACCAACAGAGCGATGGTCTCAGGAACCCCCGGGAGCAGTTCTCCTCTATGCTACAAGGCCACTCTGAGTCGGACTCCATGTGTGGCAGTGAGTTTGGCTTTTGGTAAGCGTTAGCTGGCTTTCATTCAGGCAGGGAAAGTCTTACCTTTTTCTGCTGAGGATTTTAATTGGAAAACAATCCTCTTTGAAAGTATGGAGTAAGATATTTATTCCTCATACCTTTGTCCCCCCACAGTAATCATTCTTAAAACTTTACGCAAGTTTGCATAATACCCTTTGAAATGAAAAGAAAATATTGCATCCTATAGCCAAAGAAGTAATAAAATAATTCTTTTTTTCCTTTCCATTTCCATGATTACGCTTTAAAAAAAATCATTTTATTGGGGGCCCATATAGCACATATCATAATCCATACATAAATCCACTCTATGTAAAGCATATTTGTACATTTGTTGCCCTCATCATTTTCAAAACATTCACTAGTTGTTCTCATCATCCTCAAAACATTTGTATTCTAGGTAAGCCCTTGATATCAGCTCCTCATTTTCCCCTCCCTTCTTAATCCCCCTTCCTCATGAATCCTTGATAATTTATAAATTATTATTTTATCATATATTACTCTGTCTGATGTCTCCTTTCATCCAATTCCCCATTGTCCACACTGCAGGGAAGAGGTTATATCTAGATACGTATAACTGGTTCTCCCTTTCTACCTCACCTTCCCTCCACCCTCCTGGTATCACTACTCTCACCACTGGCTCTGAAGGGTTCATCTGTCCTGTATTTGCTATGTTTCTGGTTCCTATCTGTACGACTGTACATTCTCTGGTCTAGTCAAATTTGTAAGGTAGAATTGGGATCATGATTGGGGGTGGGGGGTAAGGAAGCATTGAAGAACTAGAGGAAACTTGCATGTTTCATCTTTGCCACATAGTAGTCTGACTGGCTCATCTCTTTCCCGGGACCCTGCTCTAAGGGGAAGTTTGTTATCTACAGATGGGCTTTAGGTCCCTTTAAATCCACTGCCATTAAGTTGGTTCTGATACAAAATGTCCCTACGTAGGTTCTCTGAGACTATAAATCTTATGGGCGCAGACAGCCCCCTTTTTCTCCTAAGAGTTGGTTGGTGGCTTTAAACCACAGACCTTTCTGTTAGCACTCTAATATCCAACTTACTTAGAGGGACAATAAATAAAAATTGGCCTTGATAAATAGAAAATACCTAAAGACAATCCAGGTATGCAATAGTCACACAAATGCCACCTTTTAAAATACCATGGGTGAGTTTTGTAGTGTGTGAAACCAGTGAACATATGGTTAATGTAAATACTGAACTAGCTATCTGGAGTTTTGAAAGTATAGGGATAAGATTAGAGAAATGGGAAATATTTGCTGAGAACACAAGCACTAAATTGTCATCTATATAAATCATGGTTTAAAGCATGGCCTAGAAGTCTGTCCAGAGAGTTTCTGGTTGCTGGCCAGAAGCAAATTTGAGTGGTTTTCCTGGGAGAGCCTAAGGAGTGGATGGGAGACCGCTGGTTTGGCTACATGGGATGCACGATACACCTTAATGGCCACCTTCTCCTCCCGATGAACTCAATTTATACTTCTTGAACTTGGATTGGCTTTTATGTATTGGTTTGAAATGCAAGTTTGTTAGCAATTACATTGCCCTTCTTATTCAACCCCCAAATTACACTCTTGAAACTATCATAATGGCAATAAGGTTCTCACCCTGATTGCCCATATGGGACATAGTCCACAGGCATACAGAATGAGGGGTCCTGTGTCCTCAGTCTGCATCAAACAAAAATGCCTGTTCACTGACAAAAAAAAAGCTAAATTAGGAAATAAGACCCTAGGAATAACGGACTTCTATAATGAGGTGAGATTCTGTGACTGGCAGCTTCAACAGAGCAATCTTGTTTCTAAACATAGAAGTAATTCTAGGGCCTCTTTGAGGGCATAGAGACAATTATTGCCCAAACAAATAAGGCTATGTGTCTGTACCTCAGCACGGAGTGAAGTTTGTGTGGGCAGGACTGCAGCCGTAACAGCAGCACATCAATTTGGCTGAACTGTCGGAGGCTAAGGAACAGTCTTGATTGTCTTTGAACAGATTAAGTGTGCCCCATTAATTGATGGATTGGCTCACTAAAACAGAATGTGAAGCACAGGAAGAATGCTGGGCTTCCTTTAGCTTGCAACAAAAATGTACTGTACTCACTGGAGATGGACGATTTTAATTGAGAATGTTAATAATACTTTTCACTTGAGGATGCAATTTCCAAGTTGTCACAAAATTCGGATTCTGCCTTGAAACTATCAGTTTGCATTTATCTGAGTGTCAGGTTTAGAATGTGATGAATTCACGACCCTCTTTCCAATTAAATTAGACCTCCATGAGAAGATCCTGCCACTCACCCATCAAGTTGTCACCCTGTGGTGGCTTGAGCGTCCCTGTGGTGCAGAGAGAGAGCCGTTGCCATTTCAAAGACCAGCAGGGTTATGCAAGATGGACAGGGTTTCATGAAGCTTCCAGACTATCAGAGACTAGGACAAAGGGCTTGATGATTTACTTATAAAGCCTCGGTCAATAAAAAGTGATTAATAACCAAAATAAACAAACTGGGATGGTTACCAAGCCTAGGGGTTCCGGTGGGGGGAAGGCCAAAGAAGTGATGCTAAAGTTGTATGCTAAAGTTATGCTCAGCAAACTGCGCCTCTCAAACCATACATGCATGCGGCACTGAAGTAAAATTGATAAATTAATGGATATTATTCAGATAATTTTGATTTTATTTGTTTGTTCAAGTAATTTTTAAATTGTTGTGAGGGACTGGATTGACGTTCCTTTCTGAAAAGTTTGCCAGCCTTTGAGTACACAGGTGTCAACTTAGGTGTAGGGGAAAATAGCACTCACAGAGGGAGAAGATAAATCAAAGAGGAGCAGAACAAGGTGGTGTGTGTGTGTGTGTGTGTGTGTGTGTGTGTAAAGTTTGATCAGTAGTTTAAACAGGCCTTACCCATTAGAGTCCAATTTGCTATTATCTCAAAAACGTCTCTGTTGATTGTAAAATTCTCATGACTACAAACATATATCAATCGTAAAGTTCAAAGAATAACAAAATTCTGTCATGATGGGGTTAAAAAGTACAATGTTTGAAATCTTTATTTTTGTTCATTTTCAAGCCAAGTGGTAGCATTTGACATTTTGCTTTCCTTTAATAAATAGGAAAGATTATTTTATTTCACGTTATTATGTGCAAAAAGCAACTTATGAGGTGATTTTTGAAGTTAGAAATATTTTCTTCCTTTTTTGCTAATATTGGTTAAATATTTCCTTCCCAATTTTGTTTAACATATGAAATAGAAAAATACACTTTTGTGGACTTGTAACTCACTTTAATTGATGAATGTGCCATCACTAATTTGAAAATAAAAGCTCTGTTGGCACAATGAGTGGTTAAGTGCTAACCCAAAATTTGGCAGTTTAAACTCACCAGCCATTCTGCAGGAGGAACATGAGGTAGTCTATATTCATAAAGATTTATGAACTTGGAAACCATGGGGCAGAAAATATTCTGTCCCCTAGATTCACTATGAGACATGATCTATTTCATTGTTATGGGTTTTTTTGCATTGTGTTCAATCTGAAAATAATCTACTCTCTTTATAAAGGTTCATAAAGAACATTTTAGGGTATAATGTAGCTTACTCTCATTTGCTTGCAAATGCTTCTTTCTTTAAAAATGAAGTTGATTTGACTATCATGGCAAAATGAATGTGATTTGATTTGGTAAGCAGTATTTCTAAATTGTAAAATTCTCAGGACATCTATTTTAGGAATTAATATTTTTCCTAAAATGACATCTTATTAGATGCAATCTCTCATTTTGTTTTATGATAATCTACTTAATAACCTTATATTCAAAATAATATTAGTAATATTATTAATCAAACTTAATAATCTACATTTGAATTATACAACCACTTAGTTAAAATATATGATTTTATAGGTTTTCATCTCAGTTCACTGAAACTTAGAAAACATTTAGATTTGACCAATTCCTTTATATGCATCCTTTATCAATAAAATATACTAAGACTAACATTGGATATTTCTACTTAAGAAAATAGTCAGCTTCAAGACAAGTCAACTTCAAGGTGGAAAAATATTACTAAACTTGTAAAGAAAAAGTACTTTAAAAAGCAAAAAGAGAAATGCTGAGCAATATTGAATTAGGTTTTTAAGTGTGCATATACTTAACTAAAAGCTAAAAAATAAGCTCCATTTTCATCTTCTACAGCCATTGATATCAATCACAGTTTAAAAGCCAAACACATGAAATTACTTAATTCTATTAATATAAAGTCACTGTTTAAATTGTACCAGCACTGATGAAAACATTCTGCTGTAATAGCTGGTATGATTCTAATCAAGTTATATACTTCTGTGTAATTTGCTATGATCCTATATTTTGTTACTTCAGCCATAATAACTCTAGAGCTTTGTTTCTGCCTGTAGACCCTTTTTAGTCTCTGGGAAGTGCATTATTCTCTTTGTAATCTTCCCTTGATAGGAGAAAAACATCTGTTTGGTAAAGAAGAGGGGCAGTGAAAAAGACTCTCAATGAGCTGGGTTGGCTGTGGCTGGAACAATGAACTCCAACATAGCATTTGTGAAGACAGTCCGGGACCAGATAGAGCTTCCTTCCTTGTTTGCAGGGTTGCTATGCATTGGGACTGACATGGCAGCATTTAGCAGCAACAGCAGGATTTTTAGGGTCATGCTTTTCTTTCTTTCCATTTCTGCATCCTGGTCCAGAAAGGCGTGACTGTTTCTAGCACAAGTCTTTCACTTGCTGCTAATTTTAACAATATCTATAACACCTCCATTTGCAATCCATTAATCTTGCTTTATCTTAGAACATCTCCTGTCTGTTTATGAACTTTGATTTGATACTTGAGGCAATTAACAAATTCTACCTCATATTTTCTATGGGCTCCTTGCTCTCCAGGATATTGAATTAGGGAAATCAAAGAGTAATTAATACATTGAAATTGTGGTATTGGAGAAGAATATTGAAAGTACACGGACAGCTGAGAGGACAAACCAATCTGTCTTGGAAGAAATATGGCCATGGTGCTCCTTGGAGACCAGGATGGCAGGACTTCATCGTACACAATTTGAAGGTATTGTCGGGAGAGACCAGTCCCCGGAGAAGGACAATGGGCTTGGTTAAATGGAGGGGCAGTGAAGGAGGGGAAGGTCCCCAAGGCGATGGGTTGACACTGTGTCTGCAACAATGGGTTCAGGCATACAGACCATTGTGAGGACAGTGAGGGAACATGCAGTGCATTGTTCTGTTGTGCTTAGGGGTCCCTATGGGTCATAGTCTCTTAATGATCCCCAACAACAATCTCCTCTCTATTTTCATAAATATTTACAAACTCAAAAGTCAACAGAGACCGTCCTATTGGGTCACTGAGTTCAAATCCACTCTATGGCATTGTTTGTTTGTGTTTGATTTACTCATAAATTCATTTTGTTCTGTTTCTATGATCGTTATATCCATTTTATTCAGTCATGTTTTCCATTCTCTCTGTAGAGAGTATGCCCTAAACACTTCTTTATTTAAAAATATTTAAGAATGCTTTATTTCATTTTCAGTAGAATAATAAGTACATGTAATAAAGCAAGCATAACAATAGTAATGTGGCTTGGGTCAGTATATTTATTTCTTATTTAATGGACATTAAAAGTAGTGAAAAGGGTACAGTAGTTTCACAATTTGGAGGCAAAGTAGAAAAGAGCGCTGGTTTTTAATATTTTGCTTTAAATATCCTATTTTTGACATTTCCCATCTTTATTCAAAAGATTATCATTTTAATCTCAAGTAACTCATTTTGGATACCATTTAGAAAAAGGGAATTTCCAGGACATGTAATTGTACTTTTAATCAACATATGAGGGGGTAGCCCTCCAAACTATGTTTTTTTTTTTGGTGTGTGTTTTTTGTATATGAGGAGGATCGTGCATTTGGAGTTCATTCCACCAGGTGTGTTAATCAGTTTTATTTTAGAGTTTCTGAAAAAATTGCTACAAAAAAGGTCTGATTTGTGGCAGATGGGAAAGTGGCTTTGTCACCACAACAATGCACCTGCTCATGCAGCCATCTCAGTGCACCAGTTTTTGGTTAAAACAAAAAAGCATGTTTCTCTTGCCCCATACACCTTACTCACCTGACTTCACTCTGTGAAACTTATTTTTGATTCCGTGTATGAAGAGGGATATAAAAGGACAGTGATAAGATGATGTAGAAGGGGTGAAGGAAAAAAATGAGGGAGGTGCTGTCAGCCATCCAAACAGGGGTTTTAAAAAGTGTTTCCAAGAATAGAGGAAAGAAACAGGAAGCAAAGGATATTTATAGAAGACTAAATATAGGAACGTATGTATTTATATATACATATATACACACAAATGTATATGTACACATATACACACATATAAAATGACATAATAGAACTATGTACTCATTTTCATATATTAAGATGGACATTGGGCCTTGACTCATGTACTTCCTCAACACAAGAAAACTTAGATCTAACAATTTTCATTCTGTGATGCTCACCTTCCCAACACAACCACTGAAGACAAATGGGTGCATAAGAAAATGTGGTGAAGAAAGCTGATGGTGCCTGGCTAACAAAAAGATATAGTGACTGGGGCCTTAAAGGCTTGAAGTTAAACAAGCAGCCATTTAGCTGAGAAGCAACAAAGCCCACATGGAAGAAACACACCAGCCTGTGCGATCATGAGGATTTGAAGGGATCAGGTATTGAGAATCTAAGACCCAGAAAAAAAAACCTATCCAATTTGAATTGGGGGTGCAACATGGAGTGGAGACCAAGTTCCATCTATAGACAATTAGATATCCCCAAATAAATAGGAAAATGGGGAGCTGATATCAGGGGTTTAAGTGTAAAGAGAATGCTTTGCAAATGATTATGGCAGTATGTTTGCAAATATGCTCGACACAGAGAATGAATGTGTGGATTGTGATAGGAGATATAGATACCCCAATAAAAATATTTTTTTAAAAATAAAATAAAGAAAATGTTTCCAATAATGGAATTGCAGATTTGACAAATGTATTCTGTGTTCTGGGGAGTGCTTTCAAGGTTGTAATGTTTTTTATTAAAAAAATCAAATACATAACTTAAAAAAAAACCTTTTGAGGAGGGGTGGGTAATCTCCTCATATAAAAAAAAAAAGGCCGTTGTTGAAACAGGAAAAGGGATTGGTTAAAATCAGGAGAAGTGTGTGTCAGGATTATATCCTTTCACCAAACTTATTTAACCTGCTGCTGTGGAAATACTCCAAGACACTGAATTTTAAGAAGCCAAATGCAGCATCAGGATCAGAGGATGATTCACTGACAACTATGGTAGTGCTCTCACTGATGAGATCAAAGACTACAGTTTTCAAATTAGACTATACTTAACATAAAGAAAATAAAATTCCTAATTATAGGATGTGTCAGATCGTGATAAATGGAGAAAAGGTTGAAAAGGATTTTTTCAGTTCCACAATCAACGTCCATGGAAGCAGTAGTCAAGAATCAAATTGTGTATTGTATTATACAAATTAGCAAAATGTTTCTTTAAAGTATTCGCAAGCCAAGTTACCCTATTGGAGAGACTTAGGTGCACCTGACCCAACCATGGTATTTTTAATCGCCTCCAATGCAAGCTGGACAAAAAATACAGTCCAAAGTAGAACTGATGTATTTAAATTAGGGTGTTGGAAAAGTATACTGAATATAATAAGAGTCTCCAAAGGAATGAACACGCATGCCCTAGGTGAAGCTCAGTCAGAATGTTTCTTAGAAGTAAGGATGGCAAGACTTCATTTCACATAACTGGAGCATACAGGGGGTGGGGTACCAAAAAATCTCCCCAAACTGGAATTGCCCTGTGCAGAGCAGAGCTTTCATAGTACACATTTTTCCTGCTAGGGGAACATGAAGCAACACCTTCTGGATTAGTGCACAATCTGTGGTGTCACCTGAAAAGTTTCTCTCTGGTCACAGTGAATTATTTTGTAAAGGCATTTTAACTCAAAGTATTTATATGAATGTTTTCACTCTGCAAAAAACTCGTTTTTTGTGATGGCCAATTTAAGAGAACAGCATCCAGTTGTGGAATTTAGTTTTCTGGTTGGGAAAAATGTTGCAGAAACTGTTGTGAGGTTGAACACAGTTTACAAGGACAGCACTGTGGGAAAAACTCAAAAAGGATGAAATGTCAATTGATGATAGACCTCACTCTGGATGTTCATCAACTTCCCAAATTCTACTTGTAATGCATTTGGAGATGTTCCTTTAGGTCAGACTGTTAACCAAGGTTTCTATTTAGAAGTTCCAAAAAGGCTGCATAACAGTGTGGCCAAAAATGCCTAATTTATGGCACATAAATCATTGGACTGATTTTTACCACTGTGACAAGTCACCTGTTAGATAGCCATCTTAGTGCACTAGATCACTCACTTAGTGTACTACCTTACTTACCTGACCTCGTTCTGTGCAACTTCTTTCTGTTTCCAACAATAAAGAGGAAGATGAAAGGACAGCGATTTGATGATAGAGAAGAGGTGAAGAAGGAAATGAACAAGGGAGATCTTGTCAGCCATCCAAGCAGGCAATAAAAAGTCGGTGACAAGGAGGGAGATTTCTAAGGCATTGGATTGACACTGTGGTTAATGATGGACTCAAACAGTGCAATACCTGTGTGGACAGCAGAGGACCAGTCAGGGCTTTGCTTTGGCACAGAAGGTTGCTTTGTGTTGGAACTAACTTGACAACACCGGTTGGAATCAACTGGCAGAGAGTGAACAACAACAGGAAGTTTTCCTCAGGGATTATGCAAAACTCCATAAAATAAAATGACACCACTCTTTTACAAACCATTTTTAAGTTAAAAAACGTGACACTTGAAAAGAAATGATGGAGATAGGGAAAAGAGCACTCCAGACAGAGGGAATAGCATGTGCAAAGTCCCTGTGATGGAAGGGATCTGCAAATGCACTGCAGTTTTGAGGAACAATGGAAAACAACAGGAGTGATGAGGCTGTTGAGAGAAACATTGGGCAGGCTATGTGGGATCTCATACGAAATCCATTAAAAATTTGTTTCTGTTGCCAAAGCAGTGAGAATAAAATAAAGACTGTTTCCTTGAGAAATTAAGTCTGGTTTTCAATTATTAGGACATAAGGTATCATTTATCTTCTTTATTCTCAGCAACGGAAGCAGGGAAGAGTTGGTATGTATCATCAACATCAAATCTTGTGGAAACTTATCAATTGTCACATATTTGAAAACACATTGTGATAAAAGGAATTCATAAAAGACAGTGAAGTATTTATATGAATGTTTTCACTCTGCAAAAACATTGCAAGAATTAGTCTACCTTCCAAAACAAACTCACTGCCGGTGAGGCAATGCTGACTCATGGCGACCTCTTATGGGTTTCTGAGAATGGAAATGTTTACAGGAGTAGAAAGTTCAGTTTTTCTCTTGCCGAGTGGCTAGTGGTTTCGAACCACCGACCATTCCGATCACAATCTGCTATATAACCACTACACCACCAGGGGTCCCCCTAGACTACCTTGCACAACATTTATTCATATAGAGGGAAAAAAATTGTCTGACTACCTTTTCTCACATACAAAGGAGGTTCAAAAAGTTTATGGGTTTAAAAGATGATAAAATTGTTCCACAAACTTTTTGAAGAGCCTTTCAATGTTCTTACATTTCTTCATATACTCTAATTCTCATACATTGTTGTTAGCCGCTGTCAAATTGCCTCTGCTTTATGGTATCCTGAAATACGACAGAATGATACATTACTCCGTCCATTTACAACTGCCTGCACAGTTACTCCACTGGGTGGCTTACTGTGCCAGCTTCTTTCTCTCACTGACCTTTGACTTCAACAAGTATGAAGTCCTCCCCAGCAATTGATCCCACCGGATGAGGTAACCAAAGCAAGAGACACAAACAATGTTCTGTTGTGATCCATCTGATTTTCAGTGGCTAATTTTCAGAAGTAGTTCAGCTACCCTTTCTTGTGACGCCCAGATACTGGTAGCATAGCTTCAGCAACACACAAACTGCCACAGTACAATAAACTAACAGATGGGAAGGACTTGTTTCCCATGATAAGTTGTGCATTTCTGGAATATTATGATCTTTGGAATGCTAAGAGGACTGCCTTTTTCAGATCAAATATTTTTTACTACAAGCACCATTCTAATGACCTCCGTAAACACATACTTAGCTCCGATTTCACAGTTGCTATTTTTAATTTTTCTATGACATTGCTTTTTATGTTCAAAACGTGCTTGTATCTATCCCTTGATGGGTCATCTCCTTCCAGGTCAGCCACCCATGATAACTTAAGCTGGAAGTCCTCTCCTATGCTACTGTTCTTCATATATTACATATTCTAAAGTTGTTCATCCTTTCATCTTTCATTCAACTTTTTCCTTTTCCTACTAACGTGTAGGCTCCTGGAAGGCAGACATATTCAGACTTCTGCTCTGACAATTAACTTTGATTAGAGGCAAGCGTTAAAACCTCTTTCAGTCTCTAGTTCATTATATAACAAGATACTTCTATCTATTTCATCTAATATATGTATATATATATCCCCATTCATATTTTTCTTCCAATGAGATTGGTGCAAATATCACTTCCAGTTTAGAGATGGGAAAGACTGATATGCTGAGATGTGAATTAATCTGTCCAAGTATTATCTCATTGCGGTAGGGGCTGCTACACTGGAGTCTGGACTCCTAATTTCTTTTCTGTGTTGCTTACTAACCACCATGTGGTCAAAGAATTCTTTTCCATGGATTTTTATGAGAGTTAAAGAAGATGATTTTTTTTGGTAGAAAGGTGAGCAGTATCAGACTCAATAAAATGCTATTATTTATACTAATTTCTATGTAAGCTTAATTTCTCCCATGTTCTGATGAAGAAAATACACTGTAAAAATTTCATTCTTTTTGTGTCTGCTCTGTGCCTGTATTCCTATTTCCACATGTTAACCTCATAATACAATTAAATGCATTGAAAACTGTATCCAGCTTTAGTTTTTGGTTTTGTGTGTTTGGTTTTTGTCTCTACTCTGTCCTGCACTGTTTCTGTGTCTGAAAGCTACATTTTGTATAAATCCAAGTTTCCTTGTGAATAGATTACAAGTGGAACTGACTTTTCCAATTACCTAGTCAATTGACCTGGTACAAAAAAGGTTAAAGTTCCCACCTAATATATGATCATTAAAGCTTTTCATGTAGCTTTTCAGACAAGGCAGTCTGGGAAAACCCTGAGACAACAACATTTTTGGTGCCAGACTGATAAAGCATTTAGCATTTGTCAGTTACAGGAGAAAGAGACATGCTGACATATTAATTAGATGTAATACCTTTCCTTGAACAAAATGGAAAGAATTAGCTTTTCTAAAATTGTCATAACATAAAAGGTAAGAATAAGGTAGCTTAGATTATGCAAAAATTATATAAGAGCTTTGAGATATAGTAGATATGTATATTTGCTCAAATGCATGGGTGATACTTTACATCCTCTTCTTGTTAATTCCATGACTGATTATTGGACAGAAGATGATTTCTAGTGGTTGGCACCAGTTAAGGTAAATAAAGCAATTTTAGGAAAAACAAAAACATTTCACTTACCTAAAATACCTTCTCCTTAGATGCCACCCGCCTCTTCGACTTACTTTTTTTCCTTCCCGATTTCCGAAATGTTACAAAAACAAACAATGAGTAAATCCAATAATTGTCCTCTCAGATTTTGGTCTTAGTTGAAATCAATCATGTAGGCCATTTATCTCCTCTTTTTTCTTTCCTCTGCGCACAGACGGGTGTGCGGCTGGTTACTTGAACGGCGTTCATCCACATGTGTTTCAGTTTGGGAATCCTTAACCATAATTGATGAAGGATTGTTTTTCTTTTTCTTGAAGAACAGATAAATAGCATGCTTTAGGAACTGGAGACGACAACAATTTATGTGGAAAAAACTCTAAAAACCCTCTAACTTCTATCTTCCAAATATCTTGCAAAGTTTTAGAACATCAAGTTTCATGCTATCAGTTTGGAGAGAAATTGTGTCAGTTGTGTGCATCTAGTATACCAATTCATTTTTATTAGATATAGCTATTTAATGTAAAAAAATATTGGTTCTGTAAGTTACATTATGTATATTTTATTATTCTATACTATATTGCCTAAACCATTGAGAACTTACATGGAAGTGGACTGAATTTCCACTTAGACAAACACATTTTTTTTTCAGGCTATTGGCTTTCAGTATATATTGATGGCACAAATTTATGTCTACTTCCAAAAATCCAAGGTGCTATTTTTTCCCTCTCTCCCAGCAAATATACTGAGATAAAGGCTATTGAAAAACTATTTAAGACTACATATATAATGTTTGTACATCCAGGATAAAACAAACCTTATACATTTTGCTAGTGTTCTGTTTCAGATATATTCTAAATAACTTGCCCCCATAGTGAAAATAGAGAGCACAGTACTTTGTGCTTTAAAGTTTTCATTTTTAACAAATATTTTAAACCTCTCAGTGTTAGAAGATAGAAACAAGTTCATATATTAATTATATCTAATATTTAATTATATCACAGGGTATAACAGCATTGTCCTCTTATTTGAGAGGGAGAATACTTTACTCTGGCATTAGACATAGGATCTGAATAGGGGGACAAAAATCACTGAAACATTTTCTTGAACTTTGATCAAGCTTTTCAAACCCCAGGGTGTTATATGCCATCGTGTTGTAGAATGCTTTATGATAAAGTGACATAATAATAAGTGTTAATGGGAGTTACATATTTATTTGCTAGCATTGGGATCTAAAGACTCAGAGGAACTGCTTATGTGTTAACCTAGCAGTGAGTCATGAATTCTCCTAGCACTTGATCTCATCTGGACTGGTCTTATCATAAACCAGAAGGGAGCAGAGATTGTGAGGCCCCTCCCAGGCACACGTAGACACACCCTCAGCTGATGCTGAGATCAATGCTATGGTAAAAGCCTGTTGTCATTTTGTGATTTCTGGGGGAAAACACTGTAAGGTGTTACACTCAACATTCACTTGCAGTGATATTTAGATATAATCAGTGTAGAGTTATCAATCAGTTCTTGCTAGTGCAGCTTAGATTGGAACTACAGCCTTGACTGGCTTAAATTCTGACCCAAATCCTCATAAAATTATTTGAATTATCTTTTTTGTTTTTGTTTTTTAGGGGGGACATCACTGCCCTCTGGTGGTGGGTGTAGGAGGCCCAGCCTTTGCTACTGTGGAACCACTGCTGAAATTGAACCTATATTCTAGTGGGCCACTGTCTCGCGCACAACCACTACGCTACCGGGGCTCAGCCTGAATTCTTACATTCAAATTCAAGCAACACTTCTAAAGAGTCCTGAGACAACTCAGTGACTGAAGATTATATCTACCAATGCCACAGTCCTCTACATTTCTCATTGTTTTTTGTTATAGAAATTGACACACAGCCTCAGCTTTCGGAATCTGATTGTCAGAAACCTTAACTTACGAGGTCTTTATAAATCATGCTGAAAGAGATCTTTAGCTTTACTGTATATGTTTACAATGCTTTTTCTTGGCAATTGAAGGAGACACCAGATACCAGGGCTTGGCATAGACTCGTGCACAGGTTTTATAAGATGTCAGACAAAATGATTTTTTATTGAGGAAGGGTCAAACAAGTTGTGTTTTCTGTTGTGTCACACTATACACTATGAGGACCATGTTATAAAAAGTCAGGGCTCCCCCAAGAAGGCAAAGGCTAAGAATGGTGATTTAGGACTACATTATCCTGTTTCTAATTCTTTCTCTTTCTTCCTGCGGAAAAGTAATTGCAGAGGCGGGAAGAAGGGATTGGAGCATGGGTTTCTATATCTGCCTTGAAGAGAGTCATAAAGTCTGTTTTATGAGTCTCTCTTTACCCTTATTCTACTTTTCCAAATTAAAGGAGACAATATGACAATCTCACCAACTTCTGATCTTACATCTTAATTTGCAAACTCAGCAGCAATACCAGTGCTTGGTTTAAGTGATTCAGAGAAAATAGTGTTGAAACTAGCACTGTAGTCATTGCAATTCAGTAAAATATCCATTGTGCTGAAGCATAAGCCTTTTTTTAAAAAAGAAACTTTTAATTACAAACCTTGTGATTTCTTAAAATTGGTGTGCTTAATGTCAACATCTTCATTTTGGCAAATATAACATTGTAATGTTAAGATGTTGATGATAGAAAGAACTTAACTTTCTCTACGACTTTTCGGGAATATTTAAAATTATTCCAAAATAAACTGGCTTGTTTTCTGCCTCACAACTCTACAGACACTATATTTTTAGTGATAAACTCATGATGTGATGGTCTCAAAGACTGGGAAACAAATTTGGAATTCATTATTGTTGCATATGATTTAATGAGTGTGGGGCTTCCCCCATTTCTCTATGATTTTAAGAACTAAGGACACTTTTGTTTCTTAGCATGCACAATGTAAAAAGACTACAAGAGTGTCTCAGAAGTTTTTCACCAACTGTTTATTTATAGTCAGACCAAAAAGGCCCTTCACATATTATGTAAAGTCTCCTTTACCTGGATAGAGAGTTGAGACTAAACTTTGTCCAACAGTGAGCCCTGATTATAGCTTCAGAAGACCACCCACTTCTAAGGGTGAGAGGCTAACCCTTACTTCCCATCAGGCCTATTTTGGACCTTAGGAAACACGTTTTTTATTTGGACCTTCCCAAACTGAATGGAACTCGTTAGCAGCTAAGGTTCTAACCTTTAGAACCTAGTCAAGATAAAGCCTTAGTGATACTTAAACAGAAAAGCAATGAGACCCTATACTTTATATCACTGAAAAACCCTTCAGTGAGAAAAACAATTATATCCTCTTTAACTATAATTATTCTATAACTAATGAGATGCCGCTGATTATCTAGAGAGAAAAGTAATATTCTTTGGTGTATAAATCTGCTTACAGCGATTGTGAAATTCACATCTAGTAACTTTATACCATGAAACATTACTAATTAGAACCAAAAACATATTCACCTGAAATAAGAAAGTAAATTTATTGACTAATTGTGCATATCACAGTTAGTTGACTTACAAAGTAAATGTCAAATACAGGAATCTGTGTAGTAATTGAAGCTTCTCATTTAATATCCCATGCGTGTTGGCATACATTATGGATCTGCTATCTTCTAAGAGTATTAAATCATTGTACTAGAACATTGCCAAAAGCCTCTTCATTTCCTTTTAGTGACTTCTTACTGCCCTCAGTGGAAGTTTAATAGAAAAGGAAGGACATGATGTAGTTTTAATGACAGGAAACCCACGGCCTTCCAAATGAACAAATTCCATCACTGACTGCCACAAAGTGTGCTAATTATTTCCTTTGATAAATTAAAAGCTGTAAAAGTCCAAAGTATATAAGCATGTGGTTTACAGTCATAATCAACCTGCCTGAATTATTGAGTGTTCATATTATCCTCATTATTTAATAAGCATTATATATCTATTTTTTATTCTTGAAAATTGTAAAGAAAACACAAGTTTAACTCTCAGTGGTTTGACAGCTGATTAAATAAATTAACCAACTGCTATGTTTCTGACTTTCAAGATACAAAAATTAAAGTATTAATACTCTCTTCTGAACCTAGCCTTGAGGATAATAATAGCTTATATTCTTGGAAAGACAAAATAAATAACATCAAGTAAGACCCAAGCACACTCAAAATGAGTGCAGAAATCAAAAGCATTCTGAATTTTATAATTTCAATATCAGCTTAAATATCCGGGAATAAAAAATAACAATTCAGTTATTCAGCAAATTTCTCCTGTGTTCTAGGGATGCAATTGTAACAAAAACTGGCTTCCATCCATGCCCTTATAAAGTTCCTAGGTGGTACAAATGATTTCCCCTTCAATATGAAGGGAAAGGTTGACTGGTCATGTAAGAAAAACCTGGTGATCTTCTTCACGAGAGATTTCACAGTGGAGCCCGGTTCTACTGGCTACCACATCTGAGACAGCCACAAGATAGAACAAATTCCAAGGTCATGTGTCTAGTTTAGTTCAGTTTAATTTCTTAGAAAGCATACTGTAAAATGGGAGAGCCATTGGTTTAGTGCTTCTACAATAATAAATCTGGGCATGCGATTGAAAAGTTTCTACATTGATAGACCTCTATTGACTATAGGGAGAGTGGTTCTAGTAAGAGAATTTAGACTTCCCTGGTGAAAGGAGACTTCTGTTGGAAGAAGAACAGGGAGCTAATGCTGGCTAATGAATCAGGAGGAAGAATGAATGGACTTGAATTAGGGTGCTGGTGAAGAATACTGGAAGTACCAAAGAACAATCTGTCTTGGAAGAAGTGCAGCCATGCAGCTAGAGAGGTCCTGGGAGGAGGGGAGGATGGGAATTCTTATCACATACCTTTGCTATGCTATCAGAGGAGTTGGGGACATCATGGAAAAGGATATCATGCGTGGTTAAAGGAAAGGGTCATGAACAAAGAGAAGACCCTCCATTGAATGGATTGACACAGTGGCGGCAGCAATGGGCGCAAATATAGCAATAATTGTGAGGATGGTACAGGATCAATTGCCCTGTGTTTTGCTCTGCTGTACTTGTGCAAACTGTCACTATGAGTTAGACCCAACTGGACAGCACCTAACAACAACGATAACAATAGCAATAAATTCGGTGGCTGAGTGCCCATCTGCAAGGAAGTAGCTGCACACACATATACAGCAATCCTAGGAACAATGAACTGAGATAGTACAATGGTGAGGGGATAGTCAGAAGTCAGGTTATACAAAACCAGCTTGCCTAGAAGCAAATACTGACTGATTGAGCTAAGTCCGTTTAAATTGAATGAAGCAATTTTACAACTTCAATTGTGCACATCTTTCAACATTTATCAAGTTCAACTTGGTTAAACAAGTTGTTTTGTGTTTTGTTCTTGACTTGTGTTCAGGGAAAAAAGTGAGAATCATTGTACAACTCAAAGGAGTTATATCAATGTCACTGAAGTTTACACGTGGAAACTGCAATTGGTGCATTTGCTGTATACATCCTCAGGGATAGAACCACCCAAACTAAAATGATCTTTCACAAAGAATAACCTCCTATTTTCATGTCAACTCTTTATTCTGACTCTATTTTGATTGAACAAAATGAAGACACATTTAATATCATTTATTAAGTATGTACATGGATTAAATCAGGACTTAATACTACCGTGTATAAAAATACTCTGGTTCTGCTCATCATTAAAGTTGATTGCAATACATTACAAAAGAGCTGCAAAGTAAACAGAGTATTACAATCCATTCATTCCTTGATTAGTTTTATTATTTTAAAGCTTCATTCACTATCTACTTTTTCCAAGCCCTCTGAGAGTGTCGTGGAGCCCTGGTGGCACTGGGGGGCAGGCATTGGGCTTTTAAGAGCAAAGTCAATGGCTTAAACTCACCAACTTCTCTGCAGGAGAAAGATGAGGTTTTCTGCAACCCCCCCCCCCCAATATCGAGTGGTATTCACATAGACAGGCAAGTAAGAGACATAAATCAATGTGCAAAATAACTCTGATCTAGTATCTTAGGTGAGGAGATCAGGAAAGGTATTCTGGGTAGAGCCTTAGGAGCTAGATTACCAAAGAAAGAGGCACACTATTCCCAGAAGGAAAATACAGTGATGAGAAATAGAATGGTGCTGAAGCACAAATATGAGGAAGAGGTGAGTTGGGGCCAGGATAGTAGGAGGTTCCAGATGATGGAGAGAGTTGGATGCTAAGAATCTTCTACTTTATTTTGTAAGGAATGGGAAAATTATTAAAGAGTCTTGTTGTTTCTTTTGGAACCTCATCTTGGTTTTATGGTAACATATTACAGTTATTTATGATTGTACCATGCTTCTAGAAGGTCTTCCTTATATGCATTTGAGAATAATAACACCAAGCATATGACTCAGAGTCTGTTTACCAACTAATATTTACATCTTCCTCTGTGACTAGGTTAGGGCCATGATTTTAGGGGTAACTCATGAGGAAGATCTTGTCGTTACTCAGGGGACAGACATTAAGAATCTCACCTGACACACTAGGTGATGAATGGAGAAAAAGAACTCAAAAGAGGTTTTGACCTGAGGAAAAAGAAGTTTTGGAGTGAGGTGGGAGGAAGAAATCGAGCATGACTCCCAGGCGTCTCATGTAGATAACAGAACAGAAAGTGGAAAAATTCAAAAAGATAAAGATTTCCCAGTAACCAAGAAGTTGTAAAATTCATAAATCTAAGCAAACATTAACAAAAATATGGACAAAATAGTGGTGTCCTAATAATGCATAAGCAAATGTATTTTCCAAGACAAATTCATTCTGTGCATGTTCTACACATTCTTGCTTATTCTGTCCATACACCTTTGCTTAATTTCAGATACAAATTACTTGTACTTATTCTCCCCATCTATTTTCTCTTCTCACTTCTAAATAAACCTAGCCTTTATAACTTTTCATCAGAAGCTCATTTTGCAAACCAAGGTTCATTTTTATTTTGGGGGATCCCATCCAAAGAGTCCATTCCTCATTTTTGAGACTTCAAATCAGACTCATTGCTCCACAGCTGTGCTTGGCAATGGAGTGTTTGATAAGTCTTTCACAGTATGATAACATCCTGATGATGGAGGGAAGACTGTCGAGTAACTCCCACATACTGAAATCCTTTTATTCCAGTTTACTATCAATGCATTTTTAAGTATGACCATGGCATTAATGACTTAGCTAGGATTCTTTAGAATTCTGCCTTTTGTTTATGCTGTATTTGCCTGTAACCAGGTCCTTATTATCCTTTCTCTGATTTGTTTGCTTTTGCTTCTCCTGATTATGTTTTTATTCTCATTATTTCTATTTCCAAGGCTATTTAAAAGTATAATTACTCCCCCTTAGTTGTTTACTGTTCCACTCGATTTGGTGCCATCACTCATGTAAGCCATCCCTCCCCAGTTCATCTGTGTTATTAGAGATGTTATCACAATTTTCTGGCCCGGGATGATACTTTTGAAAAACCGTTCATGTTTTCTAAGCTGATATTACATTGTTGATAACTCACTCACTCTTTTTGAATATTTTCTAACAAAATTCTGCTCTTCTCTAGTAGTATAAGAACTGAAATAATAGCTAATTAAATAACATATAGGCATGATGCTTTATAAATCTTTCCCCCTATGTATTATGTCATCTGATGTTCTAAAAGTGCTGTGAGATAGAAGAAAACTGATGGTCTGTGTTCCTAATCTGAAGTGTTTTTGCTGAGACTCACAGTCATTTAGTTACTCAAAGACACTAAGCCAGCAATTTATAGAAGCAGCATTTGAATGCATACCCTCTAGCTTTCAATTCTGTGTTATTCTTCTTTACCAGGCTGAATCTCCATGTTTATGTATTACTATGTATATTTAATTTCATAGATGAAATTGAAACCTTTATTAAAAACTTTTTATTAAAAATTATAACTCAACATTGACCTTTGATGAATACATTAACAATAATTGAGGTAAAATCTTGAAGAGAAACTCAGGGTAATAAACCTTCTATTGTGAAACTAAGTGACACAAATATTCCTTCAATACCTACTATGAGTGTTGTACCACTGTTGTATAGGATGTAATGCATAACTTACCTTTGAAAAAAATACTTATTGACACATAACATTTCGTGGAAAGCTAGGACACTTATGGATCAGACCCAAGGCTAAGAGGTAAAGGGAATGAGAACTGATTGGATAGTCAGTTTGTTCCTATTATAAGGGAATCTTCAATATCGAGCAACAGACTATCTACACTTGCTGTGGTAAGTAGAAAGCCTCATAAAAATATAAAAAATATAATAATGAAGGGAAGAAATGTTCATATTCAGGACAATGTGATTCCACAATTGTTTCACCACCAAAAAGTGTTTCATTGCAGTTCATATAATTTAAGAAAAAATAAAACAAACAAACCTGTCTGACTTTCTTGATGCATTCCTGAGTTGCTCGAACACTTAATGTGCTGAGCTGAAAGCTGAAAGTTTGGCAGTGCATGTCTACCCAGAGGGACCTCAGACAAAGGGCGAACTAGCAAACCATCCAGTCTCGGAAAACCCACTGGGCACAGGTCTACATTGAAACACTTGGGCCTCAATGAATTTGAAGAGGCTCCACAGCAACTAGTACTGGTACCGCCTTGAGAAGCAATACTTGCTTTGCTTTTATAATGTTATTCTAGAAATGTATAATCTAGCACATTAATGGCATACATCTCCCTTTTTTTTTCAAATTCCTGTTGTAGTATTTTTTTCCTTCTCTACTTACACATTTATTTCTTCTAGAGTTAATAAATGATTTCATATACTACTTGCATTGGCTAATGGCATGAAAACCAGGCAAATGATCTTAGTTCTAATAATAATTCTTACTTTGGCCAGTGATTGAACAATTAATCCATTCAATTGACAAGAGTATAAAAGGCAAATTGAATGCAAGGTATCTGGGTAATATCACTAAGCCATGCTGTTTCCTCCAGGAATGAGAGAAGGAACTAGATGGCAGTGGGTGGTTGTTACTGTTTTGTGTAAGAGTATTATTATTACTATAACATAGTATTATATTAATATATATTATATTAGTATTATATATAGCATATACTATGATATTGCATAGATTACTCTTGTCATGATATTGCACAAAATCTTCCATGTGCTACTAAGCTATTATTATCACAACATATAGATAAGAACCTTATGGGTTAAGTCTAAAAATGATAGGGTATACTGAAATGAAAGGTGAGGTTAGATTTGTAGATAGGACACATTCATTGTAAAGCATTCTGAACTCTATTCCAAGACATTTGGATATGAGAGGTTGAGTAAAGGTAACATTTAAAAATTCTCACAATTTTACCAATAGATAATTCATGGTAAACAGAAAAAGTATTGAAGTTGTTGTGCTAGCCTGGGTAGACTCGAGGAACAAATTTCATAGACATGCATATGGATATAAGGAAAGGTTTTATATACAAAAGGAATGGAACACTGAGAAAGCATTCCAACCCAGTCCAGTTCAAAGTCATAAGTCCAATATTAACCCATATCCCCGATACCAGTCTATAACGTCTCCTTCCGACTCATGAAGTCACAGGTTAGTGGGGGCAGAGTCCTGGTGCTGGCAGGGATCCCTTCATGACTCCTTGCTTCCAGGGCTCAGGGTCCATCAACAGGATCCAGTGGTGGCAGAAGCAACTTATCGCTGGCAGTGGTCCCCTCAAGGCCTCTCCAGCTGCAGAGGTCTGCTTCCATCAGGGCAAGGCAGTGTGGCTTCTCCTCTGGCTCCTGCAGCAGCTCAGACACTGCCATCTTGTCTTGTCTGTGGTTCATCATCTCTGAGACTAACTCCCAACAACTGGGGAAGATAGCTTTTCTTCTCCACGAGGGAAATATTGTGAGATTTCCCAGAAGTCTCAGGAGAAAACCATGCCCACACAGAGGCCTCATTGGCTACTCAATGGCTATCTCCAGATTAACAGGCTAGACTCCACCCCTACATCTCCGTCATGAAATTAACATAAGCACATGACTGCCACAGTTGTCAAGTATTTCCTTTGACTTGGATCCCTAATGAATGCTAATGGAAACAGTAATCAAGAAACCAAATGATGCGTCACAGTGGGCAAATCTGCCACACACAACTTGTTTGTGGAAGAGCAAAGACATCACTTTGAGGACTTAGGTGAATCTGATCCATCATGTTCTTTTTCAATGATCTCACATGCAAGAGGAAGCTAGACAGTGAATGAAGGAGGACAGGAGGATTGATGCACTTGAATGATGGTGCTGGTGAAGGTATGGAAAGGACTCTGAACCTTCAGGAGCCCTGGCAGTGTAGTTGTTATGCATTAGGTTGAAAACGACAAGGTCAGTAGTTCAAAATCACCAGTTGCTCCAAAGAAGAAGGAAGGGGCTTTCTATCCCCCCCCCCCCACAAAGTTATGGTCTCACTGGTTGCTATTATTTGGCATGGGTTCGACGACAGTGATTTGTTGAGTTGGTGGATTTCCAGAAAAGGAAGTGTCAGTAGGAACAGAAGGACTGCTGTAGTGGCCTAGCGATATAGAGGGTGGCATTGTAGCTAGCTAGAGTGGTAGGGATAGATGACAGAAATAACCAAATATAAAAGTTGCACTACTGGTCCTATAGGGGCTTGTGGTTCCTTGTGAGGGACAGGCATGCCAAAGAACTCATAGAGCAATAGAGGTGATAGACATAACTAAGTGACGACAGATTAGACATTCGAAGAGGGAATTAGGGAATTACAGAAACATAAACGACGGCAGCCTGGATTCCCCATGTGTCAATGTAGGGCCTGGTGCAATTAAGGAAGGGAAATCATTCTTAGCATAAGGTACTACCGGGACAGTGGTTAATAACTTAGACCTAGGTCTTAATAGCATTAGTACTTTGTGCGAAGGACAAATCTAGCTAGGCTAGGGAATGTACACTGGAAGAATTTAGGATAGATGTTCCCTCAGGACTAGTGGTAGGAGTGGTGACACTTGGAGGGTGGAGGGATGGTGGAATAGAAAGGGGGCACCAATTTCAGGGATCTACATATAACCTCCTCTTTGGGGCATGAACAACAGGGAAGTGCATGAAGGCACACATTGGACATTACACGATATGAAAAAGTAATAACAGTTTGCAAATTATTAAGGGTTCATGGGGAAGGGTGGATAGGGAAGGGAAATATGGGGAGCTGGTACTGGGGGCCTAAGTGGAGGATTTTTTGAGAGTGATGATGGCAACAAGTGTGCAAATGTGGCTTCCATACAATTGATGCATGTATGGATCGTGATGAGTACTGTATGAGCCCCCAATAACATGATTCATTAAAAAAGGGGGGAGGGGGAAAGAGGAGCTTATACCAAATGCTCAAGTGGAAAATATTTGGAAATGAATATGGCAACATGTGTACAAATATGCTTGATATAAATAATGTATTGAATGCTATAAGAGCTGTAATAGCCCCCAATAAAATCATTGAAAAAAATTAAACTTTAAAAAAAAATTAAACTTTTTCAAAGATCAGTGTGATGTGATCCTATTTTAGAAAGACCATGTTGGAAGCGGTTTGACACATCAATGGGAGAGTCAGTGTGTGTAGAAGCAGTTCTGTCAGTATGAAGCTATAGTTTAGATTTCTGTTCTGTTTCCAAAGAACTCTGAAATTAAGCTCTGCTATATAGCAAGCTCTGAATGAATGCAGCAGTTGGCATTACTATTTGCATCACTGTTGTTTTTGTTAGGTGCCATCAAATCTGCATCCACCCACAGTGACCCTATGCATAACAAAGAGACATTGCACAGTTCTGTACCATCCTCACAACTACTTCTATGCCTCAACCCATTGTTGACTGTCTCAATCCATTTTCTTCAGGCATTTCCTCTTTTCCGTAGAGTTCCTTCTGTGGCAGTCATGTGCTTATGTTAATTTTATGATTGAAATGTAGGGGTGGAGTCTAGCCTGTTAATCTGGAGATAGCCATTGAGTAGCCAATGAGGCCTCTGTGTGGGCATGGCTTTCTCCTGAGACTTCTGGGAAATCTCACGATATTTCCCTCATGAAGAGGAGAAGCTATCTCCCCCAGTTGTTGGGAGTTAGTCTCAGAGATGATTAATCACAGACAAGATAAGCTGGCAGCGTTCGAGAAACTGTAGGAGCCGGCGGAGAGACCACATAGCTTTGCCCTGATGTAGCCAGACCGCTGAAGCTGGGGCGGCCAGATGGAGACCTCTGCCAGCGATGAGTTGCTTCTGCTGTTGATGGACCCTGAGCCCTGGAAGCGAGGTGCCCTGCCAGCACCAGGATTCTGCACCCACTGACCTGTGACTTCGTGAGTCGGAGGAAGACTTTATAGACTGATTTCGGGCATATGGATTAATATCGGACTTATGACTTTGGACTGGATTGGGTTGGGATGTTTTCTCCATGTCCCATTCCTTTTGTATATAAACCCTTTCCTTATATCGATATGCGTATCCTTGAATTTGTTCCTCTAGACTAACACAACTTCTAATCACATCATGGTTAGTAAAGTATAGGGTCATCAAAAAAGAGGAAAATCCTGCATGGGATAGAGTGACTGCAATGATGGACTGCAATGATGGACTCAACACAGCAATTGTGAAGATGATACAAGACTCAGCCTTACTTTATATTCCTGGAGATTAGCACCCCAAATGGGCTAATGATGACAGTTTCATGAATTCAGAGCCTCCATCCAATGTCATCATTCTTACGGGCTGTGTCCAGTTCCCTATCCCTTGCTTTGTTACTCCATCTCTAGATGAATCATCTTTCACAAGATGCACAGGTCCATCTTCATCAGTGCTTTCTTCAATGACTGTTTACTTTGTGCACAATCCCTCAATGTAATTTCCATCATTTCCATCTCATTTATCATTCACATTCTTTCACAAGCTTCCTCTCTGAAGGCTTATTTCCAAACAGTCTTCCCGAACTCTCCTTTAGAGCCAAACTGACGGTGTCTGAAAAGAACCTGGTCTTTTGACATCCCTCAAGTTTTCACAAGCTAAAATAGGTAATGCAGCTCCTAGAATACCCTCCTGCATTTAAGCGCATGCATGCCATATATACTTTCTGGTTCAACAGAAAAACTTATGAAGGGCAAGAGAGGAAGGGTGTGATGACTTTCACTTTTGAAGTTTGAAAATAATTGTGTTGTGTGAAACAATAGGAAATATACCAAAAATAATTGAATAAAGATTATAGCTGTTCTTTCAATGTTAATCTGATGCGTTTGATTATTAAAATGGTTGGTGTTCTTAGTTCTAGTTAAGTCTACTTAACTAGAGTGATGTTATGTATGAGAACATATTGGTATCTAGTATTGTCCAAACTTCATAATAGTTGGTATTTCTAAGTTTATTATCCTTAAAATACCCCCTTTCAACTTGTGTCTTTATACACAATTATGTGTATAGTGACTACAGAATTATTCATATCTTGGGAAAATTCATTACTCAATTTTTGACTTTGCTTTCCCATTTATGAAATGTAGGCCATAACTCCTACCAGATAGTTTCATAGTAAAAACTAAAGGATTAATATTTATTTGGAAATCACTTGGCACCTACCTTAGTGTCAATAAATATTACGTTTAATGATGATAAGGATGGTAGCTTACAAAACCCTTGCCTGTCTGACTTGCTATCCATCCATGCAAAGTCAATCATATTCTTTAAATACCTCTCTTGGTCATGCTTCATACTCCTCAGAACAAATTCTAAATTCTTTCTCCTCTGTGAAGTATTTTGACAGTATTCCATCAGTATGAATTGTCTCCACTCATTATTAATATAATTTCTGAATGACCTGTGACAACTTAATAAAATTATTGTGCTATAATACATTTTGGTTTTCAAACACAAGGAATTTCTAGATTGCAGGTAAAGCACTTTCCAGAAATTGTGCTTAGCATTTTATCTCACAACTACAAAATTTTAAATAAATATCAGTTAATACTTGACAAAAAGATAATAGTCAGTTGTAGTTGGATCACTGAAAGACAGCCATCATTTGGATTTAAAATTTTTACCTAGAGTATTTGAAAGCATTTTAAAAACCATGTGGTGATTGTCTCAGAGGCTTATATACAGTTTGATTCCTGTTTATTTCTGTTTTTACTTTTAGGTTCTATCATTTAGGGATACATATCTGAATCATTTAGTAATGACCTATACTACTGAAGCCATTTCAAACAATAAAATCTGCTGAACCCCGGTGCCGTAAGTGACTGAGTGCGGGACTGCAGTCCACGGGCTTGGCAGTTCAAATCCAGCGGCAGCTCTCAGGAGCAGCACTGGGTAGCTCCCACGACCACCAGAGAGCAGTGATGCCCCCCCCCAAAACAAAACAAAACAAAACAATAAAATCTACTGTGTTCTCACAGTCTTATGACTATCATCCTTATTCTCTTCCATTCTTATTTAAAGAGGGTTTCAATAATATTATATTAAGCTAATATTGTTACATGAATCAAATTTATTTGCGTTTATCATATGACATTTAAAATTTCCCCCAAATCATAAAACAATTTATTTCCCTTCTCTGTTGATGCATAAAAGAGCCCAGGAGCCCTCGTGGCTAGTGGATCACGCTTTGGGCTGTGACCAGCCAGGGCAGCAACTCCAAATCACCAGCCACCCTTAGAAGAGAAATATGACGCTCTCTGCTTCTGTCATGAGTCACTGTCTCCCATAAAGAGCTACCCTTAGAGACATTTACAAACTCACAGAGGCACTTGTACTTTCTCCAGCTGGGTCACTGTGAGCTAGAATCAACTCCATGGCATTGTTGGGGGGGGGGGGGGGGAGGTGTTAGGGAGGGTGAGTGTTTAAAATTTTACCTTGATCTTCCTAAGCTCCGCTTTAAACAGCTTGGCAGTAGTTAAGATCTGTGAGTTAGGTGGTCATTGAGACATGAACCTGTGTGGGTTTTTTAGTCTTTGTTGGTCAGGACCCAAAAAACCCAGTCACCACCTGCCAGTTAATTCTGACTTAGAGACCCCAGAGGCTAGAGTAGAAGAAGCTGATTCCAAGGCTATACATCTTTAGAAAACCATAACCTTCCATCTTTTTCCCGCAGAGGAGAAAGTGAGTTTGAACTGCTGACCTTCAGTTAACAGTCCAACGTGAATCCCCAGGGCTACTACTGAGATGAAAGTGCAGGAGAACGCCGGCGCTCCACCCTAGTCTGTGTTCTAGAAAGAGCATTGAGATGCGATGCTGTTGAGTTCTGAATCAGTTTTTCCCATAAAAAATAACTGAAAATAGATGGATCTGTTCTCGACCACCAAGTTTTTAACCTAAGTTTTTTCTTTTCATATAAACATGACACCGAAATTTCAAAGTAAATAAGTTCAGAGTTAAATAACGTACTTTAAATGAGAAATAACATTAAAGAAGTTTTTAACAGCTACAATCTGGCCCATACCTTGAAATAGATGAGGATCTGGATCTGTGGACGTGGATGTGGAGAGGAGGTGTGCAGAGACTCACAGTTTGGAAGGTGAATCCTCTTCCATGCAACCAACTGGTAGCTTCTTTTTAGGAGTTTTCTCCTTTCTTTGCCCTTTTTTCCTAGAGCCTGGCTGTTTTTCTCTTACAAAAAAAAAAAAATCTGTCTAATGGGGTTTGCTCTTGGCATTTCCTTAACTGTTTCCTAAAAGGGTTTACTAAATTATCACCAACAACATCAGTTCCTTAATATGATTCTTTTTTAAAAATAAAGTCTTTCTTAGGATCCATGTCTTTTTAAAATGTAAAAACAGTACCCCAAAGCCACAAAAACTAAAGAAACGATAGCAAAACCCTGGGAACACAGCCGCAAGAGGTTTAAAAAGCACTTACTGACAACACCAACTAACGCCGAGTGACCGAAACACGGGCCGCTTTTATTGCCAAGAATCACCTGTGTGGGGTCGGGGTCGGATGTTTCCGTCAAGTTCTGAGGCAAAATTTTCTTAACATTTCGGGCCCAAACTGATTATGTCAGTCCTACTGCAGTTGAGTACCAGAGTATTATAGAGATTAAAAAAAATAAGCACATTTGTTTTGGGCTGTGAAGCTAGTTTAAATCTGACTAACCACCGTTGACAGCAGTTACTGTCAACCCTCTCCTTAGTTGAGCGTCTCTCGGAAAGACTCTCTCACAAGGAATGACAACATCGCTGATGGGATCTTCGGCCATGGGATCTTCTGCTTTGAGAAAGGTTCTTGCAGGCATCCACCCAGTTTTTTGATAGACATCTAGACTGTGAAAGGAAGGGGTGAAGAACACAAGGGAAATTATGGATGGGAGGGTCTCAGAATCCTTTAGGAAGAGAATGAAAAATCAATATTATTAACTCATTTTGAGAGAATGACGGATGAGGTGTGCTCTCTTTCTTTTTAATCTGTGTTCAGTAGCCCACATGCATCAGCTGGGTTTTTTACATTATCTGGGGATGTTTTATTCTTGGCTAGCTCAAAAGCAGGGATGAATGATTTATGAAACATTTTAATAACTTTGTCCATAACTGAGGTAAACCTTGAACAGCTGTAAAGGCAATAGCTTAAGGAAGGAGATCTCCTGGGTTACACAGTCTTCCCTGGACAAAACAATTATCCACACTTATCTGAAAGTTGTCACGATCATGAAAGTGAAAGGCATAATAATATTATATTAAGATATAAGTTTCCTCTTTCAGTAAATGTGAGGACAAAGGAACAAACTAGAGATGAAAGCTGTTCCTTGTGGCTCTTGGACTTCACTCAAGGACAGCTGTTAAGTTATTCTTTGCTGCCGTGATGCTGTTCGTGCTCTTTGGCGAAGGATCTCAGCATGTTTGTAGTTAGATCTCTTTACAAAGGCGAGTGACATTTTCAGGAAAGGAAACGGTGGCTTGAAAACTACCAACAAATAGAAGCTTGGTGTGAGAGTAGATAATCTCATGAGGAGAAGGCAAGCAAGAGCATAATAGGGGTGGGTTTGAACTCTTGTTTTTTGTGCAAGGAGAACTTCTCCCTTGAAATAAAATTTGATAAGCAAGGGAAGTGTTAGAACTTACTGTTCAAAGGTACTAGCCTCAAAATGTGAACACAGTCTAATTTAAATCAATGTTTGTTATGGACCACATTGAATCAGTTTATGTGAAGAAAATGCTTGTATGCAAATTTATCAACCCCTAGTATTTAAAATAAAACCTAGAGAAAATTTAAAAGACCTGATGAAATGTAAGCAGATGATAAATTTAGGGCAAGACCCTTGCTCTGGACACCTTGTTTGGCTGGGGCTCTGTTCCAATTCATTTTTTCTGCGTTTTTAAGGGGAGACAACTTGGATGCTCCCTTGTGAGTTATGCTCTCCCCTCTTCTTCAGAGTCAAGGAGGTGCAAAGGTCTGATGCTGAATACCATGGGGTAAAAGGAAACATTGGCTTAGAAAAGCCAGGCTGACATTTATAAGCAGGCGCTTGAGCTATTGAGGCAACGGAAAGGTGGAAAATGTGTTTCTTTTAGAGTCTGAGGAGGATCACACATTAAAAGGTGTCATGCTCCATGTTCTCTGGTTTAAAATGGTAGGTTTGGTTTCTTTCCTCCACTAGTTGTTGGTTGGCATCAAATATCATATGATTAATATTATTATTAAGATGTATGTTACACTGACCACACTGTGGGGTTTTGGCTTGTGTTGTATTCTTTTAATGGAGCATTTGAAAAATATTTCAAGTGGTATCTTAGTGAAATTCGATGTGTTTAGTTCTTAGCAGGCTCCATTTCACTAGCTCACCACTCACCTGAATTTAATATAACTAATTTTTCATTTGCGTCCTCGGTGCCTGATTGGGAAAATCCATGCCTTCTCTGCCGGAGAGGAGCTACTGCGTGCTGTCATTGCCACTACCAGCCGGCCAGTCATGGGCAGCTTCATCTTGTAGGAGCACTGAACAGGTTCCAGCCAAACTTCCTAGACTTAGAGTGAATAAAAAGAAAGGCCTATGGTTGAAAACAAACCAATGAAAATCCCAGGAACCATAACTATCTGCACCCAATCACAGAAATGACTCAAGACTCTCTAGCCCTTTGTTTTCTGATATTTGGTTTCACAGTGTATTGCAGTCCAATGAGCTGGGGCTGAAACCAGGGCATATAACATCGGCAATTTTTAAAATTTCCTCTCTTGCTCACTAAATAATTTTACTTTTCTTGGCAAATCCACATTCTATTCAAGAGCATTCCAATGTAGTTTTTATAATTGTCATTTGACCCTTTAGCAAAGGGGTCCCTAGATCAATCTCATTCTTTCCCTTCTCAGCCTGGTTTTTCTGTAGACGGATGAATAAAGGGTACAGGAGCCTGGTGCCTTCAGCTATAGTTATCTGAGCTTTCTTGAAGAACACCTTTTGGCATTGGGCTCAGTCATCCACCTTAATGGCTTGGCATACCATGATGGGGTTTGTTTATTTAACCAACCATTTAAGATTGAATATTCATTTTAAGCCTTAAAGTAGACCAAAGAGCATATAATCCTTACATAATAAGTAATTCACATTAATACAATAAATGAATGTTATGAAGAGTTTATATCATGTAAGACTTTTAAGCTTCTCATTTACAGATTCACAAATGTTGCAAGCGTCTGTGTAATAACTGTTCCTCCGCTGAACTTCAACTCTACAAAAGCAGGGAACTTTTTCCTAGTTTTGCTTACTGATGTGTCTTCAGTGTCTACTATTCATTCTGTCATTCAGTCAGTCACTTATTGAGCCCTTCCTGTACTTAATTGAATAGAAAGTCACCATGAGTTGGAGAGGACTTGATGGCAACCAAGAACTAGCAAATGCACCGAGACTGCCAAGTCCTACTGGAGTAGATTGCTTAATAAAATAGGATTTAGGGTGTGGCGGGGTCGAATGCTGGCAAATCAAATGCTGCTGCCTGGCTGCACCTGGAGAAATGAGCAAGAGGAAAGAGCCGCAAACCCTTCGACTGATGGACCTCTGACCAGCAGAACGTGGTCATTTAACATCCCCAACAGCGTCGAACACAGGGTTAGAAGGATGGCGCAAGAAAGGCAACTTTCTTTTCTATACATTTCATTATTTTTCTTTTGATTGGATTGTGGTCTAGTTCATCTCACCCAGTTCTATTAGGAGAATCTAAGAGAACTAGATTTCAAGAGCCTACTCTTGGCCAAGCTCAGGTCACAGAAAGGAGGAGGACATTTCTCACTGAATTTCAATCTTACAACCCTAGACCTGAAACTCAAGTCAGAGCAGACTGAGCAAGATTAAAAGGCATTTCTATAGTTATCTACTTGAAGATTTAACATTAAAAGGAAAGAGTGAAATTGTGTGAATTTATACAGTGTTACTTCCCATTCCTGCAGGCACGTTTATAATTGGCTGAGTTGATTCTGAAGGGTCTGTGGGTCTATTTTTTCTCCTTTCACTATCTAGTGTTTGTTCATTGAAGGTGGGCTTAGCTGGTCTGTGTTATGTCTGTGTGACATGCATCCTCCTTCTTTTTTGGCTCAATTCTCTCTTTCAGGTTTCGACTTCTATCACTTGCATGGAAAGTCAGCCAGAAAAAAACAAGTCTGGAAGATTTTTAAATAGCATTTAGTTAGGACAGTAATTCCAGTGGCAGCAAGTCTACCATTAACAAGAATATATTGGCTCCTTTTATTATAGAAACTTGAATTCCTTGTCTGTCATGCAACACATAAACCCAGGAGAAAAGAGTTAGCAGATTTATGGTTTGCACTGTCTCTGGGAAATTACTTTAAATGCTCAATTCATAATTCCCCAGAAGGGAAATATCACCCCCAAGGAGACCAAGGAGCAGGGGTGGCATTCGAGGTAGAGTTGAGCTCCTGTGGCTGCAAATATCAATGGGCTTCACCACGTTAAATAAAGTTGTGTGTGACATCTCAAAAATATAACCCAACAACTCTTCTACTTGCCTTTCCCCACTCCTAATATCCAAGCAAGATGTTGCCTTTATTAAGCTGAAACTTAAAATCAATATTCTAAAGACAAAGCATTCAGTATTTCAGTGTACAGACATAATTACTGATTCAAAAATATAGATAATATTTAGAAATATCTGGAAGTATAGATCCTACTTATTTTAAAATCCAAATGTGGTATGATTAAAAGGGCTTATTATGAGTTTTGATGATGAGTTAGTGATCAATAAGCATCTAGATTTTGTTGTAAAACTAATGCCTTTCTAATGTAACACTTCTTATAATGGCCTTTTGATTTCCTAAACTCCATTTATATAATTTACTTACAAGAACACATATTTTTCCTACAACTCAAATAGCAATTGCTCAAGGGATAGGAAAGTCAAGGAAGTAAAAGAGAGTAAGAAGAAAATAAAAGGGCCCAATTTCTAATCTTGGCTTCCTTTGCAATTTGTATCCTCGGGATATGATGGAAGTAGGCCTCAATAAAGGTTTTTATTTTTTCTTTTTGTTTGTTTGTTTTCAGGTCTCTTTGCATTTACTAGTTCTGAAACTTAGCTGTCATGTTTGTAAAACTCAGATAATAATACCTTTCCTGGTTATTATGTGGAATCTGTAAAGATCATGTGAGATATTTGTGAAAAGGCCTGCTGTAGTTGTAGTTGCTGTTGCTGGGTATGTGGAGTCAATTCAGACTCTGAACTGACAGATTGCACTGTCCTTGCAATTGTTCTTATGTTTGAGCCCAAATGTTTTCTAGAACGTTAGTTGTAGTTTTATTGAGGTAGGTAAGTTATCAGTATCTCAAAGAAACTTAAGAACTGAAAAATCTAAGCAGTAAAAGTAACACTAGTCATAGAATCAAGTATCAGCAAGAACCATCATTTGTTGAGCATCTGTGCATGTGCCTGAACTGCTATAAATATCAAATTCATTATGCATATTACTTTAATATTCACAATAACTTTATAATGTAGACTTAAAAAATTTAACTTTGTAAATTGTTTCAGAGAGAACAATGTGTCCAAATTTACTTGATAAAAACACAAAATAAGTATCAGGCCCCAGTAGATGGCTAGCACATGCACATGAGAAAAATACAAGGAAGCAGATTATACCTGTTTTATCAGGACTTTGCTTTTCTTCTTTTTTGAGGTTATTACTAGTTTATCACTAACTCAATACTAGTATTTTTTTTCCTATAAGAGAGAGTTTTATATAAAGGGTAGGCATACATTAAGAAAGCATCCTAACTCAATGTTGTCCAAGCCCATAAGTCCAACATTAGCCCATATGTCCGACACTGATCTACAAAGTCCTCCTCAATCTCGTAAAATGACACCGATTGCAGGAGCAAAGTTGAATCAGTGAGTGAATCAGAACTGGCAGGGTCTCCACATGGCTTCTCTAGCACCCACGGTTGCATTAAGGTAGGTCCATGTCACATGGCTTCTCCTCTCAGGGATGTCTCACAGGAAATGAGCCTTGCCTGCTGTAGCAGGAAACTGGCTAAGACAGCTGCACTCTAATTTGACCACCAGAAAGCAAGAGACCTACCTGGGAACTAGAAAGGCAAGACTCACCAAGCCATTTATCTCTCTGCCCTTCAATTAATCCCACATGTGTCTATTGGCCAGGTTGACACAATAAATCTTAACTATCTCATCTTCATATAATACTTTTGCAAAAGACTTCTGTTTTTGTCTTTGTTATTGTGAAGTGTTACATGTTATTCAGGGGTCCTCAAACTATTTCCCGCCCAGGACATTTTTTCGACCAGCCAGGTGTTTTTGCCTGTCTTGCTTAGCTGCCGACCCATCTCGGGCCGCAGTGAATTTGTTCATAATTTTTTTGAACTATAGTCTGACCAGGACCCCTGTATTATATAAACCTAATCTCAATAATTTAAAATGTAAATGTGACACTGATAAAATGGGAAAAGAAGCAAAATGGCAGCAACTGACTCCATACTTCCTAAATTTTATTTAAGTGCATTTAAAAAAATGATTTCACTTTTACTGAAGCAAATAAACTTTTCTACTGCTAATCTAGTTAGAAAATGTGTTATGAAATACTATTCTTTTCTATTATGTTTATATAATTAACATGCTAGGAAACTACTGCAATCAACACGTCTTACATTCTTCAGGCTTTACAGATGAATAATTCCCAAGATTTAACACTTGACTAGCAAATGTTGATAGTAGTACTGTTTCACCAATCCATTCATCCTCATATATAGAAACATCTGTGAGTAAAGTGATGTGTGAAGGAAGCACTGTCAGGGCCCAAAAAACTGTAGTCCACCACAGAGAAAACTTCTTCTTAATTTCTGATTGATCGATAACTGTGATTGTTGCCAAAGGTCCTTTAGAGCCAGAATTTGGTCCTGATTTTATGTTTATTTCTTTCACATGACACAGATAACACCGTGACTAAACAATTATATCTTGGGCCTTTACAATCACAATTTTTAATTAATGCTTTTAAAAAAATATTAGTATATTTCTAACCCCACACTACTATCCTGCTAAGATCAAGGGGAATATATAATATTTTCTTTTTTTGGGGGGGGGGGCATCACTACCCTCTGGTGGTCATGGGAGCTACCCAGCGCTGCTCCTGAGAGCCGCGGCTGGATTTGAACCGCCAAGCCTGCAAGCTGCAGTCCTGCACTCAATCACTTACGCCACTGGGCTCAGGCCCAGAATATTTTCTTTTAGATTTTAGAAACTCACATGAATGGGAAGTACTGTAGAATTCCAAGATCTTTCTGGGGAATTCAGTCTATAAAGAATAGAGAATAAGAACAAGAAGCATAGCATACTTTGTGTAGCTTATGCTATTAGTTAGTTTTCAAAATAATCTGATAAATGGTGTGAAATACATAGACTTACATTGTTCAGGAGAATGTCATAGAAAAAAGAAGAAAGTAACTGTGAGATTTGCTAGTAATTGGTAAATCTCAGTAAAACCATTTGTTCTTCTTTCTTCATAGATGAATGTGACTAAAAGAAATTTTAAAGTTATTAAATTTTATAAAGATAAAGCAGAATAATTTTGCAAACAAGGCAAGTTCATGTATTAAAATTAAAATTGAATAAGGATACGACATCTTTTGGAGCATTAAAACTGTTGTAACAAAAGTGAAATCATGTAGAATATTCAAAATTAATTCATCTAAATAATTGTTCACCCATTGTAAGGGGGGTCATTATCTCATCCATTAATAAAGGGGGGGCACTATTATATCAATTTGCCTGGAAGTGAGCTTGAAGGCATTATTAATCTCAATAAAATGAAGATAGCTGTTTTAAAAAATGATAGTAAACATATGATGTCAAGAAATGAAAATAAACATATTAAAAACAACCCTTGAAACTTGTACAAATGTTTACATTAAGAGGAGATAAATTATTTCATCTTTATTCATAAAAAGTATTTTACTTCATAAGGTATTTCATAAAATGATCAAAGGCTAAAAATCTTATACCTGATAAGGCTTTTTATTATGGTGGACTTATCAGTTGTCCGTGGATAAGCAAGGTGATATATTTCTGAGTGACATTTAAAGTATTTTTGGAATTTCATAAATTTGATTCCAGTAATTGTTTCCAAGCAAACATTTAGAGATGAACCACAAAATAAATATAGTTATGCTTCTTTAATTATTATAGTAAAAAGTTAGAAAAACAATTCAGAGGAAGATTTCAAATAAATTCACATGGCAGCATATAATACAACCATTAAAAATAATGCTTACCATACCATTTAATATAGCAACCTGTGATCATATAGAGAGATAAAATGCATTTAGAACATGAACATACTTTGTTTAAAACCATATGTCTATGTTTTTAGGATCATCACATTTAGGATTTTTAAAAATAAAAATTTTCTTATCTTTGTGCAATAAACATTTAATAATGGTTTCAGATAGTATTAATCATATTATGTAACATTCATATAAAGCAAGTAATCTTGAATGAGAAGTCTATTTTTACTGACGATTAATTAGGTAAATTAACTTTCATAGTTATTCAATTCCTAAGTAAAAAAACCCTGTAATTTCTAGAAGAATTTTTCATGACATTTGATTTAACTTTAGATGGATTCAGACTGTTCGGCAATAAATTCTCCAGTTTATATATAGCACTACAACTGGTTTTTGCCCTTAGAATTTGCACTTTTTCTTAATTCTATTGTTATTGTTTCCCTGTGGACAAAGTCAATCCTCGGAGAGATAGTTTGGTGTATATGGCATTACAACTGCTTTCTTTTCCTAGAAGAGGAATTTGTATTTTCCTTTAATTCCATTGTTACACTTTCTTAGTTTTCTTAGTAACCCAGGCTTGAAGAGATAATATTTTGGCAATCCATCCTAATTGTTGTTAAAGAGTACATGCTTCAGGAGAACATTACTTTAGCTAACTTTTTCATTATTTCCAGAGGCAAAAACTGGCAGGGCAATTTATAATTCAATTTTTGCTAAATCCATGACACCCAATATATATGTCAAGCATTTCAACGGCAGAGTACTTTGGGGATAGGTGATAAATTGTACTGATTATAAGTGCAAGCTGTTCTAAAACATCATATCAGAAAGAAGTAGGCATTATTGGGGGGAAAATGTAATGTATCTTTAGATTGTCCAGAAGCATCAGAGATAACCACCTCATGTGTATATATTCCCTTTGATGTACAACAGCTAAATATTAAGGTTCTTACCATGTTTTTGATAGTGTTCCTCTGGAGAAAGGGAAAAAAAGGCCCTATCATTTCACGAACCTCTCATGTGCTGGTAGTCTTTCAGCAGCCACGTAGCTCTTAGGGCTGCAGTAACTCATACCCGCCCAAAATGCCTCACTCTGAGACCTGAAACAGAGCCCTAATCATTTTAGGTCTGTGTTGGTATATGTGAGTAGTATAAATATTATTTCATAATGTAATCTCTTCTGATCTCTTAAACATCCTTTCTGTGTTCCAGGTATTTTTCTGTGTGATATGGGTGGGTGAGGGAAAGTCACAGATGCCCCTAAGTTATCTGAAAAAACATTGCTGAATTGCACAGATGACTAAGGTATTCAAATCTGCTCCGAGGGGATACCCACTTCTGTGTATATGGGCTTTTATGTGTGCGACCGAGGGGTACACACACACACACACACACACACACGAGTTAAGTTTAGCTGTCCATTAATGAGAGAAGTAATTAAGCAAAGCAAACTGGTCTAAGAATGGGGAATGGCGGATGGGGCCTTTCACCTCCAGGTCAATGGTTTCTGTTTAATCGGCCTGTTAATGACTACAAGTCATTGTTTCCATCTGAAAACTGTTTTGGTCTCAATGTGCAGTGAGTTGGTGGTCTGCTATCAGTTTCTTCTGTGCAAATTTATGGATCATGAAATGCAGGATTGCCTTTTGCTTCCCTGTCAGGCGGCTCACTGAGAAACGTGCTATATGAAGATACGACCCACCAATGCCATCTCTGGCAGAGGAAATGTAGCACTGCAGAGGGATCCTTGTCTAGGAATAGCAGATATGAAAAAAATAAAGTATTCCTCAATATGAAAAAAATAAAGTATTCCTCAATATGGTTTTATTACCAAGGAGAGATTTTTATAAATGTGCCTAGTTACTGTCACATATGCTCATTTATTGGCACTTCAGCATGAATATATGTGATATAGGCCAGGTTGATATTAAGATCTTAAAGTGTTAGAAACCCACTCTTGATGCAGTCAGGATGGTAAGTGGTTCTATTGATCTGCATTGGTACTAGGATTAGCTTCCTGGAAGAGTGGGACTCTCAAAGGGTTTTTGAAGATCAGATGACTCTGAGGGGAGGAGAGAAGTAGACACACAGCTGCTGCCATTGAGCGGATTCTGACCCAGGGCGGCCCTATGTAACCGGAACAAAGGGTTTCCAAGAGCTTCACTATCTCCTCAATTGCTCGTGCGTTTAAGCTCATTGTTAACAGTCACCTTTCCACCTACTCAGGGACTTCCTCTTTTTCATTGATCTACAACTTCACCAACCACGATGTCTTCTACTAGAAGGTAGTAGTATGTAGGAAAACTTAAAAGGTAGAAATCAACTGAAAGTGCTTGCTGAAGCACAACATAGGTGCAAATGACCATTGATGGCTGGGTTGGTTGGATGGTATAGCTTATGATTCCATGAAAAACAGTGGATCCTAAGGAAAGAAAGAAAGGTTTTGGAAAAAGGAAAAGGAGGGTAAAGGTGAACCAGGATTTCTTTGGGACACACCAATCCTTCCTTCTAAAGGCAATGACTTTTGGTCTAGTCTTAATTCCAGAAGGGAAGATGAAAGGAAGAGAAGGTGCGTTAGAAAAATATCAGGCTTGGTACCTTTAGGAATCCTTGAGTGGTCCAAGGGTTAATTGACTTCATTACTAACTGGAACACTGGAAGTTCTGGCTTATCCAAAGGCACCAGGGTGGATAGGCCTGGAGAGTTAATTCTGGAAAATTCTAGGAGACACAGTTCTCTGAAACACAAGGGGTCACCATGGGTTAAGATTACCAGGTGTCAAAAAAAAATGGTTCTTTTTGTTTTCACTATATTTAAATGTAATAGGTGATTTTTGGCCAAGTGATATATAACCTGTCAGATTCAATCTCCTTATCTGCTAAGAACGCAAAATGATGGCTCCCTCACAGTGACGCCGGTAAGGCAAAATAAAACATGCCAGGATGGGACACGCTTCACAGGACCTTGAGGTCTAATCCACATTCCGTTACCCATGCTGTGTCCTGGCTTATAGGTCCACAGAGAAGAGGGATGACAGAGTTTAACTCTTCAGCAGTAATTTTTAACAAAAAACATCTATTGAAACATGAAAATAAAAATGAATGGATGATGGTACATACTTAAAGTGAAGTCAATAGAAAAATAAATATTGATGATCTTTTATAGAACCAGTAATTTAGGCATAAAAAAACAATAAATGGGGCGATAAAGGAAAGAGAAAAAATGAGACAAGAAGAAGGCTCAGACTGACCCTTCAGTAACTCTAAACATTTAACAGTAAATTTGAGGGTAATAAGCTCCAAAGTTGATTGAACAAGAGGTGCAAGTGAGGTCAAAAAATGATAGCAGTTTGATTTTGTTAAGTCAGGAGAAGAAAATGTTTGGTTTTGAAGGAGGAGAAGCAGTATCTGGTACAGAGGGGCCTAAGGGTATTTCAGTTGGATTGTTTAAATAGATTTAAATGATAATAGGAAGGATCCTGTGGATGTGACATGGAAAAGTGGAGAAGGAAGAAAGCAAACTGGAATTCAAAAGAGTTCTTGCTTCTGTGGGTTAAATCTAACAGAAGTCAATGTGTGGTCCATATGCTATAGATTACTGGGACCTCAGACTCTCTCCTTCCAAAGCACACATCATCCCTCTAAGATCACAGCTGAAGGACTTGATGTGAAAACCCCACTGAGTACACTGAGCCTCACCTCAAACTGACCTTGCGGTTAGCCGCCAAATGAGGAACCACTACACATTGGCATTGATAGTTTAGACAATTATGTAGAATTTAGTCATGTAACAGTTCAATTTGTACAAGTGAACAATTGATGCATTGTGGTTCATAGCTGTCCCATATTTGTATAATTTCCCATTTTCCAGCAGTGTCCTGCATTCTCCACCATAGTCTAAACCAGTGGTTCTCAACCTTTCTCATGCCGTGACTCTTTACTATAGTTCCTCATGTTGTGGTGACCCCATCTTCATAAAATTAATTTCGTTGCTACTTCATAAATATAATTTTGCTATATTTATGAAATGGGTGTTTCCTGTTGTGACTCACAGGTTGAGAATGGCTGGTCTAAACTATCAATGCCAATGTGGAGAGGTTCCTCATTAGGCTGCTGACTGGAAGGTCAGAAGTTCGAAGCCACCAGTCAGCTCTGACGGGAAGACTAAGGCTATCTACTCCTGTGAAGAGTTTCAGGGTCAGTTCTCGCCTGTCTAATGGGGTTGCTGTGAGTCAGCATTGAGAATTGGCAGGGGAAGTGATGCTCCAGAGGGATGATGGATAATGCTCTCTAACATGAAATGGCAATGTTGTCTCTAAGGTGAATCAAAGCTCTATAGGAACCACCGGTGTAGGAATGCACTTTATTCTCCAGCCAATCTATGAACAATTAGTTCTTAGGCATGGCCCTGCTTGATGCTCACCCTCTTGAAGCGATCACCGAAGATATGAGTGCTATGTAGGGAAGAAGCTGGATGATGGCAGCTCTCAGAAGGAGCCTCTGGGGTTTTAAGGGATTATCTTCAAACAAGCAGCTATCTATGTAAGGTGTCAACTAAGCCCACATGAAAGAAACACACCAGCCTTGTGGTCCAAGGATTCTGAATAAAATAATAAAATCCAGATCCGAAAGAGACATTGGTATCAGAGCTTAAATTGTGAACAACTGCTTTTTTGAAGGTTCAGGATGACAGTGGCAGGCCAAAATCCATTTGCAGGCTCCACACATGGATTAAGCCTCTGGTGAGGCCCTTCGGATCATAGTTGAGGGATATAAATAGCCTTGTAAAAAATATGTATAAATAGACAACATTACAGAGTTGACTATGGCAGACATAGTTAGGCTAAATGTAATATATTATCACTTGATCTCCCTTTTGACTCATTTAAAATTCATTTCAATTAAAAAAATGAAGGGGGAATACACATGAATTATGCCTCTGGCAACTCCCTGCTGACTATCGGCAAGGGATGTGACTTATCTTGCTAGCATGCAGAATGCTTTGAAAGGGGATTACTGCAGATGGCAGATAGGTTAAAATTGAGCACCTTACCAATTGATCTCTAATGTGATCAATTTAAATTTTGTTCTGGTTTTTGACATTTTCTGTATTCTCTTCTATTGAGGTTTTTTTATCTGTTTTACTTTGTATTGTGTGTTTTTAAAAATATTTTTCTGTATATGAAATTCAGTTTAGGTAAATCTAAAGAGCTAGCAACTGGATTATAAGTCTTTTAGGGGTATGGCAAGGGGTTTGGGCTAGAAATGAAGGGATAATAATTGTTGGTATAAGAATGAAGAGAGGGTGGAGAGAAGGTGGAGTAGAAAGAGGGAACCAATTGCAGGGGTCTACTTATAACCTCCTCCCTGGAGTACAGACAATAGGGAAGTGGATGAGGAGATGTATTGGATGTATGATATGACAAATTAATGACAATTTGTAAATTATTAAGGATTCAAGGGGGAGGGGGGAAATATGGGGAGCTGATACCAAAGTCCTACGTAGAAGGAGGATGTTTCGAGAATGATGATGGCAACAAATGTGGTCTTCATACAATTGAAGTATGTATTGATGTGATAAGAGTTGTATGAGCCCCCAATAAAATGATTTTTTTTTTTTTTGCATCACTGCCTCTGGTGGTCGTGAGAGCCGCTGCTGGATTTGAACTGCCAAGCCTGTGGGCCACAGTCCCGCACTCAACCACTTACGCCACCAGGGCTCAGCCTAATAAAATGATTTTCAAAAAGCAGAATGCTCTTTATAAATAATAATATAATAGAATGAAGAGAAAGTTCTAAAAGTAAGTGTTCTGCTAATTGTACAATTCTTCTTGCTGTGATTGAATATTGAATTAGCATATATGATATATGAATTGTATGCCAATAAAATTTAATCTGTTGGAAACTTTAAAAATATTGATCAATTGCATATTAACATAAATAACATGTTTTATTAATAAAATATTTTCCCAAATAAATATGTTTGTGGTGAAAATGGAGCTGGTCTGTTTTTTTTTTTCAAATCTCTTTAATGCTTGTCATAATAGAAAACTCTCATATTTCACCACTGCACTCATTTTGTTGCTACATTGTTTTGATGATACACAAAAATAGTTGAAAAATAGAGGTTGTGTCAGTCACCTTTGGTACTGAACTAAATTCACTAAATGGTTGTTTCTTAAAGATATCTGTTTGGAAAAACTGAAGGCATTTCAGCTTTTTGTATTCTAAAACCATTTGTCTATCTTATAGTCTGAATGAAGTTATGGCATATGACTCTTTCAAGTGATGATAGACTTCATTACATAATATTAAAGACACACTAATTTTTATTGCCTAATCTCATAAGAAACATCTTTAAGAAAAAAATTCACTTACACCTATGTGGAAGCACCAGAAACATCAGCGTGAGTGAGTGAGTGAGTGAGTGAGTGTTCTTATTTGTCAAGAACATGGTTCAAACTGCTACATAAGTTTGGGATTTCACTGTAATAGTCATGTACATACCTGGGTCAGGATCTTGCCTCATTTTATACCATCTGCTCCTGAAGTCTTCCTCTAGACTTCCCCCATGAAAGCTCACTAAGCTCTGAAAAATAAAACAAAACACTTAGTTCATTTTCCAGATTATGTCGTCTACATATCCAAGTCTAAATGGTCAAGTTTGTATTTCTATCATTTTTCAAATTAAAGATAGTGCTTTACATTATAAAATAAAAATTTCAGCAGAAATGACTGATTAAGACAACTATCATTCATCATTAGAAGTACTTTTTTGGTATTTTTCCTATTATAGCACACAGAATCTCCTCTATCTATCATCTATCTATCTTTCTATCTATCTATCATCTACCTATGCTCTATCTCTCTATCTATCATCTACTATCTATCTGGATTTGTTTTAAGGAAATGGCTTATACAGTTATGGAGGCTAGAAAATTCCAAACCCATGGGTCTAGCCTCATACTAATGTCTTCTCTTGACTCAAGTAGTTGCAGAAGCTGGCAAACCAAAGTCACAGCTCAGACTGCCAGCTATGGTTTCATAGGAATCCCCAAATCTGCCACTTAAATTGAAGGTTCGTAGGTCACATTCAAATAATCAGAGGTGTCCTGCGTGTAGGATCAAGAACAAGAAAGAAATATACCAGGAAGTTCTATTTAGTTTATGAAAGTTTTATTAGATTCAGACCAACCCCCCAGGAAACTCCTCTTACATCACATCACAAAATAAAGAACAATTACATATATGAAGAAGCATAGCTAGCCAAATGAACACATAGTCATTATAGTTCAACAGGACATGCTAACAACTACAACATAATGAAATGATCTTGATTTGTTTGAAGGCAACAGAATGTATGTTCACCACTGATTTTGTCACACCAGTGAAAATATCAAGACATTGAAAAATATAATGTTTATTATTAAAGTTTTACTTGGAGGATATCACGTAAGTTTCTTGGGATTTTGGGGCCCCACTTTGATAACTGTGATTCTTAGTATTTGATCTTTAACTAAGATAGAATTTAAATCAATCTGAAAAATATTAAAGAATAAATATTTCTGGACCTTAAAAATTTTTGGAAAAAGGTATTTCCTTACCGTATCTTATATCATAGGAAACAAATTCAAAATCTATTTAATAGTTATTTGGTTATGGTTTTATAATTTAAAGTCATTAGAAAAAATGTGAGGATGTGTATCTAATTTAGGAAGGAGGAAGACGTTTCTGTGCATATAAACTGAAGAAGAAATAATAAAATAATTGGTATGTCTTTCTCTTCAAATCAAAAGCCTTTTTGTATGAAATAATTCTAGTCCCTAGAAATCTTAAAACAGAACACTTAGAAACATTTGCAAACTCTTCAGGGGTGATGAGGCCTATCTCTCATGCATAATAAATTCCCTTAAAATTAAATAAAACTCAATAGATAAACCTGGGAATTATCACCCAAAAAAGAACAAAAGTCTATTGGGAAAATGAAAAATGATTTCCTATTTAACAGAGATTCAAATAAAAATCAATGATGGAATAATTATGACTTTGTTAGTTCTCTGCAGTCTAGACAGTAACCCCTTTCCCACCATGTCTGTGGCCACTACTCTAAGGACATCTTAGTGGAATGGTACTGCCTCCAGTACCGTGAGGCTGCAATCTCCAGACTCAACTGGTCCTGGATCCTTTTAAAGCATAATCCCATTGTTGTTGGACTAAGTGCTTGATTCGCTGATGTGCTCTGACAGACGCTCCACTGTGTTCTGCACAATATGGCAATCTTTTAAAGTGCAAGTGAACTGAGAGAGGGCAATTCTTTTGATGAAATCTTATCACTTTTACTGAATCCTATTCATTATAAGTCAGTCAGTAGGTTCAACTGACACTGAAGCGAAAGGCCACTGAGGACCAAGAAGGAAACTGATCTTTTCCAGAAGAACAAGGATTAAGTAATTAACGAGGTTGCTTCTAGTTTAAATAGAGTGGATTTGACTGAATTCATTTGAATTCTATCCAAAAGTTTTGTGGTTTTGTGGAAAATAACGGCTGGTCCAAGACCCATAAGGTAAATAATCTTATGGTAACTTCTTAAGAGTAATTGTCCCAATCTACCTTTGAGTATCGTTTTTTCATGTCAGTTGGAATGACCTGAAGTTCAAATTTAATCAAGTTGAATATGCTTCTTGGTTACACAAATAATACCTTTTAAAGACTCTTTATACTTTCTTATTGCTGACAATATACCATTGTATTAGTGAAGAGTATTTAAAGTGAGGATTTTAAAAGTCGAATTAGAATTAATGAAGAAGCTAATTCACATAAAGAAGGAATGAAGAAAGAAGCGAATAGAGGAATGAAGAACAAAGGGCAGAGTGGTACATCATTAAGTAGGTATTATTGTGGATATCTTCCGAAATTCAAGTCTGTAAAGTATTCTTGCAAAGGACATTCAAAGTTTAGGCTTCAACTGGAGTCCCAGAATTGTTCAGTTAAAATGACTTTTTGAAACTGGCCCCTTGTAATGTATTTTGGAGAGATTTTAGTATATTTTAAAGTTTGGAGTGGAATTCACTCCCCAATTTAATGCTGACATTCACAAGGGCTTGATTGGGTCTGTCTCAGGCTGCAAAAAGCTCTTATTGTGGTCAACTCAAGAGAGCCAACTATGAACAATGTCAGAATAGCATTCTCAAAGCAGGGCAATACTTAGTCAAAGTGATTCATATGAGCTGCGCATGAGTAAAGAACTCCAAACAAGCTATTTCAGAGCCCTGCACTGCCATTGAGTCCATTGCTCTTGTGAACAAAGTGGAAAGAATCAGGGTTCATGATCCTGGCTGCTCAGCCTCCTTAGTAAGTATTTCACTGTGTCTCAAGGAAAAGACAGAATGTTTTAACGTGGGAAATGGAACTTTCTGTGCTGTCTGTTTTAGAGAAAAGAATGTGGATTTAAAAATGTTACTTTCTGAACTTCCTGTCCTGTATTTATACAATTCTGACTCTTTAAAAGGCTGAATTGTGTTATGACTAAATCAGTCACTGATAGACCCAATTTGCTCTGTGAGAGGAGTGTTCTTAACCGTCCTTTGTGTGGTAAACTCTTTCCCGAGGGTGACCTTTCCTGCACTCAGGACACCTTTGCCAGGGAGACGTTAGTGATGGTAACTATTTCTGCACTTACCATGCAACAGAATCATACCCTACCTAAGAATGTGTTTATAGTTTAGTGGTGAAAACCAGGGGTCAGAGTGAGACTCCACTGGCATTTAATTCTGACGTGGAGTTTTCCGAGGAGGCAGTTAGAAAGCTAAATGAGGGTGTATATATCACACCATGCCTTGTAATTAGTAGCTACTCAATAAGTTGTAAATTTTGGTCAGGCACCTACATTTGATTTCATTTAGTTGGGAAATACCTGTTTAGTTTGTAGAAATTTTTGTGAACTGTCAAACATATACTCCAGGCCATCTTTTTTAGGCCATCTTTATATATAATTCATGAACTCAAAAATAGCAGAAAATGTCTGTGTGAATAGAATGAACTGATACAAAACGTTTTTCATTTAATGGTTTGCAAAGGAGCCCTGCTGATGCTCTGGATACAAGATGGGTTTCTAAACCTGAAGTCAGCACCTTGAAACCACCAGGTCCTTCTTGGGAGAAAGATGAAGCTTTTTATTCCCTTGAAGAGTTACAGAGGGCTGAGCCCTGGTGGCGCAGTGGTTGTGTGCGGGGCTGCGGCCCACAGGATTGGCAGTTCAAATCCAGCAGCAGCTCTCTGGCAGCAAGGCTGGGCTTCCTGTTCTCACCAGGGCAGTGATGCCAAAAAAAAAAAAAAAGAGTTCCAGACTTAGAAACTGCACCACAGGAGTAGTTGTACCTCACCCTTAAAAGCCTCTGTAAGTCAGAGTCAACTTGATGCTCAGTGCTTTGTAAACAATGGGTTGAGAAGCAGTCATTCAAAGGAGAATATAATCATTGGTAGTGGTTACTAAGCCCGATTTTATTTTACCTGAATTTTTTCATTTTATATTTACTAAAGAGTGTTTGCCTCCAGGAAAGAAAAAGAAAATGAACAATTGTCACATCCTCGTGTGTTCTGTGTGCCACGCATTATCCAGGCTGCTATCTCTCTGTTTCTTCTTTGAATAGTCACATTGGGTTAGGCTGGGTGGGCTAGAAAGACAAAAATCCAGTGACACTCCTGTATTTATAGGAACGAGCTTTATATCAAGGAATAATTGGATATCAAGAAAACATCCCAGTTCTGTTCAAGTCAAATCTATAAGTCTAGTGCTAGTCCATAAGTCTGATACTAGTCCATAAATCTCTCTTCAGACCCACGCGATCCCAAGCAATAATGCAAAATTCAGGGAGAGCACAGGTGGGTACAAAATTTTGTGGATCCAATGGCAGTGAATGCATCTGCAGGGCTCCTGCAGGGCTTAGGAGGTAGATGAAGCAGAGAGAGAGGGAGACTGGCCTCTAGAGAACCATCTATCTTGGTAGCTCTCCAATCAAGCTACAACTTAAATGATAGGCTAAACTCCACCCACATGTTCCTGTAGAGGCATATTGGCACACAAATATTATCACACATAGTAATTCTTCTATTTTCCCCATATTACAGATAAAGAAGTTAAAGTTGTAAAAGGTAGAATCTCTTGCCCAAGAATTCAAAGGCATTGTAATTACATACAAAAAAATAAAACAAAATAAAACACTAAGTAAATGCAAATGCTTCTGATAAACATCTCTAGACCTATTTGTAGACTACTATATTATACTGAGCCAGCCTCGACTCGAAGGCAGTGAGTTCAAGTTTCTTGGAAATATGGTATTGGAAAGAATCCTGGTTTTGGAGTGGATTGTAAGTTTAGTAAAACTGCTAACCTTTTAGGCATTACCTGTAAGAAGGATGAGGCTTTCTGTCCCTATAAAAACTTACAATCTCATAAAACTTTATGATAGTTACATAATCTGTTGTCAATTTGAGACTTAAGAGGAAAGGGTGGAGCTTAGCCTGTCAATCAGGTCCCAACTAGAGTCCCTCATTTGGAGGCACTAATGAGACAAATAGCTCCTTGGAGGTGGGACACACTCCCTGCGAGACATTCCTGCCAACAAGACACATGTAGCCACCAAGAACCCTGGGACTGAAGGAGCCGTGTGGAGACCTCTGCCAGTGCTGCCATGCTGCCACTGTCAGTGGAGCCAAAGACTTTCTTCCCACTGGCCTGTGACAGTCTTGTAGTCAGCGTCTTTTCAGCGTGTTTTGTGAGTCTGAATAGGAACTTATAGATTGACATCTGACATTTGGGCTAATAGCAGACTTCTGGCCTTGATCTGGACTGGTCTGGAGTGTTTTCTCAATGTATAATTGCTTTTGCAGATAAAACTCTTTCTTATACACATAGGGGTGTCTATGAATTTGTCTCTCTAGTCTACTCAGACTAACACAAAATCAAAGGGTTCAGTTCCACTTTGTCCTATTGGGTAGCGAAGACTTGGAGTCAACTCAATAGCAGTGCATTTATATATTATTTTTTGGTAATATTCTTCCCTATAAATTAAACTATGCATTCTCAATGACCTAAAAAGCAGAGATCCAGATTAAATTATACTAATAACTTAAAATATATGGAGAAAAGTAGAAAGGTGAATTATTTTTTATATAATCTGAATAAAGAATAGCCCTGACTAAGAAGTACCCTGAAATAGTAGGAATGGATAAATCAACTTAGCATTTCTTCATGAAACAGAACTGCCTGGCCCAAGACTGTTGAGTTAAGTAATCCTAGATATAGTAGTTTTAAAAGTTCCCCCTTACAGATATGTTTAGAAGAGACAATAAAGGGACCTATATCCTTTTATAGTTAGAAGTGAACCCAACTTTGATAATACAATCATAAACTCTGAAGAATTTCAGTTTGATTCAGTGTTTGAAAGGATGATCAAACTCCAAGTTTATTTCTTCATAGTTTTCTTTTCTCTCCTACAGATTCTTCCCCCAGTGGATTAACCACAGACATTTTAAGTTGTACTGTTTAAATATCTTTGAATTATTTTTGTTTAAAAATGTCAATGGGTATGATAGGAAAAGTACATTTTTCCCCCCTCTAACTTCAAAACAACTGAACAGAACCTTTGGATTGAAACCAAAAATTGGAAGTTTTTGCTTTTAAATGACCTTTTCTGGAAAATAGTGAATGGGGGCCTCTGCAAGCTTAACTCTTTCAATGTTCAGTTTTCTAAATTCTATAATTCTGTCATATTTAAAACTAAAATCCCCAAGTCTTAAGAATAACAACTACAGATTTTTCTGTTATCTCTTTTATGAAGTTATATGAACTTTAGATACACAATAAAATTTATACCAGGAAATATATTAGGTTTTTAGATGTTTAAAAATTCAGTGAATAGCAGATTATTTCAAGGAGCCCTGGTTTCACCGTGGAACACACTTGGGACTACTAATGCCAAGGTCAGCACTTTTAATCCACTAAGCTGCTTCCTGCATGAGAGATGAGACTTTCTGCCCCTATAAAAATTTACGGTTTCATATGCTCCTAAAAAGGCAGGAACTGACTATGGAGCAGACCATCAGTTGCTTATATGTAAGTTCAAAGTAGAGCTGAAGAAAATAAAACACAAGTTCACAGAAACCACAATACGACCTTGAATCTATCCACCAGAATTTCCAGAACATGACAAGAATAAATTTGATACATTGAGCACTCATGACAGAGACCCAATGTGCTCTGAGAGGACAGTCATGCCATCACTTATGAAGAAAGCAAATGATCATTTAGAGGAGAGAAAGAAGGGAAAGATCAAAGTAGATGTCTTGCTTGTAATCATAGAAAAGCTAAAGCAAACGAAAAAAAAGATACAAAGAACTAAATAGAAAATTTCAAAGAGCAGTTCCATAAGCGGGTCAAATATTATAATGAAATGGGCAAAGACTAAAATGAAAAAAGTAAAAGGGAAGGAACCATATCTTAAACTAAAAGAACTCAGGAAAAAAATCAAGTATGAAGTCATGATATTGAAATATTTTCATTGGGAAAATATTGAATGATTCAGGACGCATCAGAAGAAAGTGTAAAGAATACACAGAGCCATTGTACCAAAGAGAACAAGTCAATATTCCATCAATTCATGAGGTAACATATGAACAAGAATCAAGGATGCTAAAGGAAGAAGTTTAAGTTGCGCTGAAAGCATTAGCCAAAAGAAGTTTCCAAGAATGGATGGAATACCAATAGAAATGTTTCAACAAATTGATAAAGAACTGGACACACTTTCTCATCCTTGCCAGGCAATTTGAAAGACAGCTTGGCCAACTGATGAAGAGATATGCACTTGAACCCATTCTAAAGAAAGGTGAACCAACAGAATGATCAAATTATAGAGTAATTTTCCAGTAAAATTTTGCTTAAAATCATCTAACAATTGTTGCATCAATACAGTCACAGGAAGTTTTTAAAGGTTCAGGTCAAATTCAGAGGAGGGTAGGGATCAAGGGATATAATTGCTGATGTCAATTGGCTATTGGCTAAAAGAAGAAAAAACCAGAGATATGCTTATTTGTGTTTTATTGACTACACAAAGGCATTTGACAGTATGGGTCATAACAAACTGGATAACCTTGAGAAAAATGGAAATTCACAATGCTTCATTTTACTCTTGTGGAACTTATATGCTGTGGCATTCACCAATCTGTGTCAATTTCAGCACTGGGAGTGTAGGGGTAGAGTCTAGCCTGCGAATCTGGAGATAGCCAATGAGACCTCTGTGTGGGCATGGCTTTCTCCTGAGAATTCTGGGAAGTCTCATGGTATTTCCTAATTGGAGGAGAGAGACTTGACTCAGTCTCTTGGAGACAGTCTACTGACAAGACAATATGGCAGCATGAGTCCTAGAGACTGGAGGAGCTGGAGGAGAATTCACATGGGCTCACCTTGATGGAACCAAACCTCTGGGACCAGAGAAGGCACATGGAGACTCTTGCCAGTGCTGAGATGCTTCTACTGCCACTGGATATGGCTGACGGGCCCTGAGTCCTCTTCCAGTAGCAGGATGCTTCTACTGCTTCTACCACTGGTCATACAAGACTCTGTACCCATTGGTCTGTGATTGTCCTTGTTCTATTGCGCGTGCTTCATGAGTCTGAAAGAGACTTTATAGACCAGTATCAGACATATGGGTTAATGTTGGACATCTGACCTTGGACTGGACTGGGTTGGGATACTTTCTCAATGTTCCACTCCTCTTATATATAAACTTCTCCCTTATATTCATATGCATGTTTATGAATTTGTTTCTCTAGTCTACCCAGACTGACACATACATGAATCAAGAGGCAGTTGTCTGAATGGTACAAGTGAATATTGTATGATTTAAAATCTGGACTGTGTCCTCTCATCATATTGTTTCAATGTGTGTGCTGAGCAAATAAACAGTGAAGCTGTCTTATCTGAAAAAGAAGATGGCATCAGGATTGGAAGAAGGATTATTAACAATTTGGGGTGTGCAGATAAAAAATGTCCAGAGGACTTGGAGCACTTGCTGATAAAGGTCTTTCAGTGTTGCAGCCTTTAGTATGGATTGTAACAGTACAAAGACCAAAATCTTCCCAATAGAACCAGTAGGTAAATAAAGAAACGTTGAAATTGTCAAGGATGTTGTCTTGCTTGAATCCACAATCAATGTTCATGGAAGAAACAATGAGGAGCTCAATGAAGGAGCTGTATTAGGTAAATATACACAAGACCTCCTCTATTGAAAAGCACAGGTGTTACTTTGAGGACTAAGGTGTCCCCAACCCAAGCCATAGTATTTCAATTGCCTCATATACATGCTAAAGTTGGACAATCAATAAGGAGTAAAGAAGAATCAACGTATTAGAATTGTGATACTGAAGAAGAATATTGAAAGCGGCATGGACTTGTCAAAAGGACATACATGGCTAGAAAGAAATATGGTCAGAGTGCCCCTTAGAGGCTAGAATGATGAGACTCCATTTTATACATGAAGGCCAAATCCCGCCCAGGCTTTGGAATAGAGACAGATTGCGATGCATAGTTTTTGGCACTTTTTTGTTAACTCTTAGGTCTGTTTTCATTAACAGTGAGGGAAATAGGGCAGGGATTAACTTCAGGAGAGAGAACGCTGCAGCCGAAGGTCCCTAGAACTCCAAACCCAAATAATACTAATAAAAAAGAAATTCACTGCTATGGAGATAATTCTGACTCACAATGAATCTACAGGACAAGATTCTGAGACTAACTTTAATGGTGTAGTGGTTTGGAACCACTGGGTAACCCACTATAACACCAGGACTTCCAAAAACACTCACTGCCATGGACTTGAGCCTAACTCAGAGTGACTCTGTAGGACAGCACTGGACTGCCCTTGTGGGTTTCCAAGATTGTACATCTTTACAGGAGGAAAAAGCTTCTTCTTTCTCCTTCAGAGAGACTTTGAACTGCTCACCTTACAGTTAGCAGAACAATGCATAACCCACTATGTCTCATGGCTTAATAAATAGATGATGGGTCAATAAGTACATAAATAGATGATAGATGATAGATAGATAGATAGATAGATAGATAGATAGATAGATGATAGATAGATAAAATACAATAACTTACAAGATTAGCTCAAGCTCTTCAGACTTAGGCAGTCAGGACAGGACTGTGAACATCTGACTCCAGTAAGGCAGTCAACATCAAGGACACACTCAGGACTCCTCTAAAGGAGATAATCCCTGTCAGGCTATTTAGGGGAGTGGTAGTAATTCAGTCTCTTATGCAGTCTGCTTGAGGGCAAGACTGTTTACATTCCTGGCTAATACAATTCACTGCCATAAGGTTGATTCTGACTCTTTGTGGGTTGCTGAGGTTGAATATCCGTAAAGAGGCAGAAAGACCTTGTGGTTATCAGTTTACCATGTAACCCAGTAAGCCATCAGGGCTCCCCAAAGCATCACCGTACTCCCAGAGCAGCACAAGTACTACAACTCTTCTACCCACTGCTCATCTAGCTTGAGCAAGTGCAAGCCTTTTCTGATCCCGCCTGCGGTGAAGAAAAAACAGAGATTATGTTTTCAAAGGCGGCCTAAGAGTTGTTAGTTTCCAAAATGTAGACTCTGAAGCCTGGAAACCCATGTGTGTAGTTTTTAAGGTCCCGGTGTGTAGTTATGGGGGAACCTGGTGATATACTGATACTTATTGGCCGCTAACTTCAAGGTCAGCAGTTTGGATCCACCAGCTGCACCTCTGGAGGTCAGCTTGGTTTTCCATTCCCATAATGAGGAGAGTTTAAAGAGTTATGCTCTCAGAAACTCACAGAGGTAGTTCCACTCTGCCCTCTATGGTCACTATGAGTCAGAATTCACTGAACAGCAGTGAGTTTGCTATGGGACATTTGGACATAGGAGCCCAGGTGGTGTAGTGGTTCTGCGTGGTCCACAGTCCAAAATCAGCAGCAGCTCAGTGGAAGAAAGCCTGAATGTTCTACTCCCGTGAATAGTTCCAGGGTCAGAAACCCACAGGGATTCACACTGAGTCAGCATTGATTCGATAGAAGTGAATTCGGGGTACTTTTGATTGAGAAAGAGATTAGCTCAGCTGTTTGCTGGAGACAGACCCTTGGAAGGCTAAAATGACCAATCTTTTGACTAGTTGAAGAATGTTGATATTTTTGCACCATAATCTGTTGTCAATTTGAGAGGATTAAGAGTGAAGGGGTGGAGTCTAGATTGTCAATCAGGTCAGAGCTTGCTGACTCATTGGAAGTGCTGAGGAGCTAGTAGCTCACCGGAGGATGGACACTTGCTCAGTCCCTGGGAGGCATTCTTGGTCACAAGGCACATAAAGACAGACTGCTGGAAACCAGAGCCTTGGAGCTGGAGGAGCCATGGAGACTCCTGAGCTGAGATGCTTACACCGCCACTGGATCCAAGAGATTTTCCACCCACTGATCTGTGATCAGCCTGCATTTGGCACCATTATATGTGTTTCACAAGTCTGAATGGGATTTTATAGATTGGTATCAGCCATATGGGATAATACTGGATTTATGGACTCGATCTGGACTGGACTAGGATGTTTACTCAATATTCAATAGCTCTTGCATATAAAGAATTTGCTTATATACATAAGAGTGTCCATGAATTTGTTCCTCTAGTCACTAACACAGACACCTAGTTCTTAAAAAGAAATGACTTTTAGAAATCATTCTGAAAATGTAAAACATGTACTGTTTTACTTTTCAAATTGTTTTCTTGTGCATGAAGTCCATATCTGTAGATGTAATGAAATAACATTATATACACAGGAGCTTCAAAAAGCTTGTGGAAAATGGAATTAAAAGATAATGCTTTTCCATGAGCTTTTAAAATTCTTCTTGTACCCTTTTATTCATTCCCATTCATATCTATAAGGCAAATGTGTTCCCTTTTTTGTGAAGGAAATTTGTAAAGATAAGATGAATGGTAACTATCATTGAGAGTTAAATGGCAACTCATTTGATAGGTAAAGGTTATCAGAAGGAAAATATGGAATGATAGATTAGTGAACCTATTGAGGGCCTCATATTGTTTTCTTATTTTCTGAAGGGTTCTTTGTACTCTCTGATAAAACAGAAAATGAGAAAATGCTTGTAGTCCATGAAGATAAGATTAAGTTGGTGAGAAAGAAAATACAATATACTTGTTTTTAAACAACCTCATAGGCTATTTTACCAAACACATATGATATACAAAGTCCTATTTAAAATTACTTATAGAAAAGTGTCTTAAGTTAAAAAATCATAACATAATAGTATATGATTATGTAGACATTAAAGAGCAATGTATTTAGAAATATGCTTTAGGAATATTTAATCTGGCCTCTCTTTTTTGTATTGAAAAAGCAGAAAGACTGGGAGTGGAAAAAGGAGTTTTCTTTTCAGTGACAAATGTGGTTTTAAAGTAAGTTTTTAGCATTACATTGATCATGACATGATAACCCAAGAATAGAATTTTAAAAACACACAACAGGAATTAAGATAGCAAGGTACTTGTCATAGGTTTTTTTCACTAAGAATTTTGAACTAGTTACTGTATCAATTTGAGATTTAGTGATTTGATGTATAAAGTAATACTTTAATAACTCATATCATTCTTTTAAATGCTAAATAAAAGCCTGGCAGGAAAATTCAGTATATTGACTTATTACTAGTGTTCCAATATTTCAAATTTACAGCGACAGAAAAAACAAATCTACTGTTAGGTGCTGACCAGTGATTCTGACACACACAGACTCTGTACAACAGAAGAACAATCTGCTACCTGCCCCGTGCCATCCTCACGATCGTCGTCTTCCTATTGTTGCAGCTGCTGTTTCAAACCAGCTTGATGAAGATCTTCCACTGTTAGATGGATCTACTGGACCAGGCCTGGTGTCCTTTCCCAAGAGCATTCCTTCTGATAATCTGCCCCATGTATGGGTAACCAAGTCTGAACAGCCCTGCTTCTAGGGGCAGTGCACTGTTTTCCAAAACCAGATGAGTTCCTTGTCTTGTGCTGCATGTCAGTCAGAGAATCTTCAATCATGTAATTCAAAGGCATCACATCTTCGTGGGTCTTGCTTCTTCGGGTTTCCTTACAAGTTTGCTTACTTCAGTACTTGTCATGTTTCAGAGTTCTTTCTATGAGTTAGTCAGTGATCTTGAACAGGTTCTACAGTAAGAAAATAAGGGAAACTTTATAAAGCAAATAGCATATGAAGTGCAGGGTATATATCCTTAGAGAATCCCACAACTTATAAGATATATCTGGTGTTCACATTAAGCACCAAAATAATTGGTATTAATTGTGACAACTCACTTCAAGCTATAAAATGAACAACTCTGTGGTCAAAATAACACTATCACCCCAAAACAAACAAATTAAAAAATTCAAAAGGTATGAAAACATGCATTAAAATATTTTATAGGCCCTTTGAGGGAATCACTACTTCCTATAACCTCTTTCTTTGTTCAGTCTTTGAAAATAGTTTAGCGAACTCCTAAATATAAATACACACTTCTTCAAAATGGGGGAGTACAAACATAAACACTGAATTCTAAGTATAGCACTGTCTTGTCACTGGCAAAACTGGTATGTGGTCACAATTGAGGAAATTAGCAATCTTTCTTTTGAACTGAGGAGCTGAGGTGCGTACATCAAAAAACATTCTAAAGTGTCCCCCAATGTTTAATTATGTCTTCTCTAAATGCTAACAAAGTTACAGAAATGTAGGTAAAGGGCCTCAAAATTGCAATGACATCACATCAGCATTTTAGCAATGTCAAGAGTGTCATAGCAGCCTTTCAATGTGATGAAACAATCTATGTCATGCTGGGGTCTAAGATCTAAACTTACACTTTTTAAAACTATAACAAACTTTTTTTTCTATGGACTGGGTGGAGGTGGGGGCAGGAGTGATGCTAAGGGAGGGAAAGGAAGAAACAGAATGCAAACTGGCAGCTAGCTAATTAAAATCATAATGATGTCACTCTTTTTACTTTGGAGTTAGGGATTCCAGCTTGCCCCAATGTTGGGGAGTACAGATGTAGTGATAAGACCAGGATCCTGCAGTTAAGCTTAGATGGATGCTTACCATGTGTGACCAAGTGGGAGGAAACTGGTGAGACAGAGAGAAATAACTCACTTTGTTTCTGGCATGATGATATTGCATCCGTTAGCAATGATTTCTCTGTTATGGAAGGGTGAGGGAGTTTGATCTTTCTTTATGTCTGCTACACAGAAATTTTTAGAGCACAGATTAAGATGTGATCACTTTAAATTGGCACCTCTTCACTCCTGTGGGCATTTCCTTTATTCCCAACAAGGCTTCAGTGATTCAGAGACCTCGAAAACCAGACAATGGATGCACAATGCATTCTCCGCTGGTATTCAGGTAACAGCTAAAGCAGTGCTTGACTCTCTACCACTTTTGAATCTATGGTACAAGTTAATTTCATTTATAGTAGAAAATAAAGTAGGAATAAAAATGGTTAAAATGACACATCAATTCTCCCCCAAGTTTTAGGTGGTTGGGGGGGGGGGGTGTCAAAAGATTTTATTGAACCCAGGCACAAACTCTCACTTAACTAGGCTTATATGAAATAAAGCTAACCTAAACAATATACTGTTTTATTTATCTATCTATTTGTTAAAATCATTTTATAGGGGTCTCTTACAACTACTATAACAATCTGTACATCAATTGTTACAAGCTCCAAGTTTTTATAGGGCAATGAATGATTTACTGTGGCTCTTTGGGACAAATTCTGTAACTCCCACCAAACCACCTTTCCTGTATGAACCTTGGTAAGAAGGTGGGGGAAATCCCTGATATGATTCACTTGTTAGTAATTGGTATCAGGATCCATTGTGATGACCATCCTGCTGGGTATAGAATGAGTTCTCTGAGAATGGTGTGGAGAATCTCACCACCAGCAAGAGCCAGGAGTGGGTTGTATCCTTTGCACTCAACAAAACTTGATTCAGAGACACCTGTGGCATCAGAGAGGGCCATGTGAGCTCTGGAAGCAGCAGCAATAGCAGCAGTGGCAGGGGCAATTCATCCAGCAGCTGGCGCATGATACAGAGTAGAGGACTTCCCAAGCCACAGAGTGAGCAAAAGCTGAGTGCCTTGAGTTGAGGCTGGTTTATGAAATGGGCACTTCTTTGGGGGAGCAGAGTTTGCTGACTGTGTTAGTTTGAGTACATTAGAGAAATAAATCCACAGAAACTCATTTGGATAAGAGAGAGTTTTATATAAAGGGTAAGCGCACATCAAGAAAGCATCCTAACCCAGTGCTGTCCAGGGCCTCCCACAAGTCCAACATTAGTCCATCTGTCCAATACCAGTCCACAAAGTCCTCTTTCATCTCACGAAACACACTCAGTGATGCCGACAGCAGGAGGAAAGCCACATCAATGGACGTGTAAGCATTTCAGTGATGGCAGAGGTCTCAACACAGCTGCTCCAGCACAGAGGACTGCATCGGCTTCTCCTCAAAGATGTCTCACAGGAAATGAGCCTTGCCAGCTGAAGCAGGGAACTGGCTAAGGCAGCTACATCTGCCTGACCATCAGAGAGCAAGAGACCCCAGAATTATAGAGGCAAGGCTTACAGAGCCATTTATCTCTCAGCCCTTCAATTAACCCCACATGTGTTTATTGGCCAGTTTGGCACAATAAACTATATCACCAACTCAGGGAGCTTGAGTTGAATGTCTTCTGATTGAGGCATCCAGCAGAGTGGCATATCCTTTGGGCATTTATGAGCAGTCCTGAAATAACTTTGTAACATATCTGCATTGGACGACAGTATAACTTTTTTATATATAACTTTCCATAACCTGTTAACTTTCATAATAAAGCCCTTAATCATTAATCTTGTCTCTGATTCCATTGCAGTGAATTGGAAAAATTAGATCAGCAGCTCTCAACCTGTGGGTCATGACCCCTTTAGGAGTAGAACAACCTTTTCACAGGGGTTGCTCAATTCATAACAGTAGCAAAATTGCAGTTATGGAGTAGCAACAAAAATAATTTTATGGGTGGGAGGTAGGTCACCACCATGTGAGGAACTGTATTAAAGGGTCATGTCATCAGGAAGGTTGAGAATCACTGAACTACATGAAAAAGTAAGAGAGTGAGTAGGACACAAAACATATGGCATTTTTAGTTAATACTTTGTTGTTCTTTTATTCCAATAACCTTATTCCAATGCATCGGGACCCCGTGTGACAGAATAAAGCTGGACAGTGGAGTTCCAAAGCTACAATCTGTCTAGGAACTGCAGTGACTCTAGCAGTAAGCAGTAGCCAATCGCACTCGCAGAAGTTCACACTACATATATTTAAGCTGGAGAGTGAAGTACTTGGCTTTCCCCAGACATGCCAAGAAAAGAAAAAGAAAAAGAAAAGAGACAGTTGGAGTAGTAATAGACACTCTGCAGAGTATCATGATTAAAATTTCCTAAGTCAATCCTGCTGCTGGGTGTTCTTTACCTTTGGTTTTCTCAAAATCCCCAAGGGTTTTGAAATTCAAAAACTCCAATGAGTGGCCTACAAAAGCCTAGCAGGCCAGAAAAAGAAACCAGGCATAATAAGAATAAACAATTGATTCTGCCTAAGACGGATGTGAATTGTCAAAAGAAAACTCAGGGGCAGGCACACGTCAGGGGTTCCTGTCCTTTCCTCAGATCTTCTGCTTTTCTTTGGCCCCTCTGACAGCTCCCGAGAGACTGTGATGCCTGTTGGCAGCAGTTCTGGTAACTAAGCTCTGAACATCAGTAGTTCTTCACATTCCCCAAAGCATCTGTGTGCTATCTTATCTCTTCCCAAAGAATTAGTTTCCCTTACACCATTATTTGTGGTAAGAGTAATCAGCCTCTCTTCTTTAAAATCTTTCGAAATCTTTATCTATCTGCATGCCTTTTTTTTTTTTTTTTTTGGCATCACTGCTCTCCGGTGGTGGGAGTAGGAGGCCCAGCCCCACTGCTGGAATTGAACCTCCATCCCAGTGGGCCGCAGTCCCGCGCACAACCACTACGCCACCGGGGCTCAGCCCCTGCATGCCTTTTATTTATGCTTTCTCCTGAATTTTCTTCTTGCTTTTCCTTCTTTGTTCATATGCTTAAGAGAAACAAATTATTGCAGAGCGCATTCATGTCTCCTGAGTTAGGGGACTTTCCAAAAGTAGGGACACAAGCAAGGATTTGAAAGATCAGTAGAACCGATGACAATCTCAGCTTGTTGCACACAAGACCTGTGGCTTTTGGTTAGTCATTTCATCTCTGGGGGTTCCCACTTTCTGATTTTCAAGGTATTCATGATCACAGAAGAATTGGATAATATAATGCCTACTATATACTAAAAGGAGTCCTGGTAGAATAGCAGGCCATACATTAGGTTGCTGATCACCAGATCAGCAGTTCAAATCACCAGAGACTCTCAAAGAGAAAGAGCTTGAAGAAACAGGCATTCTACAGTGTTGGGAAGTTATAGTCTTGGAAACCCACAGGATTGACTCTATGACAGTGGAGTTAAATGAAAGGGAGTTGATGGTGCAACAGGTTAGTTGAGCATCGAGTTGCTAACTGCAAGATTGGCATTCCCTCCTTTCTGCCTCAGGGATGACTCATTTTAAGTTTAGTGGAATAGTGAAACTGATCAATTCTTTTGCTGGACCACAAGTAACCTCATCATAATCTAAATCAATCACTTGGCAGTGTTATAAGACCACAGCTAGAAAGGTCACATGAAAGCAATCCATTGTACTGCTGGAGGATCATTTGATACTTTGATATTTTTCTCCTATCACTTTTGTTTTTAAGTCTGAACTGTGAGTTTGAGGACTTGAGGAAAGGGTTCTAGTGAAAACTTTGTTGAAAACCAAAGATTTGCTGCTATGATCAGTGTTCATTTTCTGAACCCAGGAAAGGGCTCCGGATGACTATGAGTGGCTTACCCATTTCATTTTTAAACAAGCCAACCTTACACCCCAGTAATTCCTTCACCCTTTAATGCTAGTGTGACTCGGATCTCTCCTAAAAGGCATTTTTATCCTAATACCCTACAACAACGGTCTTCAAATGGAATGCACAATGCATTGCAATGTAATGCAAATATTAGAACTTCTGCTATTTTCTAATTGAATGAAAGAAGTCCGTGGTACTATACATAGTTAATGACTTGTCATTTGTCCTCTCTCACTCTTAGTATTGGTTTTAAATCTCAGTCAACTGTATGTCACAGCCTCCCTGCAAGAGGCCCATTTCTCAGAGTAGTGTAGACAGTGATGTCTTTCTTAGGTTACTTGACCATCTCTATTTATTATAAGCATAAAATAATATTTGTGTATTTTTGGTTATAGGATTTTATGACTTGACATAAGATACTCCCCAAACAATGGATATGAGCATTCAAAAGTTTCCTTCTCACCAATTGTGACTTGAGAACAATATTAATCACTGAAGCACAGGGACTAAAATAAAATGGCAGTCAAGAGCTTTGTCAGTCAATATCATGGTAAAAATAATCACAATCTATCTGTTCAATAGTATATATTTTTGAGAAGGCTATGTGAAATGGATATGCATGTATCAACTTTAACTGTGAACCTTGCACTAAGCATATACTATAGACTCAGTCATTAATATTGATACGAAGCCATCACCTTTACTAATCTATTTTTAAATGATTCCCTTTTTATCTCATTGCTTTTGCAAAGCATATTTTATTGTCTTTTAAGCAATTTAACTTGCATTGGAGTACACATATGATCATTTACAGATAAATAATTAAATGTAGAAGTCATTGGTGGTAAAATTCGTCTCTCCCCTAAAAGAGACCCAGGGCTTTGACTCCTGGCCAGCGAAACTTGTGTGTCTACTACTCATTTGTCAGTGGTAAATTTTGTGCTACTGTGATGTCCAACAGGTTCCAGCAGAGCTTCCAGACTAAGAAGAAGAAAAAGTAGGGACATTAGGGATCTACTTCTGGGAACCTGCCAGTGAAGCGCTTATGGATACGAATTATATTTGATATATTTCTTTCTGAAACAGTCCCAGATCTGATCATTCTGGAGGCACAGGCATAAAATTATATTCAAAAAGGTACACTGGTGGCCTAGGGAGTTCAGCATCTGACTGCTAACCACAAGATGTGAAGTTCCTGTCCAGCAGCCCCTCCGTGGGGAAGGAAGAGGCTGTCTGCTCCGGAACATGTACGGTCTCAGGAGCAGTTTCTGCTCCAGTCTATTGGTTCACTATGAGCAGGAATCAACTCAGTAATGGTGAATTTGGTTTTATCATTCCAAAATCACAGATGTGTTTTCCCAGTGAAACACGATATAAGCAGAAAGGTGAAAGTGAGACTTTTGGAGCCATGTGACTCCACTGTGTGCTTCTTGCAGAGGAAAGCTCATCTTTATCCATGTGGGGTCACAACATGAAACTACCTGGGGATGTCTGGGGAAGATAGAGAGCCAAGCTCGGCAGAGCATTGTGCAGCTAAGGCAACCCCAGGACCCCACTGCTGGAGCTTGATTTAGAAACTGTTTTCTGATTGCAGTTTGTCCCTGTGGATGTCCGAGGAGAGAGATCTTTACAGGAGTAGAAAGTTTCTGCCTTTTCCAGCTGAGGAGCTGCTGGGTTTTAGTAGTTGATCTTATAGTCTGATGGTTAGCAGGCCAATTGAGGGTGTAAGCCACTGTGCTCTTGGGACTCCTGTCCACCATGTAAGAAGCCATAATATTTCTTAAGAAAAATTCCTGTTACCACCAGGAACACCTGTATTTCTGTCACAGTTCAATTTTGTTTTACGTTTTCCTCCTTTTCCCCTCTGGACATCAAATTCACATACCTCATATGTTTTCACTGGGGTATTCACATAACTCCCTCTCCTCAATTCTTTGATTCGCTAGAGGAACTGAAGAGACCACTAAGACTCAGAGTGTCTTTGCAAAGAAGGCAAGACCCTTCACTTGTTCATTCATTAATTTAGGAAAAAAAGTCTGGAGAAAAAAAAATGACATATTACCCTATGGTATAAAATCTTCTCTTCATATTAGAAATAGAACTCTTTCAACTTTTCATAGATTTAAGGTTCAAAACTATATCCACACAGTTGGGTAAAATAGGCAATATGTAAGTCACTTCCCACCAAGGAAGCCTCTTTCCCTTTACTCTCTGGCTTCCTATCTAGGTGTAGAAATGTGGCTGCGATTTCCAGGCTTCTAGTTTTAACCTATGGATGAAGCAACCTTGGAGCTGGAAGGGCAAGAGGATAAAGGAACCCGAGTCCCCGTATAAACTTATAGAGCAGAGACACCTACCTGCCCTGGACGACCTGCTCACGTTGAAATTGCTGCTCCATGAGAATGAAATTTTCATCTTTTTTGAGTGACTCCAATTGGGGGTATAATTCTGGACCCTAGTAAGTAAACCAACTTTTATATCGAAGTGTAGGCATTTGTGCAAAAGTTCTAATAAATGCTGTCTTATATAGGAAACAATTTTGCCTTGAAATTTTATACAATATTCTCTTTCTCTTTCTCCAACATTGCTTATTGACATGCAAAAACATTATTTTTTTCCTTTAACAGTTTTGCTCAAGTCAGCACTGCTCATCAATTTTGCTTCCCCTCCTGAGCCAATTCTATGCTTTCCATGCTATTCCAAGCAGAATTATTCTCTCTGGGCTACTTTTAAGTATTCATCTTTCTGTCTATTATAAAAACCTAGACATTTGTCTATTTAGTTCATTGTAGGCTTCAGAACAAGAACTTGTATCTGTTTTCTCTATCCAGTGTGGAGAACAATGGCCAACACAAAATGTCGTTAGTTGGATCAAATTGGCTATATCTCAATTGGTTATAGTTATAGATATTCAGATGTATGTATGGCAGAATGAAATCTTGTCCAGTCTTGTACCATCTTGATATACTTGAATCTATTTTTGAGAATATTGTACCATTCTATGTTTTTGAAAACTTTCCTCATTTTCTCTGACCTTCAACTTTGCCAAGCATGGTGCCTATTATCCCTAGCAATTGGTCTTCTAACCTAGTTTCTAAGGAGAAATCCAGTTCTACTTCAACGAATGCTGTTAGTTTTTTGACAATCTATGCCAGGGGTCCTCAAACTTCTATCCGCAGGCCAAATGCAGCCCACTGAAGACATTTATCAGGCTCATAGGTGTTCTTGCCGCCGTGACTGTCCTGCTTAGCAGGCGACTCATCCCAGACCCACAGTGAATTTGTTCATAGTTTCTTTTGTTTTTTTAAAGCTATAGTCCGGCCCTTAACAGTCTGAGGGACAGTGAGCTGGCTCCCTGGTAGGCTATATTCACTACTCTTCACCAACATCATGGGTTAAATGCTTCATCAACTCTTTTTTATATCTTCTTTTTACATTGTTCAGCTTTTGCATGCATATGAGGGGATGGGCAAGCACACGACTGGGATAAGGCACATCTTAATCATCCTCTGAGAACCTTAATAGGGTCTTTTGCAGCAGATTTTCCCAATGTACAACATAGGCCCCTAAAATGACACTAAACATTTGTGAAATATTCATTAACTATAATAAACAACTGCCACTAAACCTTGCTCTTTGTGTATCTATCAGGGAACATATGAGACTACCAATGATGTTCATGTTTACTCCTTTTTTTAATTTATCAAATAGAAAAATAATTATTTCAAAGATTATAATAAAAGTGCTTCTTATTTTCCCAATTATAAGGTAGTAGCCTGTATTAAAATCATGCCAAGAAAATTGACTATGTTCAAAGAAGGTAATTATGATTGTAATAACCAGGCTAACAGAAATGTCAGCTGCTCCTGTTTTATTTTTCACATAATAAAGCTGTGGCCTGTTTCAGTAAGATGTTTTCAGGACCTGCTATATATTTTTATTTCTCTGCATGAATCTTTCATCCTTTTACTGCCATTTATTCTTCTTTATGCAATTATCCTAAAAGGGAAGCTTCAGCCCTGGCAAATTGCTTGTTGTCTGCCTCTTAAGAGTCATTCGTATCTCATCACTTAGCTTTCAAGTTTTGTGATCAGGAACCCTCAGGCCCATTTTTAAGTAGCTTTCAGGCTAGCTGAGCTTCACTGTCTCCCAAAATACTCAAAATGAGATTACATGATAGGCAAGATCAATTTACTGGAAAATATGTAAGCAATAAATCCAGAGCTTTTTTTTTTTTTGGTCCAGTCACTGCTGCTTTCAAGCTTCAAGGCAGAATATTAAGCCACGAGAGCTTTGACAAATTAGATATTACTATATCTAATTTTGTATGTTTAAGCTTATCACAATGAATCGCAGCATTGTAACCGACTATTATGCCAACAAGGCCTTCGTTTAATCAGGGCAGTACCATTTAATAGCAATTAATCACCCAACTAAAATGCCATATTAAGGTCACAGAAACTTGAAGGCTCAAAGGAGAGAACATTAATGTCAGATGATAAATTGGGGGAGAGAGCATGTGCCAAGAGAAGTGAAGAGTGCTTTGTTTTGTTAGAAGCTAGTAGACATCTCATGAGAACTGAGTCTTTAGATTCATCATAGATCAAAAAGGAATCAATTCACTTGCTTTAGGAGAGTTGTTTATTATTACTATTTATTACTATTATAGCTTTTAGGGAGCTTTAGGAGCCCAATGGCACAATGGGCTATTCATTGAACTGGCAAACCCAAGGTCAGCTGTTCAGAACTGCCAGCTGCTCCTTGGCGGAGAAAGAGGTTTTCTGCTCCTATCAAGTGTTCCAGCCTTTGAAACCCACAGAGGTCATTCTACTTTCTCCTGTGAGTCACAATCAATTTGATAGCAGTCAATTTTTGTTGTTGTTGTTGTTCTTCTTCTTCTTGAGCATGCTTACTAATAGACAAAACCTGAACAGGGAATGCCTGAAATTGGTGTCTCATTTTAGACTTTCTTTTCCCACATGGATATAGCTTTGTGATTTTTCATTTGGATTAACTTTTAGTGTTCTGTCATGCCCCCTTGTGATTACTTTTAAGTGGACAAACGATCAGATAGGATGTCACACTAAAAAAAAAACAAAAGACAAAATAACAGGACTGTGTAGCATAAAAACAAACAAACAAAATCATTGCTCTCATGTCAATTTTGATTCATGGTAACTCCAAGTATTAAAGAGTAGCATTACACTCCAAAATATTTTCTAGGGTGTAATTTCACAGAAGCAGATTGCAGGATTTTCTCCTAAGATCCTGCTGGCTGGATGTAAACTATGAATCTATAGGTAGTCTAGTATAAAAGGTTTGAGCTGTCAGGAAGTTCATTATTTAGCACAGTTGGTTATTTTTAAAAAAGCATAATTTAGTTCCCAGATATGTTCGTCTGGGTTGATTAGAGAAACAAATCCATAGACGCTTATATGTGTGCAAGAGAGAGTTTTATATCAAAGATTAGGTGTATATTAAGAAAACACCCCGGCCCCTTTCAGTTCAAGTCCATATGTCCATCTGTTCAATACCAGTCTATAGATTCCTCTTCAGACTCACATCACATGCAATGATACCAAATGATCACAGGCCAGTGGGTGGAAAATTTTGTGGATCCTGTTGCAGTGGAAGCATCTCAACACTGGTGTGTGTCTCCAGGTGACTCCTCCACTTCCAGGGCTGTGGCTCCATCAGCATGGCTCCATGTCTCTTGTAAAGAGGAATGTGTAGCAGAGAGTATGGGTCTGGCCTCCAGTGAGCTATTTATCTCTGTAGCACCCCCAAATAAGGTCACCAAGCTGTGACTTGATTGTATATATGTATAATATATATATACACACACAACACCCATATGCCATATCATTAATAATTTTGTGTATAGGTTACATGTTCAAATAACTATTACATATATTGAGTTAGATGAACTTTATTGACAGTACTGATTTCACTTGATTCTTTTGATACTTTTAATGAAGTCCCAAGGAAATTGAAAATTTCTTTTGAAAAATGCTAGTGAAGAACACCTCTATATATCAACTCTATTGGACAGAGCAGAACTGTACCTTGGGCTTCTGTGTCTGTGAATATTTATGGGAGCAGAAGATCTTCTTTTTCTGGCACAAAGACGGTGAGTTCGAATTGCTTATCGCGTGATTAGCAGTCAGCACCTAACCCACTATGCCATGAGCTATTCTCTGCTTGTTAGGATTCCTGTGAGTTAAAGTGTGCTTGATGGCAGTGAGTGGTGTGTGTGTGTGTGTGTGTGCTTGTAGACCAATGAAGAACCAACTATGCTAAGAACATCTCAGAGCTGGAGCTGATGTGATCAGGTACCTGTTGCTGTTCAGTGCCCGTGAGAGTTGGTTCCAACCCCTCATGATCCTGTACATAGCTGAATTGAACACTGCCTGGTCCTGTAACATCCTCACAATTGTTCCTATGCCTTAACCCATGGTTTCAGCCACTGTGTCAGTCAAACATAGTATAGACCATAAATACGACATCAAAAGTATGCTTGAAGTTTCAAGAATTAAGATGCTAAGCTTAAAGGAGAGCATTTCAAGAGTAAATTCAATAAGTATATTCTTGGGACCTATTGGAGCATACTAAAACGCAACAGGAGGGTTGTCGCTTTACATAGTTGACTTCTTAAAACTCTATTTAACATTGGAGATAGGTTGTAACTCTTCTTTTTCTGGAAGGCAGAGATAATAAGCGAGGGTCTCTAGTGAAATCTGAGATAAGTACAAGATTATAAAAGCCAATTTAAGATTGAGGCTACAATGTCAGTCCTTATCCAGATCCTCTTGAGTGCCTCTGGAAGTTGATGACAGGACAGGACTAAATCACTGGAAACAAAAAACAAGCCCTCAAACCTTACTGCGACTGAGCCATTTCTGATTCATAGTGACTCTACAGGACAAAGGAAATGAACACATTCAAGTACAGTGCATTTCTACCTGCAGCCAGCTTGACGCTCTCTTTTTAGATGTTAATGAAATTCCTGTTGAAAAGTATTACTCTGTGATGTGTCATCTTTCTCTTACAAAAGGTGCATTTAAAAATTCTCAAAAAACTTACACCTGGAACAAAATGGAAAAGTCCTCCAGAAAGAGTACACTCTTTCCATCTATCACACCTTTCAATAATACACCTTTCATAACACTAAATAAATGGAATATATTTTATAATTCACTGCTATGAATGTATTATATAATGTATCTAAGGCTACAAGATATAGCAGTTTTCTTTTGGTGGCATCACTGCCCTGGTGGGAGTAGGAAGACCAGCCTTGCTTCTGGAGAGCTGCTGCTGGATTTGAACTGTCAACCCTGTGGGCCGGAGTCCCATACACAGCCACTAGGCCACCAGGCCTCAGCTTGATGTGGTAGACTTTTTAATGATGATATGTGCTGAATCATAATAAGCAAACTTAAATCATTATTTTCACAGTCTAGATAGAAAAAACTACTGAAGGGTTTGGGGATTTCTACCCACCCAATTCTGGTACAATACATGTATTTTGTGAAAGCTTGAAGGCAAATGCTGAACTTACATGAAGTACGTTTTTCTCTTTTTCATTGAGAGGTACTTTTAGATTAATTTTTCTGTCTTAATAAAATATCAACAATTTCCTCCAAAATTGATATTTTAAAATCTTTTTTGCAAGGTAAGGTATTCAAACAGTATGACTCCAAATTGCTAGATGAAGGTGTAGTAAATACAGTGATCACTATGAGAAAGCCATTTGAATAACAAAGTTCTTAAAAAATCCACTTAAATAAAAGCTCTTTGGTGAAGATAAGAGTATGTTTTTTGGTCTCCATACATTGCATTATCTGAAATACACATCAAGTGTAACTTTTTGGTTAGTAGAAATTAGTATTTTATTTAGACAAGTGTCTTGGGTCTCTATTTTCATGGAGCTACTTAGCTTGGTAAAATAGAGGGACCGTGAAACAGAGAAAGGCTCTCAGGAAGATGGGCTGGCACAGTGGCTGCTACCATAGGCTCGAGCAGAAGAACAATTGGAGGATGACTCAGGGCTGAAGAGTGTTTCATTCTGTATTGCGCGTAGGGTGACTATAGGTGACTATGCCTCCCGGGTACCTGGCAACAAGAAGTTGGCTTGTACATGGAAAGCTTTGGTAAATCACAGTTGTATTTTCTTCTTATGTATAGTCACTCAGCAATGTGTAAATCGAAACATCTTGAGTTTGCAGTGTGTGAGGAAGTAGTGTTCATTCAACACAGAGTGAAAAAATCCTGGTGCCCTCAATGAATGCAAGTTCACTAAAAACAAAAACAAAAGAACTCACCCGTACTACCCAAGCCCGTTGCCATTAATTTTTTTTTAATTTTTAAGGCATCACTGCCCTCTGGTGGTGGTAGTAGGAGGCCCAGCCTTTGCTCCTGTGGAGCTGGATTTAAATCTCCATACCAGCGGGCCACAGTCCCGCGCACAACCACTATGCCACCAGGGCTCAGCCCCCTTGCCATTAATTTTAATGAGGTCTTTTTAACAAAGTCATACTCTACATGTTTAACAGTAAAATACATTTAATATCCAACACTATTCTCTGCCTTTGTTGCCAGACTCGGCTACATGATTCTTAGTATGAAGATCACCTGCCTTCCTTGTGAGTAGAGTTACCCTCGGTATTTCAGAAAATGTGTATTCATTCTTCCAAATCAGAGACTCACATTTTCACCTGCAAGGATTCTCGAGTGAGTCACTCAGGCTGATGGTATTTTTATTTTATTTTATACTGCATGTACATAGTATATAAATATTGGCTTCACTCCACATATCTGTTTATTACCTTGCCTGTCAGAGTAAAAAGGTTGAATTAGCTTATGATGTTTATATCCATGCTTAGAGAAGCATGTTGCTACTACCAGTAAATTATATGGAAAGATGAAGGGAAAGAAAAGGACAATTTTTTTCAATGAGTCAGTGAAAATGTTCCTTTAAATGTTAAGAAAATGCATGTCGTATAGCCTAAGACTTAACTCATCTTTTTTTTTTTAAGGACTCTCATCATAGATCCAAATGTCCTTAGAAAGAAAGATATACAGTTAAACACAAGAGAAAATGAAAGAATGACCCACTCCTCATCCTCTACCCTGGTTATCCTTCGAAGGAGCCATCTTTCTTTCAGTCAGGCACTTTACATCTCCCTACTTTTCTCAACACAAGCATTCTCAGCGGTAGAGAACTTTTTTTTATTTGTTTTCTTTCAAGATAGAGATGATACGGTGCTATCAAATGTACAGTTTAGTGAGATGGATGGCACTGCCCTAACAGGCAGTTCAAGGAAGTCTGAGTCTGCTTGTTTACATGAACACATTTTAGAACAGTCATTTAGCTCCCAGCCAGCCCTCCCCTGCGGTCCAGTCCGGAGGGGGAAAGCCGTCTGCGGGTCTATAGGTCGCTGATAAACTAAACCCCCATTTGGCAAGCAAGGAAGCAGGATGATAAGACCTCTGATTTATGTTTTATCTGTCACTAGGTTTTCAGGCAAGTTGGGCAGCCAGCCTGAAAGGACTCGGTGCTGTTATCACCTCAGAGGCCATAGGTTTCTTAAGTGAAGCCAGCCAATCCTTTGACGACTCTTAAGAGAACTTCATTTCACCTTTCAGAGAAGGCTAGTGGTGCTGCTTTAAAACATGGGCATCTGGTTCAGTAAACTTTGAGGCTATAAACCAGCCATTCCACAGCCAAGGCTGGATGGCCTATCTCACCTCCATCTCCTTGTGTACTCTTTGGGAAAGCCAAAGTGCATCTTGATCCTATCATTTCAGAAATGGTTGCATTTATTTTTTAAAGAGATGAACTTCCTAAGAAATAAATTTTCATCTGAAGATTACATATATTATTCTAACCAAATTTATTTCAAAGGGAAACTTCTTTCTGAAAATAAACACTAATCCAGGTTTTTAAATAAAATATGTTTGACTTCAGATAAGGAAGAAAAAAACAAAGAAGATGATACCTTGTCTTCACAGAGAAAATGACTGTCAGTGGATACAGTTGGAAAGCAGGGTGGGGGTGGGGTGAGGGAGTGGGGGCGCTTTTTATTTGGTGATGGATGCTGGAGTGTGGGGAGGGGAGCAGTGGGAGATTCGCTTACATAAAAGCACGGGAGTGTGCCCTTTTCTAGTAAACTCACACAAGTCAGTAAAGGAAAGCCCCCAAACCCCAACCTGTTTCTAGTTGTTTTCTCCCAAGTTTAAATTGGCTTGTCGTTTTACAAGGATGGATGGGTATTATGTTTAAGCTTTTATTTTACAATGGAAGAATGTGAGTGTTCCACCAGTGAAATTTTCCCACAGAGAAGGGAATAACTATGAATCATAAACAGTGTAAACACTCCCAAGCTTCTGATAGATGTAAGGTTAAGTTTGGTATCTTTTCTCAGAGTAATGTTTTCTTTCAAAACATCATCAGAAGAAGCGAGGGACTGGTGGATTGGTGGAAAGGCCATCTGACGTTATCATCATGAAGAAAGGGTCGTCTCTGTCTCCTATCCTCTCAATTGTGTGATCTTTCCATTATCTCATATGGACTTACAGAGACCTGACGTGTCTTTCCCTGAGGAATGTCCGTTAGTGATACCCTCTTTTTCCCTGTAGGTTTCCTTCAGGATAAAACTGGAGTTCTTAACGTGATCATCGGACCTTCACAACCCCTGCTGTTTCCCCAGCTGATCTCATGTCTTGGCATGGTCTCAAAAACTGCACTTCAGTATCGGTAGCTCTTTGAATATCTCATGGTTTTAAGGACAATCGTAAGGACAATCGTGAAGATGGTGCACAGCTGGATACATAGGGTCGCTGTGGGGGAGAAATGACACCACACGATGTCAATCACTACTGTATTGCCAAAGTCTAGAACCATTTCCAGAACTCGCCAATTTCATCAACTTGTTCTCAAATCTTGGTGCTCCAGGAGCATTTTCAAATGACTGCGTTTCTAGAAGTTTACTGGCCGACCTTGCTTCCAAGATGCTTCTGGTGGATTTGGACCTCAAAACCTTTGGTTAGTTGATGAGTGAATTAATCATTTTGCATCACCCAGAATCCATTCTATTAACAATCCAATCCAAATAACTATTTGACAATTGATTAATGTGCACGTAACCTGACAAATTCTTCTCCTCTCTTTTCTTGGTCAACTAATACTTCAAATTAACTTATACTTCAAATTTTGTGTCACTGATTTCCACCCTCCCACCTCTAGATCTGGGTTCTTGTTTGCTTATTATTGATTGTGTCTATTCCCCCACTTGAATGTAAGCTTCATGAAAGCAAGACTCTTATTATATTCACTAAAGCACCTTGAGCACTTAGATCAGTATTTGGAACACAAGAGAGATTCAAAACTTGATTTGTTTACTCATTTTATCCATACCCAACACATAAACATTTTTGTATGTACTCTCTATATTTACTGCCTTAATATATAGCATAATGATGCTATAGCTGTATGAGGTTATTATTTACCTTAGCATATATTATTTCTTTCCCTTAATTAAGGCTATAAAGATTTTTTCACTGCTTCTTTTGAAAGGCCAATATACAATCTAATGGTAGTCATAGTCCGGGTTTTAATGCTCCATTTAAATTTTTTTTAATTGAATCATTTTCCCTTATAAAGAATGCTTTTTTTTAAACACAAAATTTTCACAAACTTACGACCTCGCCTCGTAAGTCACAGTTTTCAGTCACCATTTAAAATCATAGCTGATTTTAAATCAGCCTTTTCCACTTTTGATGGTTTCAATAAAATTCGTTTTGTAAGCTCTTAAATTCTTCAGTGTAGTCACACTACACATGAGTCCAGGGGAAGAACTGTGCCTGGAACTTGAGTGGTGCCCTTGAACCTCAGTTTCAGAAGCTCCCTCTTGTGTACAATTGACTATAAAGAGTTCATATTCCCTATAAAAATATTTTCACTTTATTTATTTACCTCCTTTTTAAACCACAAATATTTCTTTAACCACTAACAAGCACAACATGAGAAGAGTTATAGCTGTTTTCTCATCACCATGCTGGCACCTGGCAACTGGCATTGGGCATGGAAATGCGATGTCACTGGAATTCTCTGCACATTTTGTTGTTCTCTGAAAAGACCTCTCCTTAAAGAGCAAAGTGCTTCAAATCTTTTTCAAGCTTGTGGTTTTTCTATGCTTTTGATCATATATCTGCTTGGTTCAACATTGGGCTTGGGGATTAATGTCATTTAATTTTTGTTATTGGTTTTGCTTCTCATTAGCCTTGCATTTTCTCTGTTTCTGTACTATTTGGCTTTTCAAAGCATTTGGGACGAACTTCACTAAAATTTCTCAGATTTTCGGTGCTAGCTCCAATGTACTTAATGTCTAATTCCATTTGGATTAGTGGAATTTGTTTTGAAGTGATTCTATGTATAACAAAGCAAAACCCTGCTGGTTCCTGTGCCACCCTCATGACAAGTGCTATGGCTGAGTCCACTAGAGTAAATCGAATGATCCAGTTAGCTAGTGCCTTTTTCCTTGCCTGAGTATATTACATCTCCAGAGAATTGTTCTTGATTTGTCTTAGGTAATATTCTCATTTTTTAAATTTATTCTTTTTTGGGGGGGCATCACTGCCTCTGGTGGTCGTGGGCGCTACCCAGTGCTGCTCCTGAGAGCCGCTGCTAGATTTGAACCGCCAAGCCTGCGGGCTGCAGCCCCGCACTCAACCACTTAGGCCACCAGGGATCAGCCCAATATTCTCATTTTTATGTCTACTTGATAGCAAGTAAGTCAGTTGGCATGGACTCACTCTGTTATACATAATTAATCAAGATCCTTAAGTCACTGGGGTAGAGTTTATAGTAAAAGTTCTAAATTTACTCTATGAAAAGGAACTTCCCACATGGGTCTTGAGTTCTTTGAAAATATTTGCTAGGCCTTCATCACTGAAGATTAGAGTGTTGCTACAATACTGAACAAGTTGCGACACAACTTCCAGACTAAGAAAGATATGGGGAAGATTTGGTGATCTACTTTCAGAAGTCTGCCAGTGAAAACTGTTCTGCAATAGATCGTAAGCATTGTTTTGTTCAGTTATACACAGGGCCTCTGTGAGTTGGAAGATAACAATGGGAAGCAACAACAGCAAAGGTACTCTGCTGAGAAGTGGGTCATCTGAGTTTTATGTGAGTACAAGTGAATAATAGTTCATTTCAGTAGAACATGTCTAAATGTAAGCCCAACCAAATGGTATCATTTCTTTGAACATTCATTGAGCATCTTCTGGGTCCATTAAGCAAAAGCTTAGTGCTACTTGCATATTTGTATTATATTTAATTTCCACAGCCCCATGAGATTCGGTATACTTTAAAGGTATTCTTTTAAAATACTTCACTCAATTTTACCTTTTGTTTCGTAAGAGAGCTATAACATCGGACTCTACATGGATGAATTATCATTTATGAATTTAGTGATAAACTAAATTTCATCCAGTTTAAAAAGCACTCCGGAAGGCAGACCTAGGAATTAAGTGACTGAAAACTGAATAGGGTGGAGTCTATCCAGAATGGCCACGTCCAAGTCCGAGAGATTGCTGTGATAGAAGGCTGTGTCTGACCTGAAAATAGGTTGGAGTTTTCAAAAACTATCCAAGGAATAAGGAAAACCAAAATGCTAAAAAAATAATTTCCTAATTTGCAAGGTGAATTCTTAACATTTCAGAAGTGTGATAGACTCAAAAAGCCAACTGCTGTCGGGCTGATACCGAATCCCACTGACCTGCAGGACACAGTCGAATTGTCATGTAGGATTTCCAAACCTGTACATTCTATGGGAGCAGACTGCTACATCTTTCTTCTACAGAGTGGCCAGAGGGTCACCCAAAAGACTTTTTAGTGAGCACGTAAATACCTTGGCCCCAGTGCTCAGTGTAGAAGTGTTATTGTGAGGAGTATTATTGACAAAAAGTACACATTTTAGAGAAACGTGTAAAGTAAGTTTACACTATTCCCTAGACTGATCTCTACTCTGTATCCAACGACTTTGTTTGAGGACAGGAGGGGAGACATGCTCAGTTCAGGCTGGACTGGACCTCATATCTCATCATGCACTGAACTTTCTGTCAGAAGTGTTCAGATACCCCCTATGAGTCCAGGGTCCAGTCAAAGTTCTTTCAGGTTAAAGTGGACATCAACTGACTTCTGTTTAGTTTTCTTCTTGGCACTATAAACACGTGGTTTTTGCCTCATCAATTCCAAAAAGTGTCTGATCACAGGTACGACTACTTTCTCTTCTCCTAAAAAGACACAGAAGCTCAACAACTATTTCATATCTTTGTAGTTAGTTACCATCGTGCCACCGCCAACTCACGGTGAGATGTATAAGAGAACGATGCATTGTTCTGTCCTGAGCTATCTTCATAATCTGTTTGAGCTGCCATTGTGACTATTATGCCAAGCCATCTCGTTAAGGGTTTTCCGCTTTTTCTGACCTTGTACTTTATCAACCATGAGATTTCCCCCTAGGGTTTGATCTTCCCTGTTGGAATGTCTGAAGTCATCAAGGAAAATTTTGTCATCCTTGTGTCTAAGGGCCATCCTGATTTTCTTTTGACAGATATATCAGATCTAGAGGATGTCAAATACAGATGATAAATCCAAAGTTTAGAAAATCTTGTATCATTAAGAAAATGAAATGACCCTACTGATAAATCCACTGAAAAATAATTTATTTCAACTTATTCTTAAATCCCTCTGTTAATAAAGAAAATCAGATTTTTGCTTGATTCATTTGGATAATCTAAAGCTGGATAATTCTAGCATAATTCCTAAATATGAATTTTGAATTAAAAACTCACTGTGTACCCCTGAAATATATCTAGATAACTATCTATCTAGTTCCTTCTCTATCTATCTATCAATGATCTATCATCTGTCATCTATCTATCCTTGACAACTGTGTTAGTCCATGTAGACTAGAGAAACAAATTCATAGACACGCATATGGATATAAGGGAAAGGTTTATATACAAGGGGAATGGAACATTGAGAAAGCATCCCAACACAGTCCAGTTCAAAGTCGTAAATCCAATATTAACCCATATGCCCAATACCAGTCTATAAGGTCTTCTTCTGACTCATGAAGTCACAGGTCAGTGGGTACAGAATCCCGGCACTGATAGGGGTCTCCCCATGGCTCCTTGCTTTCAGGGCTCAGGGTCCATCAACAGCATCCAGTGGTGGCAGAAGCAACTCAGCACTGGCAGGGGTATCCATGCCAGCTTCAGAGATCTGGTTCCATCAGGGCAAGGCCATGTGGCTTCTCCTCTGGCTCTTCCAGCTCACCGGATGCTGCCATCTTGTCTTGTGTAGTTCGTTGTCTCAGATACTGACTCCCAACAAGTGGGGAGATAACCTCTCATCTCCACAAGGGAAATATCACAAAAATTCCCAGAAGTCTCAGAGGAAAGCCATGCCCACACAGAGGTCTCATTGGCTACTCAATGGCCAGCTCCAGATAAACAGGCTAGACTCCACCTCTACATTCCAATCATGAAATTGGCATAATGAATACATGACTGCCACA